>CM042540.1:12537073-13132073 GCA_023630585.1 Cranoglanis bouderius
GGTTGGTACAATATATTAAAAACTGCTTTGACATGTGAAAATGCTAACTGGTTGTCACATTTAATACATTACGCTGCTAAGGTGTAAGCTCTGGTGATGTTAGCGCTAGGCTTTTCCCAGCGGCATGCTAAAGCTGAATATCTTAAACCTTCCTCAAATCAGAGGCTCCAATTTCTTATGTATAATTTTTCCATGATTCATTTTTCTAATCTAAAGTTATTTGTATATAACTGCATATGTGTATAATTGAGTGCTTATATAACATCTTCACAAAGTAGCTTGTTCCAGTTTTCTTGTTATGGCTAATAAATGAAAAGTGTCACATTACACAAAATTATTTCTGCTACAATCTGAATTAGGCCAAATAAGACAATGGGGTTTTTGAAGCTCTTTTGGGGGTCTTTGTTATACCACCCCCTGTATTTACAGTGGCTAATTTGAGCACCGTGTGTTTGCCAATAAGGAATCCTCCTCTGTTAGACACCCAATTTTCTGCCCTGGTTGCACAGTTAGCGCTCTTATTAGGATGGGTCTCTCTGCGATCGCTTTCCAATCTCCTGGTTGGCGGGGTGCCGCGTCAGGCTAATTTAAGGGAATTATTTTGATTGTTTCCATAACGCTGATCAGATTATCACCCAGTGGGACCCACTTGCCCCGGCCCACTAGCTTTAGTCTTACATCCATTCTGTCTTTCTGCTTTCTTTTTTCTACCTCGCTCAGAGCAGACAGAACATTTTTAGGTGAGAAGGATTAGTAATACATCTCATCCAAAAAGTGTTTGTGGTAACCCTTTCTACATAAATACATACATAAATACATAAATAACTAATTCTATCTGTGCTTAATGTGCTATAAATAAGTTATGGTAACTTATAATCATGTAATGCAAGTGTCACTATTCATTATAACGATGTATAGTGTTCTGACTAATTAATAACTTGTGAATAATTATAAAGCAACTGTAATATTTATTAACAATTGGAAGAATATTGTAAACAAATGTCATTATGGGGTGCTTCCAAAAAATAGCAAGGACATACATAGCACCAAGCCTCCTTTTCCTCCAGGGTTCCTCCAAGTAGGTGCTACATATCTGTATGTATTAGAACAAAACATCTATAATTTTTTTTGTAATGGTTTTTATAAATGTTAATTGATATTACAGTTGCTATATAATTATTCACAAGGTATTATTACACCACATGACATAAATACTGAATAGTGACGCATGATTATGAGCAACTTATTAAAGCTTTATGGGACATTATTAACATTTATAAACATGCTTACAAGGAATCATTTCAAATTTATAAAGAATCATATACATACATACAGTTATAACGATTTATGAATAATAATGCCCTGTGAATAATTCTAAAGTAACTGTAATATTTCTTAACTATTATAAAAACATTTCAAACATTTAAAATGCCATCACTGCGTGCTTCCAAAAATTACAAGGACACGCATGCATACAACATGTAGCTTGCTTGTCATCTATTTGACATCATCTATCATATTTTTTTTGTAATGTGCCTTTATTATTTCGACATTAATTTGTCAGACTTCAATAATGACTGTAATATCTGTATGTGATTTTGGAATTAATTTGGAATAAAGTGTTTCCATATTACATTGCAAAAATTAAAGTTAATAGTGTCTTACAACTTATAATGAGGAATAATTTAACACATCATTCACTGTACTTGAAGCACTCATTGATGTTTCTAATGGTTTTGTAATTGTTAATAAATATTACAGTTGCAGAATGGGGAAAAAATATGATCTCAGTGACTTTGAAAAACAGTAAAGCATCTTAGGACGCACAACATATCCTACCTTGAGGCAGATGGGCTACAACAGCAGACCACATCATGTTCCACTCCTCAGAACAGGAATATGAGGCTACAGTGACCAAAATTGGACAGCTGAAGATCAGAAAAACATCACCTCATTTAATATATTGTGCATTCTGAGATGCTTTTCTGCTCACCCCGGTTGTGAAGAGTGCTTAGTTGACTTCCCGTAGCCTTCCTGTCAACTCAAACCTGGCCATTCTCCTCTGACCTCTCTTATCAACAAGGCGTTTCTGCAAGCAGAGCCGCTGTACTGAATGTTTTTTGTTTTTCACACCATTCTGTGCATTATTGGAGTCTGTAATTACTCAAAGGATTCATTACCAACTTACAAAGGATTATAAGCACAGATGTGATGCTATATGAATTTTGGCTTCATAAAAAGTGTTATGTGATTTCGGTGGTGTTTTGTTTAATTCCACTTTTCACCTTTTAGAAATGATCTCCTAGAGCTTTCTGAATTTCTAATTATACGTCTTTTTTATTTCATTAATTTTCCTCTCTGCCTTCCTTTTCTCTCAGACCAGGATGCAAAGCAGTCATCACTAGGCAGGAGAGGAGAGAGAGAGTCAGTCATATCGATTCGGTGTCGATCACCAGCCTCGCTGCTCTCTATAACTGTCATAACAGCTGCTCTGTGTATTTGTTCAGGGAGTCTTGTGTCCCTGCCAGACCTAGATCCAAGAATCATTTCAGAGGTCATTTGTACAAGCTAAAAGGATGCCGTCTAACTACCTGATGGACACACACTGTTTTCAACACAAATTACCTTGATATTTGAATAGCTGGAATATTTGAATCTTTATTTACCTGTGAGGTGTCTGTTCATATAATATACCTGGAGATATATGAAAGGATTTAAAAAATTTATTTAACATTTTATTCATCCCCCCCCACACACACACAATTACTTGCATTTCAGCAGACATTTTGGATATAATTCAGTAGGTATCAGTGTAGTATCTAGTCTAATCAGGTTTTGCCTGCTGGGTACAGATTTTATTAAGAAGAAATGGAAAAAAAAAAAATCAAATTGCAGGAACCATATTTTTCTGGAGGTTTTTTAAACCTATATATTTGTGTATTTACTTTATCCAAACTATAGTTGAAGGCCATAGAGTTGATGGTCTTCACCGATTGAAAGACTACGCTTGGGTCGATTAAACATAAGATGCAAAATGATGTCATGTTCTTGCTCTGCTCATTCTCAAAACTGCACTGCCCGAGGCATTCTGGCGGCTCTCTGCGAGTTTGACTGATCTGACGGTTTGATCAATGGTAGCTTTTCTCTCCTCTATGGCCCCCGCTTGTTCCTCCAGAATGGCCTAACTCATTACAGTAATGAACTTTATAATTACTTTGCCTTGCTGAGAGGAACGAGTCTCATTTAATAAGATGCGATTGCCCTTTATTTCATTTACTTAGCCTCAATGCTTAACTTGTGGCCATTTTCCATCTCAATAAACTCCTTATCCTTTGAGCAGTCAATATCTCTCCATTATCACACAGAGCAGGTAGACTGAGGCCTCATCCTGCGCCCGAAGTTTAACACGTGCATTTTAGGAGCTAAATCATGCTTGTCATTAGCTCAAACTTTTTAAGTGAACTTTGCTAGGTTATGTTGATGAATCAGGTGAAATCTATTTTCACCAGTTGCTTTAATACATAACTTTGGCTGCTTTGTGTTATGTGGCTTTGTACTAAAGGCTAATCTGAAGCATCGAAATCTTTGTGTCCCTGCAGACCAACAAAATATTACTTACACAACAGCGTCTGATGTGAATAAATTTTAGACTATTTCTTTAAATACATATCTTTTCCCTCAAGTTGTTCTATATCATAGAACTTTTTTTTTTTTTTTTCTCATTTTGAAGAGAGCAAAGCCACCACTTTTAGGATTGCCACCTTCTTTAATATTAGAGTAAAAAAACAAACAAACATGTTATTTAAGTACATATGATCATTAATATGGTAAAAAATTTTGTTTCGCAAAGATTTTAATATTCATGGAAGGAGTCTCCATTTTGAGTGTTTTATAACAGTCAGAGGCGAACAGTTTCTGACCACAGGAAATTATGATGAACAATGGTGCACTTTGTAGTTTCTTCGTAACAAGTAGCATTTTTTTGTCATATTAATGTCAAGATATAGTGAGGGAACAACAGTTTTAATGCTGTTATAATGTCAGAGAAAACAGGAACTAACTTGTTTTGAATGGATGAAACATATGATGTGTCATTCTTTAATAAATAAAAATTGTAACTGTTGTCCAAGAGGAATCAAACACTTGGGATGTGCTGTTGTTTGAAAATAATCAACTTCAGGGTGGTAATAGTAAATCTGCTTTGCGTCGGGCTGCATCACACCACTCACCCATCCATTTCCATACCGCTTATCCTACACAGGGTCGTGGGGAACCTGGAGCCTATCCCAGGGAACTCGGCACACAAGGCAGGGGGCACTCTGGACAGGGTGCAAACCCAATCGCATGGACATTCACACACTACAGACAATTTGGAGAGTCCAATCAGCCTACAGTGCATGTCTTTGGACTGGGGGAGGAAACTGGAGTACCCAGAGGAAACCCCCAAAACACAGGGAGAAAATGCAAACTCTATGCACACAGAGCTGAGGTGGGATTCGAACCACCAACCCTGGAGGTACAAAGCAAACGTGCTAAGCCACTGTGATTATTTTCCTATAACAGCATAAACTTAATTTCATTGTACTTGTATAATGACTATAAACATATACTAGACTATATTTAAACATAAATTTGGTGTTAAATATCTAACCACACTCCCTGTGTTAAATATAATAACACACTAGTTACGTATAAAGTAACTCAAAATTAGTTGATTACTCTGTTTTGAGTGTTTGTGGGCCACCGGTATGTTTTCCGGATGCATATGAATGATTCGTTTGGCTGTAAATTTAACTAGCCTTTAAATTACATGTCAAAACTACCCTTTACACCACTTAAATGTATTTCTTGTGCTTGATTTGGTAATATTGCATTTCATTAGTGCTAACAGACAAATTTAAAACCATAGATGTCCCCATATGATTATATCCACTGCTTATATAGAGATATCCCATTTGCTCCAAAACAATCATTGCATATGCAGAATAATACATTTACAGCTGGAAACAGCAATGTGATTTTTTTTTTTTTTTTTTTTTTTTTTTGTAATTGGGGCTCCATAAACAGGAAAGTGGCTGTAGCGAGGAGTTGGGGGCAGAGAAAGAATTTCATTTTCTTCCTATTTAGAGTTGCCAGGCGGCATTAAATAAGGATCCAGTTGCACTGCATTGTATTCAGCCTCCTTAATTAACACTTACCACTGTAGCTATAAGGCAAGCTCATTCTTGCCTCTGAATAATAGAACCATTACAGTTGTGAATTTATGGACAATGATTCCTTTTTCAGTCAAAAAAAAAGTCTATTTTTTTTTTTTTTTTTTTACACACTCTTTCGTTGCAGCCCTGTGTCCAATATAGGGGAAGCAGGATGAAGGCTTGGCACTGAGAGAAGAGCTGTGTAGTGTTAAATCAGTCATGTGCTCTGGTTAAGAATGAGCTAAAGTAGTTCCAGTCAGGTCTTGACCACATTACTGTTCTATATCACTTTGCCAAGTTAACTGAAATAACCAAAAAGTTAGTCCACTGTCCACCACAACACACACATATAACAACAAACAAAATGACAGACAATTTCAATTTTCCAGAAATAAGTAAGACAGGCTGTTGAATCATTAGAAAAATAACACTCACCCAAGGCTTGAGCCATTGATAAGCAGTTACTAGAGAGAGAGAGAGAGAGAGAGAGAGAGCATGCGTGATTGCAGTAATGAGACAGAAAAGCCGGTGAACAATATTTCAATATCAATATTTATTTATTTATTTATTTGTTTGTTGTATTTTCTGCAGTAATAAAACACGAAAAACCCTGTGAACAAGTAGGCCTGTTGATATTTATTCATTTATATGTTATATTTTTATATTATCAGCATGAAATGAAATAAAAAACCTGTTAACTCTCTCTCTCCCTTTCTCTCTCTCTCTCTCTCTCTCTCTCTCTGTCTCTCTCTCTCTCTCTCTCTCCCTTTCTCTCTCTCTCTCTCTCCCTCTCTCCCTCTCTCCAATAACTGCATATCAATGTCTCAAGCCTCCATTACTAGTTCTAAAATGACGTTTTGGAATTAGCAACGGAGGCTTGAGATGGGATGCGTAATAAATTAGTTCCACACACGAGGTTTTTAAGGACCAAAACCTGACAAATGTCTTGAAATAAAACATCTGAACAATGTCTTGAGATGTGGTAACTGTGTTAAAAGCGGAAGAATTGACTCCGGTCTGTTGAATTATTAGAAAATAATGCACACCTGAGGTGTATTACCACCTCGGGGTGTCCATTATTTTCTAATAATTCAACGGCCCATCAGCAATTATTCCTTATTTATAGAATGTTTAATGCTGAAGGGTGATGCTGTTTAGAACAAGTCTAAGCAAAAACCTGTGGTTTGGTGCCATATAAGTTCAAAAGAGCTGCAAGAAGTGAATGTGTTAGTTCAGCAGATGGACTCATCTTTGGTGGAAGTCAAACTGTTTGTTTTTCTGAACGTCCCAGTTTCCATGTAAAATATCCTGGTGTTGGATATGACATCAATCATCAGAAAGAGAGCTGTCTAACCTCTATTCTCTGTGCACGTGCAAACTCCATAATCAAGTCCAACAGCTGAGACCAACAAGAAATGTTCAGAAATATGGCAAAGAAGTAATGATTCCTCACTTTCTGATAATTTTTTGAATGAGGCTGTTCCCATTGCTATAAGGGTTATGGAAAAGATTTTAAATATCCATAATGTATGACTTTCATTTAAGGATTATTTTGCACTAGAATTTTATTTCTCTATTCCTTCCGGCATGGTCCGCAGCTCTGACACACAATAGCCACTGAGCAATCCTCGATCCATGCAGTGCTGAGATTTGGCCCATGGGTGTCTCTCTTTTTCTTTCCAAATGTCGGCTTTGACTGAGTTCTAGGGCACATTTGTGTACCTCATTCTCAGTCACACTGTTCATCAGCAAACCGTGTGCTCTTAACAGCAACCAAACCCCAAAGCATGTCCCTGTAGTCATTTCATACATACATCTTTTAGATGACTGAGGATTTAGAGGTACATATAAACAGCCCCCAAAAAAGACATTTATAACTATCTCCTATGTGATTCTGCCCACTAATGCAAAGGCGGTTCATTTTCCTCCAAATTGCACTGTTGCTCCGGTGGAACGCAGGGTCCGAGTGGATCTCGCTGATGGTGATTGCTGCCTAGCTACACTTAGCTGTGGATGCAGCCGCCCTTTTGGCCAGAAGGTGGTCTAGAATTATGACCATCCTTAATGTTAACTCTAGAGCTGAAGAGAAGGACAGTGGGTTAATCCTGAGCACTTTGAAGGGGTTGAAAGAGAGAGCAAGCTGCCTTGCTGTGTGTCACAGTTGAAGCAGTGGTGAAGCCGACTCGCATACACTTAAATGAGGCAAGTTTTTGGAATGAAACGAACGATATTCAAATTCAGCTCAAATGGATTGTCATTTTTATATGCGGCAGTGTCTCATCTTCTATTCCTGCAGGAATTCGGTTGACGTACTGTATATTTCTATTTTTTCCCCTTGTGCTTTCTTTCTATCCACATGCTAGCAAAAAACTTTTGATATGGAGTACCTTAAACTTCCAGTTTAATGAAGTCTTTATGCATTTACCCTATTCTCCTACTCAGCTAAATTTTATAGAACTCTGAGTATACCTCGAGTACAAATAACTGCAGATAGGAAAATATTATGATAATCCATCCATCCATCTTATCCTACACAGGGTCGTGGGGAGCCTGGAGCCTATCCCAGGGAGCTTGGGGCACAAGGCGGGGGACACCCTGGGTGGTGTGCCAACCCATCGCAGGGCACAGTCACGCACGACTCGCACACTACGGACAATTTGGAAATGCCAATCAGCCTACAGCACATGTCTTTGGACTGGGAGAGGAAACCAGAGTACCCAGAGGAAACCCCCGAAGCACGGGGAGAACATGCAAACTCCACACACACAGGGCGGAGGCGGGATTCGAACCCCCAACCCCGGAGGTGTGAGGCAAATGTGCTAACCTTTAAGCTAAACTAAACGATACTTAGGGTCTAATTTCAGGTACATCACATTCACTTTTTATGTGTAAGATACATACATTATGAAATGTGCAAAAGACATACTCATGAGGGTCGAACTGCAATGACAAACAAAGTACCTTTTGTTGAGAATGTCGTTAGGTCAGGCCCCGAAAGAAAAGAAAATGATCATAAATTGTTTATGACAATTATAATGTATTATAGATCACTGCAGAAACTCTCAGATTCTCTCTCTCTCTCTCTCTCTGTTGTTCTCTCAGCGAGCATGAAATGAATCTGAATTTGAGCCAGCGGGCTCCTCTTCTTTCTCCTCGGTGCTGCTCTCTCCAGCCCCTCTTTCATCCAGACAGGACTGTCAGCTTCAGTCCCGTGGCTTGCGGACCACATGAGCCCAGGAAGGGCACCGGACGGCCTTTAGACCCCAGCAGCAGGGCAGTAGTTTGCCAGTGGGTACACTGTGGGGGATCGGTGTGCAAGGTCAGCCAGGCTTATCTTGGAGGAGTGGATTTATGCAGGAGGGAGACATAGAGGGCTGCCTCAGAGTGCTTCTGAAGAGTGGCTTTAGTCAGAAGCTCCTTGCCTGTCCTATTAAATCTCTGCTTCATTCTATTTCTCTCAGCCTGTTTGCCTTTCTCTTTACACCTCTCTCTTTTTTAGCAGGTCAGGGTATAGTATTTCACTTGGCACGACTGTTAGAAGCAGTGTGCCTTGAGCTCACTCAATTGTGGATTATGAGAAATATTAGAAACCTCAATCTTCAGTTTACAACTATTTCCATGTTCAAAGACTACAGCCATGAGAGCTTTTTGAGTAAATTGCTCTGTCCTCAGATTTGTTCCAGCAAGTCACGCTGTAAATAATAATGTAAATTATAATATAAGATTGGAGTGAAAGAAACAGAGACAAGCAGCATGTCAATAATTCAAGGATAAACTTTTTTTTTTTCACAGAATGTGGGGTAAGTTAATAATTATGCGCCAACAACAGTGCTGTCGTGCTCACTGATGATCTGGTCATAAAGCTGCTTTGAGAAAATTTAAAATAAATTGGAAAGAGACAAAGACATAATGGAATTGAAATATGAATTGAAATCAACAAGATACATGACCTTAAGTCCTGTTATTTTTTTCATATATATATATATATGTATATATATATATATATATATATATATATATATATATATATATATATATATATATATATATATATATATATGAAAAAAATAACAGGACTTAAGGTCATGTATATATATCAAAATGAGCTTCAGAGAAATTAAAAAGCAAACTGCAAAAGATTAAAAAGTTCTGGACATTATCATGGTAGTAGATGTACAGTTTTAGTAGACTGATTGAAGGGCATTAGATGGAGGTCACAGCAGATGAGCCTCGAGCAGGCTCAGGTGATAGTGGTGTAGTGCTTGAGATGTGTGTGTATATTTGCTTCGCGAATTTGTGCATCATGCCATTTTAAAAATACATTTGTTAAACAGACATTTTTAAGTTATTTCAGAAAATTCTAGTACGGAATTCAAATATACCTGAATATCACAACAATTTAAACATTTTAGTTAAATCGTAAGACCTGCACTATCCTAACACCCACAATGTTAATTATTTTTGTCACCTAATGACAAACACCTGTTATTGTCTTAATTATAGTGTTAATTAAAGTCCGTTATTCATTATACATAATGACCACTATGGATTCAATTATATAGTAAGTACAGAATGTTTTGATTTATATTAGTGATTAGATTGTGGTAATTATATTACTATTTGAGAAATGTAATTTGACCAAATTGTATTAGTTTTTCATAACTGATGAAATAAAAAGTTATGGATATTGGACTCAGACCTTTGGATGCTAAAACAAGTGAGCATTTATTGTATTGTATTAAATCTTGCACATTGTTACCATTGTCATGTTCATCTCAGCTTCCCATCTTTATAACAGGGGTCAAAGTCAGAGGGTGTGGGTGTAAAGTGGTATGAAATTTTATTGCACTTTTAGTTGATTTGGTTCTATAACATTTTCAAACCAATCATATGAGGCTGATTATTTGACCTTTAAACTGGTCAAGGCAATAAAGAATTCTTTATTTACTCAACCTGAATGGAATAATGCTTTAAAGAAGCCATTGGTGATGCTTAGCGCCCTCTGCTGACAAGCCCCTCCTTCAACTTGTGAGATAACTTTGTGAGTGACTTTCAGTAAAATTTGGGCAGAGCTGAGCAGGATGCGGGTGGAGCTAATTCAGGGTCAGAAAAGTATAAGCAGGAGCCTGAAATAAAAAAAAACACACATAATATTGCAGTACTGCAAACTACAGTTGTTGTTTTTGCAAGATATCTTTATATTATATAATATAAATATAATAGCTCTAGAAACACTTTTAAACATAACAAATGGCACCTTTAATATAAACTATAACTAGATCTGTTCTATTTCTCTGTTGTTTTTTTTCTGGCTGCATCTTTCAATGCTAGCCTCGTGTCACGCTGACTCTTTCCGGCTTCACCACGCCACACCACATTGCTCTGGCACGGAAATTGAAATAATGATAATGTGTCCCTCTGACTGCATCAAAGTATTGCCACTTCAAAAAAAAGCCGGGAGGCATGAAATGCAAATGACAATGTGGAGCAGATGGATCGAGTGCCATCGCCTTGCCCCCGCTGAATCTTAAAGGAGGCGCTTGGTGTGTGTGTGTGTGTGTGTGTGTGTGTGTGTGTGTGTGTGTGTGTGTGTGTGTGTGTGTGTGTGTGCATGCATGTGTGCAGGGTGTCAAGGGGCGTTTGCAGGTCGTCGTCATCTCCTCGGTGCTCAATTGGATCATATCTGATGTGGTATCCTAAATTGTGTCTGGCAGTGAAAATGTACCTAGACACGACTCTTGCTTTGCACATTCTGTTTTTGCACATTGAGGTCATTAACCCCCTAATGGAGCCAGCAGCAATTAGCGGCTAATCAGACTTCTGTTTTGACTGCCTGCTTTACAGTTTAGATCCAGCCAAGACAACACTTTCCCTGCTGGATTACCTCCAGATTTTGTGTGTGTGTGTGTGTGTGTGTGTGTGTGGCTGGGTATGTTTGTTTCTCAGGTCATGTGTTTGTGATCATAAATGTTGGTGTTTGTACGTGTGTGTGTGTGTGTGTGTGTGTGTGTGTGTGTGTGTGTGTGTGTGTGTGTGTGTGTGTGTGTGTGTATCCATATATCCCAAACATTATGTATATGTTTCCCAAACATTAGTTTTCTAGCACAAAATTAAATGTTACAGAAAAATGTTTGTATGTCATTAAAGAAAGCAGCATATTACGTAAGAGACACTTTTCAGACAAAAAACACAATGAAGGCTGCTGGGTTTTGCTGCAAAAATAAGAAGCAAGTGCGAAAGTCAAAGTCTCCAGAAGAACTGTGGCTGGTTCTGCAAGATGCTCAATAAAACTTACCAGCTCATTTCCTTATAAAACTGCACAAACTGTACTGGAGACTACAATTTTTATTTTATTTTTTATTTTTTTGTCACATCAAATATTGACTTTGTTTCATTTACTACTGTTTACTGCTCTTTACATATTTTTTTTTTTTAAATGTAGAAACATTTAACTTAATTATTTTGAAGGCATCTTTGCTCTACAGCATTTCTTTGCAAATGCCTAAAACTTTTACACAGTACTGTGTGTGTGTGTGTGTGTATGTGTGTGTATATATATATATATATATATATGTGTGTATGTATGTATATAAAATCATGTATGGTTTGTGTGACAGTTTTATTCGTTGTCCTAGTTGATCTGGTTTAGCTGGACATAAGCTCAATAATTGTACCTAGCTAGCATGACATATCTGCTCTTAGAAACTAACTAACTAACTAACTAAAGTTTAATACTACTTTTTAATGACACCAGCAGCTCAATATTCCTTACCTGTATTCTTAAACTACTAGCAGAGCTAATGCTATGTTCAGACAGAGCACCATGTTTATATAACGAGATTCCATGTGTACTGCACTTTTTTATAGTAGTAGTCATTATTTATGATTTTTTTTATAGCTCTGAGTTAACAAGTTGTACTGCAGAACTGATGTTTTTCCATTCATGGAATTTAGCTTGTGGCTGATGTTGAGAGTCATTTTTTTCTTGGTCAATTACCAACACGTCTGAGGGAAATGTTGATATTCCATATGATTTTGTCTTTCAATTGTCCCTTTGCTTTTCCACTGTCCATATTAGAGACAGACATTTGTAGCTCACTAAACCCTAGCCTCACTGATTATAGCTAGCCTCTGTGCTTGGTGTTCATTTTTCCATTCCTTGGCAACAGTTTTCTCACAACTTTAACCATGTGTCCAAACAGACATTTTAAAAAAAAGTTCTCTGGCATCTGAATGGTGTCATTTCATATGTAACATACACTATATGGCCAAAAGTTTGTGGACACCTAACCATTACACTCATATGTGTTTGTTGAAAATCCCATTCCAGATTTAGTCCCACTTTGCTGTTATAATAACCTCCACTCCTCTGGGAAAACTTTCCACTAGATTTTGGGGCGTGGCTGTGGGGATTTGTGATTATTCAGCCACAAGAGCATTAGTGAGGTCAGGCACTGATGGTTGGGTGAGGAGGCCTGGTGTGCGGTCAGCGTTCCAGTTCATTCCAAACCTTGGGAATTCATGTCTTCATGGTCCTCAATTTGTGCACAGGGGCATTGTCCTGCTGGAACAGGCCTGAACCTCTTAGTTCCAGTGAATGGAAATTGTAATGCTACATCATACAAAGACATTCTGTACAATTCTGTGCTTCCAACTTTGTGGCAACAGTTTGGGGAAGATGGTCAGGTGTCCACAAATGTTTGGCCATATAGTGTAATTTAGTATATGGGAATACTACAGGTACATGAATAAAAATCTTTTTTAGACAATTTATGCAAATAACCTGAGCCCAGTAAAAATATGAATATACAATGTATACTGTATGTGATTAGATCACCGATTTACACCTTCATACCCTCCTCCTTGCACACATCCATCCATCTATTTTCCATACCGCTTATCCTACACAGGGTTGCGGGGAGCCTGGAGCCTATCCCAGGGGACTCTGGGCACAAGGCGGGGGACACTCTGGACAGGGTGCCAACCCATCGCAGGGCACAATCGCACACACATTCGCACACTACAGCCAATTTGGAAATGCCAGTCATCCTACAACACATGTCTTTGGACTGGGGGAGGAAACCAGAGTACCTGGAGGAAACCTACGAAGCGCACTGAGAACGTGCAAATTCTGCACTCACGGACGAGGCGGGATTTGAACCCCCCAACCCTGGAGGTGTGAGTCAAATGTGCTTACTTTGTTCTGCAATTCAGATTTTTGTTTCCTTTTATTTCATGTGAAATGGTAATCATTTTTTCTTTTGTAATGTGTAATTTTTAAGTATGGATAAGAAAAAAAAGGATGTTTAGGTGTAAAATAATGTATGACTGGATTGTGCAAAAAAAGTGGGCAGTGACAAAGCAAGCAAGCAGTCAGAATCTATATCCAACATCATCATACAGTATATGATGATTTTATTTAATGCTGTTTTTCATGTTCATTAAAGGACACATAAGTGCACGTAAACATGCAATTGCGTGCTTTGCGTGTTGGGTAAACACACTACTGTATATTATTTGTCATAGTAAAAAAAAAAAAAAGAAAAAAGAAAAAAACGTTTAGAGACGTTTAGAGGTAGGAAAAATGTCTACCTGCCGTGTGTGTGTGTGTGTGTGTGTGTGTGTGTGTGTGTGTGTGTGTGTGTGTGTGTGTGTGTGTGTTTTGATGGAAGAGTTTGATGGAGGATAAAAAAAAAACCATCACTTCCACCACCAATGACAACAACAACGAAAATATTTTTTAAAGTAATTGTTGAATTGTGCAGAATCTGATCAGGAACATGAGTCCAATAAACAGTGCATAAATTCAGTGTGAGTGTGTAAGTGTTGTGTGTGTTTAATTATTGCTGCGGGAAAGGCACGGGGTGGCGAGGGGTTGGAAGTGAGAGTAGTTAACCAGCACTAGGCTCTGAACCGGCCTGTCAGAGGAGGGCTATAATGCATTAAACGGGAGGCAGAGAGAAACAAATTATCCTGGTGTCTTTGTGTTGTTCTTGTCTCTCTTACACTCTTGGCGTTATATATTTTCACACCTCAGTGAATCCACCCCACACACACACACACACACACACACACACACACACACACACACACACACACACACACACACACACACACACACACACTCCCCCACTCCAGCTCTCTCATGTGCCTTGCCATGCATGCTCTCTCTCTATCGCTCTCTTTCTCTCGCCCTTTCTCTCTCTCTCCATCTATGTCTTTTGCTCACCCTTCGTTGTTCTCTCTCTCTCCATCTATGTCTTTTGCTCACCCTCCGTTGTTCTCTCTCTCTCCATCTATGTCTTTTGCTCACCCTTCGTTGTTCTCTCTCTCTCCATCTATGTCTTTTGCTCACCCTTCGTTGTTCTCTCTCTTTCCCTTTGCAGCCTATCTCTCCTTTTCACTCTTTCGCTTTCTTTTGCTGCACTCGCACATACTCTCTCTTTTTCATTCTCATCTCTCTCTCTCTCTCTCTCTCTCTCTCTCTCTCTCTTTCTCTCTCTCTCAGGTCATGTTGCAGCAGCTCCAGTAAAAATAATAGGGCGGAAGGCGTGAGGTTGTTATTTGCATAGAAATAGCATGACGCCCCAGGCAGCTTGGGAGAAGGACACAGAGATCATTTGTCTAAAATTTTAATGAAAACTTTTGCTGAGACAGAGATTTTTTTTTCTCCCACTTCCACCCCCTCCTTGTTTCCCTCCCCTTCCACCTTCCCGCCTTGCCTCCCTTCAATCCCCGCTGTACAGTGTTCACCCCACCCAGTCTTCTCTTTCCCCATGGTGAATTAACGCAGCTCGATTTAAAATTAGATGACACATCTCAAATCGTTGCATGCTAGGACGCAATAACATGTAAATTTCAATTTGCAGACTGTAATAGAAGTGTGTGTTGTAGCTCTGCTGAATCGAGGGGTGAGAGAGGGTGGGGTGTTATATCCTGTGCTGGTCACAAACATCCCGGTCCAGAGCTTTTATTTGGGTGGCTTTCTATGCACAGAATGCATTATCGATAGAGCAGAGTCATTTTTCATTTTGTTAAACACACACCTACAATAACCACATATTCTCCAAGTGATGGCTGGGGATTAGTAGCTGAGTCTAGGAATCATTTAAGCATGCTTGCCATAACTTCTTTGGCAAATATCGGGCAGTCCCTCCAGGATTTTGATCGCAGAAATGAATGCAAAATCAAGCAAACTCCATATTATTCGGAGAAGCTTGCAATTTTTTCTCAAATTACCGCAGATTTTCTGCAGATTTGGGCCAAGACGCATCCATGTGATGTCATCACAATGCACATTCAGCCAAAGCCCTCTTCGATTCACGTGTGTCGAACATGCGTACAGCTAAAAGGTCTCATTTACCAACAAACATCACTGCGAAAGGCCGTGCAAAAAATTTCATGCAATTGTAATTTCACAAAACTCTGCAAGTTGCATCACAATTTTGGAAAAAAGCTGCAGCAAAATCAACCATTTTGGGCCGCAACAATCACAAAAAAAAAACCTCTGTGAAATCCTGTATGGACTGATTGGGCTTGGGCCAGGAAAAGGCAATGGTAGGTAAATCATTTTAGATTAAATGTATGAGATTTTACACTGGATATTTGGTTTCAGCAGCTTTAAAGTACATAAATAATGTTTAGGCTTAAATCATTGGGTCATATTGCAGCTGATGTGTATTTAAGAAGTGGCATATTTCTGTTTCTTAGAAAAAAGTGTAGTAAATTGTAACTTTCAGGATACAACCACCTGTCACTGGGGCAGCACCTGGTATATCTGTTGATTCTTTAGTTCAGAGGTCTTTATATATTGGGCTGGAACTGAGCACTTGAAAAATACTATAGCAGAACCGATCAATGTATGAAAAAATCTAGCTGTATTTCATGTAGTCCATGGCATTAGTTAAAAGTGGTAATGTGAAGCACCAGTGTGAAGCAAAACATAACCATTTCAAACTGATGTCTTATTTATAGCCATGAACAAATCATCAATGTTTAAGCATTAAACAATAACTGTTTTCACCATTTATTAGTTGAATTTCCTATGTATCAATCAACAGGAAAAGTAAATGTTCTTTAGAGCAAGAAACCATGTTTGGCTCCCTGAGAAACTTTTAAAAGATTTTGAAGCATTTGATAAATACCACAGGCGGCATGGTGGCTTGGTGGTTAGCACGTTTGCCTCGCACCTCAAGGGTTGCAGTCTCAGTTCCCACCTCTGCCCTGTGTGCATGGAGTTTGCATGTTCTCCCAGTGCTTTGGGGGTTTCCTCCGGGTACTCCGGTTTCCTCCCCCGATCCAAAGACGTGTTGTAGGCTGATTAGCGAGAGGCTCCAGGCTCCCCACGACCCTGTGTAGGATAAGCGGTACAGAAAGTGGATGGATGGATGGATACATACCACAAAGAACTGAGGAATTATTTTCCACTATTAATGCTTTATACATTATATGGAAGGTACTTGGTGGCAGGAAATGTTTACAGAGTTAGGAACACTCCCAAAAATGGTTAAAGAACCATTTTAGAGATCCATAAATGGTTCTTCCATGACATTGCTCTAATGAACTATGCTTAATATTACCTTCAACACTGCACTATAGTCACTTTATAATCAGCTATAGGGATTGGAAATTTAAAGGAGCATAACAGATGAAGTACTACTGTTGAGAGAACATTTACATTGTTTATACCTTTGGGGAACAAAAGAGTGTTGGTTGAGTGTGTTGGAAAAACTCTTTCCGCACCGCCCTGGCACTAGCGTCCCTGGTGTGTGTGTCTCCTCTCTGCGCTGTCCTTGGCACGGTGTGTGTGACAGCAGAGGCTCGGCTGGCTGTCTGAGTGCCTGTGTGGCTGATATGCTTGGACAGGCATAGGGCAGCATGCCAGGCCTGTGCCAGTGGCCCCCTCTGACCTGCTGACACACAAACTGATGCCATCCACCTCACCAGCACCCCACTACACACACACACACACACACACACACACACACACACACACACACACACACACACACACACACACACAGCATGCAGGGTCTGTCCTGTACACAGAGACGAGTATGACTTTTGGCTCGGTCTGTGTTTATGGCTCAAGGATGTGGAACCTCTCATGGACCAGTGAGTAGTACGGAATTGCATTGGGAATTAAAGAACTGGGATTTGTGGGAATTCAGGGAGGTTTAAAGTATTAAAATATGTGCATTTGCCACAGTGTTATTTCATCATTTCATCCTACTATCCAACAAGAGTTGCCAGGGTTGTGTTTTATATGTAAAATTGGGCTAGTTCTGGAACAAGGTTCTAAATGGAAAAGGCAAGCCCATGGCTAGTTTAAAAAATCCTGCCACCACTAAGAATTGGAATTAAGATCTAATCAGCTTCTATTCCAACAAAGGGAATGTGTAAGTGCAGACAGTGCACCTATGTGCGATGTGCAGAACCATTTCTGTATAGTGGGAACTATACAAATATTACAGTTATACAGGTCAGAATATTTTTGCGTCTCGTCGTGAGAGCATGTTTGATCAGAGTAGTAAGGCTAGTGAGCATCCATTGTGCACATTTGTTCAGTTATATTGTATCATTAGAATGTCAAGTAAATGGTCTAAATATGGTCACGAGAAGGGAGAGGGAAAAGACTGTGGAGTGGATAATGGTCATACCAGGTGATGACAAAAATTGCAGATACTGCAAATCAGAAATGTGAACACCACAGTGACCTCGACTACCATACAGAGACGGAGAAAGACAAATGCGTCTCTTGTTTGTCTAGTTTCAGATCTCTATGTGTGGTTTTTGAGATGTAGCTCACCTGGAAATTTTTGCTGGGACTTGGCAAGCTTGTATCCAAATGTGGGTAAATGTTATGGTACTATAAAGTTCCAGTAATAAGTATTTCTAATATGTATATTTATATATGATCAGTAAATACATAAATGAAATGTTATATGCACCCCTATCACTATAACCAAATCAGTGTTCAACAGCTTTTATCTATGAAATAAACAGTTATAACTGTTAAATAACTTCTTTATCCAGGTTCAACATATTATATTGTAACACAAAACACCATTTTTTTTGTCATTTGTATTTGATGCTCATAAGAAAACAGCAGAGCATTTAACATGCTTTATTATTCATCATGCTAACTAGCAGCTGTTTGCTAGCTAGCAGACAAAGCTGCTATAATCTTCTTGCTCTTCCCAACAAATTTCTAAAAATATAACAGCAGGTTAACATTTGTGGTTCAGTAGCATTTTAGAAACCCTAAAGACAATATAACTAATTGACCTTTTGATGATTTAGTGCATATTAGCATGGGTTCTGAGGGATGCCTTGTGTTAGTGTCAGCTATTATCCACCAGACTGCTAACATTACCTTTATCAAGTGAAGTGGCACTAATGATCTCATAAAAATGTGTTTCTGCATTTCTGTATTTGTACTGAGAGTGAGAATAAATTATAAATGTTATTCAGGGAGTCCTTGTCAAATATAAATGCTAATGTCAGTCCGAGTAGACTTATTTTGCCATTACCTAGCCAGGAAGCTAAACAAAACCATTACAGAGACCAAGAACATTATCAAGACGACATTTCCACATACTCGTTTATGCCTTGCAGAACATTATGAGTGTTGCTTGTTCTCTTATAGAGGTCAGTATGTTATTGCAGTGTGGGAATAGTAGGGACTGTGTCCCCCCTCTCACACCCTGTCATGATGTTCCAGTTCTGCCTTTGACCACCCCTCCTCGCTTTCTCGTGTAATCTCCTGGCACACACAGACACACACACACACACACACACACATATATGCACATACTTTCCTGTCCTACTGAGGCAGCGAGGACTACTGAGAGCTCCAAGACACTGGCACAGTGGTAGGCAGCACCCAGGCAATGGTGGATTGGGAGTCTCTAATACCCCCATGGTCCCTGCTGTGAGACGGCTCCCCTTGTCAAGACGCTGCATTCACTTAATTAAGAGTAAGGGGTTTATCTTGATCTGGGGACATTTAACACTCCACTGAGAGAAACGGTGAAAAAAAAAAAAAAAAAAGAGTGAAAGAAAGAGAAGGAAGTGCCTTAACCGAAACCTCTCCCATGGAGGATTATTAATGTGTCGCCTGTGTGTGTGCATGTGTGCTTGTGTTTGAGTACTTGTGATGGAGTGTGTCTCTTTTCTCCCTGGCTTTCTGCTGTCAAGGTGACCGTGTTGGCTGCCACAGGCCCCGGGCAGCACTGACAGCTTTAGGAGCGTGACCGAGATTTGTGGCCAAGCACATAACCAACGGAGGTAATAAAAGAATAAATGATGGTTAAAGAGGTTAAAACAAAGGGTGAAGCCGCCACCTCTGCCGCTCTTTGCTAACAAAAATCTCCACCTGGCCTCCAGCCTACCCCTCCCTGAACCCACTCCACCTTCAACCTGCACCCCATGGCATGATGGGAAGCTAGGTTAATGAGGCCTGCAGGTCAGGGGTCAGACTGGGAGTGGAAATGAGTTCACTGGCCCCATAGCCATCTCTCACAGACCTCTCTGTGCTCCTCCAACACACTCACTGTTGTTTACATGTGAACTCAGCTCCCCCACATAAACATAGATACACATTCAGCTAGATACAACCATTTAGATGTTGTGTCACTTTGTCTTATGGACAGAGCTGTTTGCTCTGGGAAAGTGTGTTCAGTGAGATTCACCGCTCCTGTGTGGGAGAGCTGAGAGCCATGACGGCATGAGAGTGTGGGAAAGGTTCAGCGCCGCTGGTCCTGACGGCTCAGCAGGAAATGTCAGATATAGGAGACCATTTTCCCCCAATATCCTCTAAGACATGGTCTTTGATATGCTGGGTGTAGTGATAGTCAGGTTCAATGTGTGAAATTACTACTATGATTTATTTTTATTTAAGCATTTATGGAGAGAATGTTTACAATGGTTTATCAGTAATTATGCCATTTTTCATTAGTATAACTAAATAAAATAAAATAAAATAAAAAAAGTGGCACCATGGCACTGCATTGGTGTAGCATTGCTGCCTCACAGCTCTAGGGTCCCTAGTTTGATCCTGAGCTTGGGTTACTGCCTGTGTGTGGAGTTTTTCATCCCTAATCTCTGGTTTCCTCCCACCTCCCCAAAACATGCCAATAATTGGACTGTATATGCTAAATTACCCCTAGGTGTGACAGTTTTTGGATGTGTGTATAGTGCCCTGTGGTGGACTGGCATCCCACCTGAGGTGTATTCCCACCTCACACTCAGTGTTCCCAGGATGGGCTCAGGATCCAAGATAAACATGAACAAGATGAAAATTATATCACTTCCCGAAAAAACAAACAAACAAACAACAACAACAACAAAACATCATGCAGGTAGGTTTTTGTTCCTAAGGTACTGCTGTTGTCCTTGAGATCCAACTATGTAGCCAGAATAAGCTTTTAAGGTAGACTACATCATCTTGGTCAACTAACTAAAGGTACAAAATAAATAACTTCGAAGGTTCCACCCAATAACCTAGTATTTCAGATATCGTGTAAGTTACCCTGTACTGCCTATGAGGCGAATTGCATAAACAAGCTTTCTTCTTCCCCTTCTCATTCCCCCAAACCCACATCTTGTCTCTTAAAAAATATATATGCTTTATGAGCTGGCTTTTAGGGAAAGTGACAGAGCTGAACAGCTTTGGTTGGGGGCGGAGCTAATTACTGGGCCAGAAAAATGTAAAAAGAAGCTTGAAGTAAAGAAATTTGCAAGAGGCATTGCATAGGAGTGCTGCAAATCACAGTATTTCTAAGGTATGTTCAAATCTGTATAGCTATTATTTACAGTATGTGTTACAAATACAAACTGCACCTTTAATGCTACAGTTGTGGTCATAAGTTTACATATGCCTTGCAGAATCTGCAAAATGATAATGTAAAATAAATAAATAAATAAGAGGGATCATAAACATGTACTGCCCTGAATAAGCTATTTCACATAACAGATGTTTACATATAGTCCACAAGACAAAATAATAGCTGAATTTACACAAATGAACCAGTTCAAAAGTTTACATACCCTTGTTTCTTAATACTGTGTATTATTACCTGGATAATCAACGACTGTTTTTATGTTTCGTGATAGTTGTTCATGAGTCCCTTGTTTGTCCTGAGTCTGCACATTCTTTGCTTTTCCAGCATCTTCTGCATATTTGACCCCTTTCAAACAGTGACTATATGATGTTGAGATTCAACTTTTCACAGTGAGGACAACTGAGGGACTCGTACACAACTATTACAAAAGGTGCAAACATTCACTGATGCTCAAGAAGGCAACACAACATTATGAACAGGATTTTTTAACAGGATGATTGGTGTAAATTTTTATTTTGTCTTCTGGGAAACATGTAAATGTATATAGTAGCTTCTGAAGGACAGTACTAAATGAAAAAAAGAAAAAAGATCTTCAAACAAAATAACAATTATAACAACTGTATATGTTAGGTGTATACAATACTGTGCGAAAGTCACCCTATTTTCTTTTGTTATACATGTTTCTTTTTATGATTTCCTGATTACTGAGTCAGTACAAAGCATTTATGTAACGTTGTATGCATCTCAGTACACACAAAACTTTCGCTCTTACTCTCTTTATGTCTCTCGCACACTTCTCAGTAGCAATGAGGAGACTCTTCCTAATCTGACCTGTCGATTCTCAGGAAGGATGGGGTGTCAGGCAAAAGAACACCCCAGTATTAATACACACCGGAGGTTACTTTGCCACCTCTGTGTGACCTGCGGCTGACGGAATGCTCTTTAATACCCAATCGACACTATTGATGTCCCTCAGGACACAGGGCCTGCAGAGCCCCAGAGCCACCCCGCTGTGTACGCTTTATTGATCCTGAGCCCTGAGCGCCGGGCCCTGCTGACATGCACAGCATTGCTGCCTCATAATGGACTGATTACGAGGCAGATTACAACACAATGACGAGATAGCACAGCCTGGAGGGCTTTGTACTTCCTCACTGTCTCACCAGGCATAGGTGGGGAGAAGAAGACATCAAGTTGCATTTAAACGGTTAAGAGTTAGAAAAGAACCAAATTGTCAAAAAATTTGAAAACAATTCAATGTTAGACATAGTGTAGGGAATACAAAGCTGATTATTTATTAACCAATTCAAACCTGTATTAGGACAAATTTTAAATTGATTAACTAGTCCACTGGGCAAGTGGAAGCTCCATTGTGCTATCCAGTCTCATTGTTTGGTTGACCAGAAACCTATGTATAGAGATTTAAAAAGTTGTAGCCAACATACTGTAACAAAATATGGTGAGGTACTGTGTTAGTTAATTGCATTAATACAGACTAAATGAAATGAACTGAACGTAGCCACAGTCCTCTTCCTCTTCTAACAAAGTTTCTAATATAGTGCATCATGTTTGTGACCTTGATGAAAGTCAGCAAGTCTATGAGCCGTGGTGTTTCCTTCTCGCATTACATATAAAACATATTCTTCTTCTAAGTCTGATTTAACGTCTTTATTTTCTCATGATGTGTTTACCTGTAAGGGAACTGCATGCTGTGCTGGTAGGAGAGCTTTGCACTGCACTTTATTTTGGTTGGCATGTTTCAGATTTTCAAAAGATTGATTATCTGTCATTCATTCAAGCTGATATACATCTTTACGTGTCGTAAAAATGGTTCCACTATAAACCAGGTCGTGCCTCAGTCAATGTGTGTGGTCCAGCAGAAGGTGGAATTCAGTATGAGTAGTGCGTGCAAGGTGCACCCCACCACTGTG
Source organism: Cranoglanis bouderius (assembly GCA_023630585.1). Classification (NCBI taxonomy): domain Eukaryota; kingdom Metazoa; phylum Chordata; class Actinopteri; order Siluriformes; family Cranoglanididae; genus Cranoglanis; species Cranoglanis bouderius. Next base: position 12,560,045 of record CM042540.1, read on the forward strand.
AAGCTCATGGAGTTTAAACCTACACACCAAATGAAAGCCTTTTGTTTGTGAAAGTCAATAGGTACTAGGGTTTTTCTTTTTCTGCTTATTTAACCTACTTATTTGGCAGGTAACTGAGAATAAAAAAAAAAAAAAAAAAACACGAATATCCTGGACATGAAATCTGCTTGTCCCAAGAGCCCAGGCTACTGATTTATCCACCCCTGTATGGCCTTGAAACTTTTGTGTAAGTTGCAGACAGACTATAGGGACCCAATCAGAGCCAAACAATAGAGGCCAAAGTTTCAAGTAAACAAAGTAAACTATTGTCCTATACATTTATAAGCAAGAAAATGGGACTATCTGAAATCTGTCTGAAAAAGAAAATATGTACCATACATACTGTATGTTCACATTCAATAGTTAAATTACTGTTACATCTTTCCAGAATCTCAGTTTCTTTACTACCACCTGGATAGAAATGCTTGAGAAAATTTATTTTGTAGACTACCTGGTCACTGTTTAACCCCTATGATGTTCCAGGTGATTTCACTGGTGTAATCAACAAAAACAGCTGCAGTGTTGGTGTGGGGTGTGGAGTGTAGAGTGGGTTACGACTGGACTGGAATCTGTGTTGATCTCTCTTTCACATCACGTATCCTGCCCTCAAAAGTACAAAGAGAAATATATTAAATGTACTTAGTGCTGAGGACATAGTGGAAATAATTGGACAGTACAAGTTTTCAGTCACGCAGGTCTTTCTGTAGGGACTTACAGCCCTTTCTTATAGAGTATTTGTTCAATTTCAAGCCCCAACACACCTGACTGCTCTTAACACCTAATGAGCCATGAGTCTGATGATTTCCTGATTTGCAGCCCTTGTATCTGAAACACTAGCTGCGTCTCAAATCTTAAAAGTATGTGTTATATATGCGGTGGCTTGGAAAAACCGTTCTTGACATTTTCTACTATACAGTGGGGGAAAAAGTTATTTGATCCCCTGCTGATTTTGTACCTTTGCCCACTGACAAAGAAATGATCAGTCTATAATTTTAATGGTAGGTGTATTTTAACGGTGAGAGACAGAATAACAACAAAAAAATCCAGAAAAACGCATTTCAAAAAAGTTATAAATTGATTTGCATTTTAATGAGGGAAATAAGTATTTGACCCCCTATCAATCAGCAAGATTTCTGGCTCCCAGGTGTCTTTTACACAGGTAATGAGCTGAGATTAGGAGTGCTCTCTTAAAGGGAGTGCTCCTAATCTCAGTTTGTTACCTGTAAAAAAGACACCTGTCCACAGAAGCAATCAATCAATCAGATTCCAAACTCTCCACCATGGCCAAGACCAAAGAGCTGTCCAAGGATGGCAAGGACAAGACTGTAGACCTACACAAGGCTGGAATGGGCTACAAGACCATCGCCAAGCAGCTTGGTGAGAAGGTGACAACAGTTGGTGCGATTATTCGCAAATGGAAGAAACTGTCAGTCTCCCTCGGTCTGGGGCTCCATGCAAGATCTCACCTCGTGGAGTTTCAATGATCATGAGAACGGTGAGGAATCAGCCCAGAACTACACGGGAGGATCTTGTTAATGATCTCAAGGCAGCTGGGACTATAGTCACCAAGAAAACAATTGGTAACACACTACGCCGTGAAGGACTGAAATCCTGCAGCGCCCGCAAGGTCCCCCTGCTCAAGAAAGCACATGTACAGGCCCGTCTGAAGTTTGCCTGAGTGATTCAGAGGAGAACTGGGTGAAAGTGTTGTGGTCAGGTGTGGTCAGATCTCTTTGGCATCAACTCAACTCGCCGTGTTTGGAGGAGGAGGAATGCTGCCTATGACCCCAAGTCATAACACCATCCCCACCGTCAAATATGGAGGTAGGAGCATTATGCTTTGGGAGTGTTTCTCTGCTAAGGGGACAGGACAACTGCACTGCATCAAAAGAACGATGGACGGGGCCATGTACCGTCAAATCTTGGGTGAGAACCTCCTTGCCTCAGCCAGGGCATTGAAAATGACCTTAATGACTTGGAGAGGATCTGCAAAGAGGAGTGGGACAAAATCCCTCCTGAGATGTGTGCAAACCTACAGGAAACATCTGACCTCTGTGATTGCCAACAAGGGTTTTGCCACCAAAAACTTCGACTAAGTCGAAGGGGTCAAATACTTATTTCCCTCATTAAAATGCAAATAAATTTATATCTTTTTTGAAATGCGTTTTTCTGGATTTTTTTGTTGTTATTCTGTCTCTCACTGTTAAAATACACCTACCATTAAAATTATAGACTGATCATTTCTTTGTCAGTGGGCAAATGTACAAAATCAGCAGGGGATCAAATACTTTTTTCCACCCACTGTATATAGTTATGACTTTCCTGAACTTAAATATGTCTCCATTTTGCATGTACTGTATCAACCACAAGTAATACATAGAAAAAAAGGTTTATAAATGAGGGCTTTCAAACACTGTTTTATGATAAACAATATCCCTTCCCTTTGGTTTTGTGATGCATGATGGGACAGGGTAGTGCACCATTGCACCATGCTTAATTTATTTGGCACATATAATACATTATTAGTATTTTATTAGGTTTGGACACGCTTATGTACAGTTACGTAAACTCAAAAATGGTCTAAATTGGCACATATTGTAAGTATGTACCTAGTGCTGACTGTGTGGGTTGTTGTGCACACCAGCATTTGTGAAGAAAGAATCCATGTTTCATTTTAGATTTCCTGTCAACAGAGAAGCACAAATAATGTAAAACTTTACTGGAATTATTGGTACCACTTTATGTGGATAATCCACAGTAGACCATTTATAGACTGTCAACAACCAGCCTTTGAACATATTCTAATTAATATGTGGATACTTTATGGTTGTTGGTGTTCGATACATAATATATACAAACTCTATACACTTGCAGTTTATTTGAATAATTAAGCTGATAGACTGGTTCATGAGGGTATATAGATAGTTTGTAGAGTGTCTCCATAGGACTATCCAAATAAAGCATTACCAAACTTTCTAACACGTACATATCCATCAATATCTTCACTTGATCCCCATCAATCAGACTGGCTTAGTTCGAGGTTCAGTGACTGTGTAAAGTCACTAGGCTGAAGTTGCGGGCATGCTGAAGTGTACAGTGGCCGGGTGATTGATGGACCGTGCTGATGCTGTGGTGCACCCCACTGACACTGGCATATGGAGCCTGCATGTCCAAGCAGCTGTGCTCCCACAGTGCCATAGAGAGGGCACAGGGGCCATTGGGGAGGGGGAGAGGGGACCAACACCCACCTACCACTGCTGCAGAAACTACCATCTCCCAGGTCTTTTGTTCAGGAGAACCATTAAGATCCATGTCTTGGTATCATAGACCAGATTGTTTACTGTGATTATTACTGTGGTATCATTATAACAAAACTCCAAAGGTGAAAAGTTTTGAGTTTGAGTAGATAGTGCCTGTCTGGCTGTCTTGCTTGCTTTATTGGCTAAAAACTTCCTCAAGCTTGAATTTGTATTCAATCTATGAGCAAACAATGGAAACAATGGAAGTATGTCACTGCTGTGATCACTTTAACTGTCACTGAGAGCCAGCACTGACAAAAAGAAACTAAAGTCCCAGCAACTTTTGAGGTTAAATAAACTTCGTTCTTGGCATTTTTTCACGATCTGTAAGCAAGAAAGTTTCTAGCTATATGAGGTATAGGCTATAAGCAGTTGCTTAGGGCAACACATTATTTAGATTGAACACACAATGTAATCTAAATGGATACAGATACAAATAGCAGGTTCACTATTTGTTTGTAAACTTGGCAGAAAGGTTCACAGGGCATCAGGTTGAGGCTAGAGGTGTGCATCACTTCCATGTAGGCAGAAACAGTCATAGGTGAAGCCCACGGGACAAAGACAATGTTCATTAACATGAGCGTGTGGCACTGCATGATGCATTTACAACATCTTTAGTAACTGTCTGGTCAGGGTCACAATGCCTTAAATTGGATTACTAGTTTGCTTATATTTTGGGAAATAGAACCAGTTGTAATTAGAAATTACAAAATGTCACGGGCATGTATAAACAAAAATAATAACTCTGAGCAGGATTACAAACAACAGTCCCACACGCATTTCTAGTTGAGACCAATAATGACCTGTGAAGAAGCTGAGGTTGAGGAACTGTTAGAGCCAGAATTCACAGACAGTGTTGCTATTTAATGTGTTTGTATTTACTTAAAAAAAGTTTGTATTTAATTTAAAAAAAAAAAAAAAAAAAAAAAAAGCTTACCAGTTTAGTCCATGCCTACTTCTGGTTTAAATCTTATTAATATATTAATATTTTTGTTGAGAAGGGACATGGTTGTTACTGTGTTCAGGCTTTTGCAGGCCCAACTGAAACCTGAGAGGTATGTCTGAGGTGGTGGCCATCTCTGTAAGACACATTTCATGGCTGACAACTTTGACAGGAAATTAGCAAGATTGCTTGAATCAGTTAAAGAACTCAACATGATCTTGCAATTGCAAATTCCCAACTATTCACACAAAAGCCAAGTCTAATGAAAAGTTACCAATGGCCTGCTCAGATACCACATGACCCTTGCTGGTCAAGGTGCATCTCCGTAGCTCATAGCAGCCCAGTTTCTATTCAACACCCCCACTGCTCCGGCATTTACACCACGCTATTAAAATACTTGTCAGCTCATTCAAAGATAGCAAACCTTAGCAAACAAAAAGCTACCGAATCTGGCTCGCACACACAAAAAACAAGTGCATGATGGGAGCAGCCAAGCTCCTGGAATCTGTATGCATTCCAGTAAATAAACGGATGAATTTAAAGCTCTTTTTAACAGAGGTGCAGTGTGGACCAAGGACACGGCTGTGAAAGGATATCCGCCGTACCGTAATGCACTGAAAGCAGAATGACCTTGAACAATGGTCAATCCTACACCATGCCCTCATATTGTTTTATGATGAGGAGGAAAAACATCTTTGGTCAAGGTTTTGCAAAAGAGAACACACAGATTCACTTAATGCAAAGAATGATGTGGTGTAGACGTCAGTTCACACACAAACCCACACACAGCTACAGTGTAATGATGTATGTCCTCAGTGTTTGAAGATGTGCTGCTCGAGTTTTCGAAGAGTTCAAAGGATATATTCTCTTATTTATGCATCTGTGTTTATTTATTAATTTATTTTCTATATTTACAGCCAGATTTCATCTATATGATCCATATCTCCCATCAGACGAACGCTGTAGCAGCAACTTCCTAAATTGGCTGACTTTATGTTTTTAATTTAGTGTATGCTGTTAAAAGGACTGGGTGCAAAGAAAGCGAAAGACACACAAAAAAAAGTGATTTGTGGTGGTTAGTTCAAGCGCAGCTCCACGAGGTTAAAAGTTAAAGTAATTCATTACGGCAGATAGCGGCGTGATATTCTTCATCCTGACGCTCGGCACGGGCCGCACAATCTCAGCTATCAGCCAGGAATCCCGATGAGGAGATAATGGCAGAATTGATGGTCATATTTTACAGTGGGTCATGGCGGAGCAGAGTGTAGAACATTGTAATTACAAGTTTGGTAGAAGGGAGAGGCGTTGGAGAGGGGTGGAGGGGAAGATGAGGGCTCTTTGTCTGGCCTGAGATGTGCAGCCAGGCTTAATTGAATGGTAACCTCTGAAAGTGTTGTGCTAACACAGCTGAGACAGAGAGAGAGAGAGAGAGAGAGAGAGAGAGAGAGAGAGAGAGAGAGAGAGAGAGAGAGAGAGAGAGAAGGAAGTGCTGAGTGTGGCACACTCACTCATCACTCCTGTCTGCTGCTGCCTCTATGTGTTTGATATAGCATGGGCTCCGATCTCTCTCTCTCTCTCTCTCTCTCTCTCTCTCTCTCTCTGTCCTCGCATACACATTTCTTTTAACAAATTATTTTCTTCATCATTAAAATGGTCATTAACATGCTATCTTGACATTTTGAAGTAGTTAAATGAAATCATTGAATTCTGCAGTATTTTGTTACCCACCTATTTAAAAAGGCAGTTCCCTGAAAATGAATGTGAAAATTATGCACTCCTTTATCTCTTGTTTTAACCACCGATTTCACATTTAAGTGTTATTTCATCATTATGATTAATTTTACTGTGGTTTAATGAAGGGCATTGGTTAAGCACTTGAATTTTCACTCATAACCTTAATCATGGTATGTGACCATGATTCATCCATCCATCCATCCATTTTCTGTACCACTTATCCTACACAGAGTTGTGGGGAGCCTGGAGCCTATCCCAGGGGACTTGGGGCACAAGGCAAGGGACACCCTGGACGGTGTGCCAACCCATCACAGGGCACAACTGCACATACTCACAGACTACGGACAATTTGGAAATGCCAGTCAGCCTACAATGCATGTCCTTGGACTGGGGGAGAAAACTGGAGTACCCAGAGGAATCCCCCTAAAGCACTGGGAGAACATGCAAACTCCGTGCACACAGGGCGTAGGCGAGATTCGAATCCCTAACCCTTGGTGTGCGAGGCAAATGTACTAAACCCTACACCACCATGACCATGATTTAATAATAAATACATATTTTTTTTTATATGAAATAAAACAAACAAACAAACAAACAGACAAAAAACAAACCACTACAGTCCACCAACTGGATATTGGAGAAGGATATTTTGCAATATTTGGCAAAATATTTCAGGGAGATACATTCAGAGTGTTTGCTGTCACACACTCAGTGTTCCCTGGATAGGCTCTGGAGCCATCGCAACCCTGACCAGGATAAAGCGGTTACTGAAAGTGAATGAGTGAGTGCTGGGATCAAACGATATCAAGCATTCAAGGTTTAATCTCATGGCTGCGAGTGCACACACAGAATTCAAGGCTGGGACCACATATACACCACATAGTGTGCCTAAATAATAGTGACACTGACAATAACAATGTTGTACTAGTATACTCTTTAGTACTGTATGGCAGTATGCAGTTTGAGATATGGCTCAAACATTTGTGACACTGAGGATATAATTATCTGCTTGCAGTTCTTCAGTATTACAGAAGCATTATGAGAAAAAAAAAAATCAATATGACTGTCACAGTTACTGAATGCCAGCAAAACCTCTCAGTTGAACTACTGTAATCTCACAGTGCTCTGTTATGCTGGCTCACATCTATCTGCATTGAAGATGGCTCTGCACATCTACGTGGCCTATAGACACAAACCAACTAAGCCAACTAGCTAAAAGCAAGTAGATGCCCAAGATGACTCATTTCTGCCAGGTGTAACCAAGTTTGAAATACAAAAATACAGAGAAAGTGGCTATTATGAGTTTAACAACTGGGTAACAAATTGAATTCCACAACAAGGATAAATCAGCTGACTATATCATTCACTAGCTTCCCACCAAATTAGAGAAAAAAATAAACGCTTTCCCTTGTTCAACAAGAGAAAAGCTAAAACTCCATCGGCCCTGAAGGATTTTTCATTTTATAACATAATATCCTTTTATAGTATAGTGTTTTTCTCACTCCCGTTTTTTTACTCTCTCGCATGCTCTCTCCTGGTTGACTGCTGTCTCATGCCAGTCACTATATTGTGGGACTTCTTTCATACATAAACTTTGGGCATGGCGATGTTTGACGTATCTGAGCCAGCATAGAATGTATACATACTGTACAAGTTTCCCACCAAATGCAGCTCAGTAACCGTGTAGGTCTCCAGCAGGTGATTTGAACACTGCAGGCCTCCCTCTCTGCTGCCATCTCAACAAGACCTGATGATTACCAAGTCATACAAATATGCACCAAACAATTCATTTGAAAACATATAAATAGTTCAAACTCTTTAGAAATGGGGTTGTAACCATTTCCAGCCTGATGAACACCAACAACTCTTTTTCTGAGGTCCTCAAAATCTCCTTTGTTCATGCCATGATACACTTCCACAAACATGTTGTGAAGATCAGACTCTGAGAGATCCCTGTTCGTTAAATAAAACAGGGTGCTCACTGACACCTGATTGTCATCCCACTGATTGAAAACACCTGAGTCTAATTTCACCCTCAAATTAACTGCTAATCCTAGAGGTTCACATGCTTTTGCCACTCATAGATATGTAATATTGGATCATTTTCCTCAATAAATAAATGACCAAGTATAACATTTTTTTGTCTCACTTGTTTAATTGGGTTCTCTTTGTCTACTTTTAGGACTTCTAAAGGGTTCACAAACTTTCAAGCACCACTGTAGATGTCAAAGAGACCCAGGTTTTGGTAGGGCCAATACCAATAAGTCATGCCCTGTGCCCTCTGTGTCCTAACCTTCCCTTGCATTGTTTTTTTTTTTTTTTAAATTTCCTTCAGTCTTTTCATTTCTCCACTCGCTCTGATTTGTCACCCTCATCCAAGCTGAATGGATTGCTCTGTCATCATAGCCCCTTCTTTTGGAGTCTTTCTTTCTCTCGTTCATTTTCTTTTCTCCTGTCTCCTTTTTTGTCCTGTAATCTTTTTTCCCTTTTCTCCTGGACAGTTTCTTTTCCAATGTTCAGAGGCTAATAGTGGCTAGGAGAGCCTGCAGTTATAGGTGCAGGGACAATTTTGTCCTCTATAGGACGTGCTTTGTGTGTGTGTGTGGGTGTGGGTGGGTGTGTGCATGTGCATGCCGTCCCAGCAAATGCCAAACCCTCCTCCTCTGAATGATGAGGCAATTTCATTTCATCTCCTGATTCTTGTATTTCTTTAATGAAAATCACAATTACCTCAATACCCAGAAAAGCCTTTAGAACTGCTGAAGGTAATGATTTTTTCTTTCTTTCTTATTTTTTGTCTGTGTTTGGGAAGACCTGGAGCTACAGGTCGCTATGGTGTTGACTATGTCCCTGTTTTGACCAGTGGAGGTGTTGTATATCCTCGTCATTTTGAAACATATTCACATCCTGACTGAATGCTGCATGTGGTCTCTGTGTCTCTGTGTGTGTTTTCAGTGAATTCTGTGCATATTTATGCATGCTCGGTGCTCATCCTTCTCACTGTGTGCCTGTATGTGTGTGTGAACAGATAAGTTCCATCTCCTGGGACTGTTTTGATGTCTGTCTATAGTGACAGTGGTCCATGATGCTGGTGATTGGCAGTCGGATGGAATAGCTCCCTGCCATGTTTTGGGTTGACGTGTGTATCTGTCCAATAGTCACCTGTCCAGAGAATGATTAAAGCTGTCCTTCTGGTAAGTTGGACAGACACCAGGAGTAGCTGGAGTGTTATACCACATACAGGAGAATGAAGAATGAAAAATCAGTGCAGTATATTCCTCCATCCATTAATTTTCCATACTGCTTATCCTACACAGGGTCGCGGGGGAGCCTGGAGCCTATCCCAGGGAACTCAGGGCACAATGCAGGGGACACCCTGGATGGGGTGCCAACCTATTGCAGGGCACAATCACACACCCAGTCACACACTACGAACAATTTGGAAATGCCGATCAGCCTGCAAAGCATGTCTTTGGAAACCGGAGTACCCGGAGGAAAGCCTCGAAGCACAGGGAGAACATGAGAGACAGGATTTGAACCCTTAACCCAAGAGGTGCGAGGGAAACATGCCCCCCCCCCATGCGCACAATATGTAACTTGCAAAAACGTTTGTTACATATGCTTGTCCATGGTAATAAGATATATGAACATAAGCGAACAGAAGGTGTCCTCAGGTGTGTTTTACAGGAGAGCCCAAAGATAAGTCTCTTTTCTTCCCCCTGGTCATATCACCTTCGCAGCCATGTTATACATATCAACACATTCAACTTGAGTGGAGGTTTGGAAAGATGTGCTGGCATCTGGATGGCACTTGTCTCTGAGTAAGCAGCTTTTAACTCTCTTGGATCTATATAATAGGATGCAACTGTTTATATCTATGTTGGGAAAAATGGAGTTTAGAATTTTCATTCAAATATTGCTCTGCGCTATCACTTAAGCTACAGTACATTGTAATGTCTCTAAGGTCTCTATAACAAAAAATAAACAAGTCACTTGTTCATAGCAGTGGTAAGACTTAAAGCAAAAAAAAACAAAAAAAAAACAAACATATTTATTCCTATGGACTTTAGAGAAGCCTCTTACTAAGTCTGATGAATCACTCATGTTGCTGAAATGCATGGTGATGGGACTGTGTGAAGAGTGCTTTAGACCCATACACAGCTGTGATGATGCGTCAGCCCCGGATGACCTTCCGCTTTCTCATTTCAGTGACCAGTGAAGAATCTGCTCCTCTACACTCTATTCTCCTCCATCCTCGTTCACTATAACATCCCCTCTCCACCTCTCCATGACCTCTGACACTCCAGCATGCAGTACAGGTGTGTGGTCCACTGAAAAGCACAGGATATTATAGAAGCAAGAGACGATGCCTCTTCTGTTCCCAAAATGAAGCTCTTTCTGAAGGGAGCAAAGGTCACTCAGTCATCTTCCTCTCAGTCAGTTTCTCTCTGAGCAGTCACTCATTTCTCCACATGCACACGCACTTCACTACACCACACTACACTCCATTATACTACTACACTATCAGTGGTGCTGTTTTGTTAGTGTAGCATGGTACTGAATGGTGAGGTGTTGGGTTGATGGAGGTTAAGCATGTAAATATGTCTGTGCTTTATAAATCTGCTGCATTCCCCCTCCTCCTCTTCTCTGACAGCCATGACAATAGGCAGGCAGGCAGGGTGTGTGTGTGTGTGTGTGTGTGTGTGTGTGTGTGTGTGTGTGTGTTTGTTTTGAGACAGGATGTCAGCTTGTGCTTTAATAGCTTTTTAAACGGAGACAGCTAGGTGTCAAACATGGCGCTGTTTAATTAATTTTGTTTGTCCTGCCAGGCTTTTGATAGTCATGAGCTGCCCTGTTGGCAGAATAGACAGGAAGGGGTGGAGCTTATGCATCCTGGGAGTGTCATGTCTGGCCCAGGTACAACCTTGGTGATGTAATGGGTATATGGCAGCAATTACTACTACTACTACTACTACTAATAATAATAATAATAATAACAACAACAGAGAAAGTTGCTTTACTATAACAGAGAAAGATTTAAATTTATAATACATAGTGAAAAATAAGATCATGTAAATAAATAAAATATATAAGAAACAAGTTTAAAAAATTACATTTAGGTAAAAAGACAAAGTAAAAAAAGTCTCATTACAAAAAAAGAAACAAAGAAAATGGTAAATAAACACAAACAATCAAATAAACAAGCAAATAAATAAATAAATTAAAGAAAGAATGAAAGAAAGAACAAACAAATACAAACAGACAAACACAAAAAATAAATAACAAACACTTGATTTAATGAATGAGTGAATGAATGCATGACAAACTAATGAATGAACAAACAAACTAACTAAATAAATAAATGAAAGAAAGAAACAATGAAAGAAAGAAAGAACAAACAAATACTTATATACAAACACTTTATTGAATGAATGAATGATGAACTAATGAACGAACAATCTAACTGTCTAACTAACTAAATTAATAAATGAAAGAAAGAAAGAACAATTACTTAGATACAAACAAACAAAAATAAATAAATAACAAACACTTGAATGAATTATTGAATGAATGAAGGAATGACAAACTAACAAACAAACTAGCTAAATAAATAAATAAAAGAAAGAAAGGACGAACAAATACTTAGATACAAACAAACAAACAAATAAATGACAGACAATAGAATAAATGAATGAATGAATGAATGAATGAATAACAAACTAACTAACTAACTAACTAACTAAATAAATAAATGCATGCCTTTAGAAGCTGCTGCTGGTCACAGTTGATCAAGTACAAAATTACTTAGACTTTTCTTGAGCTTGGGCCTAGCTAAAAGCTAATAACTAAAAGCTCCACCCCTTTTGGCCCATCTGTTAGGATAGCCAGTAGTAGTAAGTACAGCTAATAAAGCTCAGGTGTGTTGTGTTCTGGTATTAGCGGTTGGTGTTTTTGTGTTTATGTGTGTAACATGCATGAATCTGATGTCATGGCTAGGCCGCCATGCATATTAAAGCTTGTGTGTTTGTGCAGTGCTGATGCAGATGTGTATCCACATGTGTGCACTGGGGTGTGCCTACGCTGCATGTTTGCACTGAGATGATGCAGAGCCTCCTGTAGTGTGAGTATGCATACAGCTTAACACCCTGTCTCTGCAGAATACAAGTTTTCAGCACTCAGGGAGGGCTCTGATTATTCATAGAAAACACAGAAAATGGGTCTTGCGAAAACAGGGGTGGAGGCTGGTGTAAGTAAGTAAATAAATAAATAAATAATAAACAATCACAGCACTCCTCACTGCACACACAGCAAGGAGCCAATCGCTGTGTTGGCCAAACGACTTGGAAATTGTGTGTAATGAGTAGGAAAAGATTAGACGTGGCTCTTGCTAGGCTGTAAATTGACATTAGTAAAAGAAAACTCTTTACCAGGCGGGGGAAGCATCTTAATTTAGGCAGTAAAATATATGAATGGGGGAAGGGGAAATGAGACTGAAAAAGACAACAACAAAAAGCTTACAGCTTTGCTGTGTGCGCATAGTGTTTCATATTCTGTGCTGTTTTGACCGCCCCCACCACCACCACCACCACCACCACCACCACCCAACCATTTCTTCTCAGAGTTATTCCAAGTAATTGAGGATTCAGTTAATGCACTTGGGTGGATGGACATATTGAAGGTGTTTTATTTTTATTTAAGGTGTGGTTTATTTCTTTCTCTCTATCTATCTATCTATCTATCTATCTATCTATCTATCTATCTAACTATCTATCTATCTATCTAACTATCTATCTATCTATCTAATAATGTTAATTTGAACACCTGTGCACTGTTCACATCAAACATCAGAATAGGGAAGAAATGTGATCTCAGTGACTTTGACCATGGCATGGTTGTTTGTTCCAGACAGACTGTTCTGAGAATTTCAGAAACTGCTGATCTCTGATCTCAGACGGGTTTGAGCTGAAAGGAAGGCTACAGTACCTCAACTACTCTTTACAAACATGGTGAGCAGAAAAACATCTCAGAACACACAACATGTCGAACCTTGAGGTGAATGGGCTACAACAACAAGACCTTGCAGAAAGAAGCTGCTATTGCAAAAAGAAATCCTAACTTAGTTTAGGAATTACACTATATGGCCAAAAGTTTGCGGACACCTGACCATCACACCCATATGTGGGCCTTCCCAAACTGTTGGTACAAAGCTGGAAGCACACAATTGTATAGAATGTCTTTATATGCTGTAGAATTAAGATTTCTCTTTACTGGTACTAAGAGGCCCAAACCTGTTCCAGTATGACAATGCCCTGTGCACAAAGCGAGTTCCATGTAGACATGTCTTGCCAAGGTTGGTGTGGAAGAACTCGAGTGGCCTGTACAGAGCCCTGACCTCAACCCCACTGAACACCTCTGGGATTAACTGGAATGCAGGCTGCACCCCACGGCTTCTCGCCTGACTTCAATACCTGATCACATTAATACTCTTGAGGCTGAATGATCACAAACCCCCACAGCCACACTCCAAAATCTAGTGGAAAGCCTTCCCAGAAGAGTAGAGGTTATTATAAGAGAAAGGAAGACTAAATCTGGAATGGAATGTTCAACAAGCACATATGGGTGTGATGGTCAGGTGTCCACATAATTTTGGATATATAGTGTACATCTTACATCAGGGTGATGCAGTTAGTAGCACTGCTACCTAACAGTTACAGGGTCCCTGGTTTACTAGGGACTCAGTATAACTCAGTTTACTGTTTGTGTGAGTTTCACATGTTCTCCCCATGTCTGTATGGGTTTCATCTGGGTTTTGTGATCTCCTCCAATAGTAAAAAACATGCTAGTAGGTGGATTGTTAGCTATATAGCTATTTCAAACCACTATCTAACCACAGTGACTAATTTTGCTGGTACCAGGGAATAGGTTCCACTCTTTGAGGCCTGTCCTTCCTGTACAGCTTTAATGTGCCTTGGCACAGATTCATCAAGTCTCAAGCGCCGTACTGGAGCGGTGAACACCATTCTTCCAAAATATATTCCCTCAACTGGTGTTTTGACGATGGTGGTAAAGAGTGCTGTCTATCACGTCAAGTCAAAATCTGCATAGGTGTACAGCTAGATTGAGATCTGGAGGATGAGATGGGGGTGGAGTCATCCTGGAAGAGTCCACTCCTATCAGGACAGAAATATTTCATCACAGGAAAAGTGTGAAGATCAGTCAGAAGATCTTTGTATTGATTTGTAGTGATGCTTCCCTCCAACGGTGCATTCAAGTCATGTCGGAAAGATCATATTTATGAGTTGAACGCACATGAATGCCACCACAAAGTCCTAATTACGAGTGGGAAACTTTGGATTTGCTTTGACCTCTGAGTTTCTGAGTAGGGGGCGTGTCAGTCAGAAAACATGGTGCACACAGTGGATGCAATGTCTGTAATTGACGGTAAATTTGTTGAAATTGAATTTTTACTCGTCTCAGTAGCTGATTTCTGTTATTATGTGTTTGGTATATGCAGCAAGTTAATTTCAGGCTTTTTTACTTACAATAAAACAAACTAATTGCTTGCACAAAATACGATACAATTGTGATACAATATCTATACAATTACGATATAATATGTAACAATAAAGTTTACCGTGGCTTCGTAAATTGATCAAAAACATAAAAAAGCAAAACATACCTGATGCGCAGTCTTTGTTCTTCATTTTCTAGAAGTAGAGTTAAAAAACCTTGCTGTATTTTTTGTAGTTAATTAAGAGAAGGTACACCGCCATCTTGCTCCGACCTGACTTGAACGCAGTTACGACTTCCCAACTTGTAAATACGAACTTCCCAGGAGGACTTGAACGCACAGTAAGGGGACAAGAGGAAACAAAAAATGGCAGCAAAATGCTCTCAGTTTTTCCTTTAATTTGTCACCTGTTAAAGGTAAACAAGTTTGTCTAATGACTTGAGCTCCAAACGGGCTATATTTATGACCCAAAACAGGCGGGGTAATCCTAAAGTTGGGACATTTTTAGGGGATTTTGGCTAATCCTCTGCTCCTATCTGTCATTACGATCATGAATGTAGAAGTTGTCATGGTTACTGAACAGATAAGATATGATTTCACAGTTAGAATTTGTAATAGTTAGTAAGCTGTTTTTGTAACACAGCTCCAATCTGCCTTCTCCTTTGTGCCAAACAATGTGTTTCTATGCTAATTAAACTATTAACAATGATGTGGTGAGGCCCACAGCAAGCATGAATACAAACACACGAGAAAAGATATGCTTTTTTTTGACAACCTTAGAGCAGACGCTATTGATGTGGAGAAGCGGAAGAGAGAATGATGCATGGTGTGTGGGGTGCTTAAGTGCAGGTGATCCAAATTCCTTAGTAAAAGACTGGAGGGCTGGCTGGCTTCCTCAGGCTAATCAGTGTGTGTGTGTGTGTGTAAGTGAGAGAGAGAGAGAGAGAGAGAGAGACTGGTTAGTGTTGGCCTGAAAACATAAGCCTAGCATCTGTTGTCTCCTGGACACACTGTATATTCATCACCTTCTAGCTGCTGCCGATTGGTCCTGGCTCCACCTCGAGTGCACATGCACGTAGGGGCTGTCAAGTGTACTGTTGTGATCACTGGCCATGCTGCTGATTTTGTCTGATGGGACTCCAGGCGTGTTGCAGCCTCTCTGTGAGCCCTGGCGTAACACATTTAACTGTCACATCCTCTCTGATTCTGTCCCTGATCACTCGCCATACTCTGCCCCGTTTTGTTCCTTGGTGCTCACCACGGTCCTAACATTGTCAGTGTTACCTGTTCTCACTTCCTGTTGCAAGTTATTCAGTCTTATCTAATTTGTATTTAATTACTTATTTATGTATTTGAATTTCATTTTCATCCGCTTATATTTTCACCCCTGCCATTATCTTTGATTATGATTCTTGGATTTCCCCCATAACATTCTTTGAGTATGTAATAACACAATTTCAACAAGATCCATCCATCCATTTTCCATGCCGCTTATCCTACACAGGGTTGCTAGGGAGTCCCCTGGGGCACAAGGCATGGGACACCCTGGACAGGGTGCTAACCCTTCACAGGGCACAAAGACACACACGTTCACACACTACGGACAATTTGGAAATGCCAATCAGACTACAGCGCACGTCTTTGGACTGGGGAGGAAACTGGAGTACCTGGAGGAAACCCCCGAAGCACGGGGAGAACAAGCAAACTCTGCGCACAAAGGGCAGAGGCAGCATTCGAACCCCCAACCCCAGAGGTGTGAGGCAAACCTGCTAACCACTAAGCCACCGTGAATTTAAACAAGATATAGTTCTCTATTCTCGTCTGTATATAATACAACTATCATACAACATCTACCAACCGGGGAGGGTGAAGGCTAACATGAGCATCCTCCAAGACATGTGAAGCCAGCCAACTGCATCTTTTCGAACTGCTGTTTGTGCTGCATCACAGGGCAGCATAACACACTCAGGGGAAGGTGCCAGCTGCCATCTTCTGCATACATGAGCTCAGAGATGCCCATGATTGGGTAGTGTCAATCTGATTATCAGGTGAGAAGAGAGTATGACATCACACCCACCCAAAAAAGCATGATCAGTTATGTTTAGCTCATGGGACTGTGATGGGAGAGAAATGTTGCATTATTCAATCATTATTGTTACAAATCAAGCTATTCCTTTATGAAGGATTATGGGAAGAAGCATAAGCTTAGCAATGTAGCTAACATCAATTAACAGGATACAGTGACAGGATTTCTGAGGAGCTATAAAATACGTACGCAACCAATTTAAATACAGTAAAAAATAATGATTCAATCATTGTTTTCAAGCCCACACTGATAACTGATAATATTGATAGCTTCCAACGTAGAGTGGTGCAGGAATGAGTCCAAAAAGCATTTTATCACTTCCGGTTCCAAAGTCAATGAGTTTTTTGAATGAGTTTTTGGTTAAAATGCCTGAAATAAGGTCTGTGGTTAACACAAGCTCAAGATATTTTCACGTTTTATTCTATGACATAAAATACATCACTAATACCCCACTTGTAATTTTGTTAAGCTTTTACGTGTGGTGAAAAATGCGGTTGCTAACAAGTGGCTGAATGGGACTTCAGAGGTTGTCGGGGACATTAAGCATCATCACGCCGAACAGGAAAACTCATCTACTACAGCCTCGTTGTGTTTATACTCACACTCTTGCAAACTGTTCCACCACTAATCTTAGTGGTGGTGATGTTGAAGTCATGCGACCGTGGTGTAGTTTTGTTTATAGCCTTTAGTTTTTTACATCTTGCGATTGTATTTAGGCTTAGAATTCATAAAAGTTGTGTTCATTTGTGAAGATTATCTTGATGAACAAAACGTGTAAGAATCATTAAGTTTTGTTGGACACAGAGCTTATTTTCTGCAATAATCTAAAAACCAATGGAAAAATCCTATTGGATTTATGTCGAGGGAACCAGAGTTATGCTAACTTCCGGGTCGGCCTAAAAAATACATCATTCCTGCAGCACTCTACTGTAGACTTTTTCAGCTAGCAGCTAGCTAGTTAGCATCTTGCTCGTGTGAATATCTTTTGTCAGCATTCATCCATCTGTCATACAGAATAACTACAGGTTAACTAATAACATTTCACTGAATAATTTTCTCATCTACATACATAATTAACAATGCAGTTATTTTAGAAATAGGAAGGGGGAACTGACCAAAACTGTGCCAACCAACATCATCAGATCTGCCAAATCGTCAGCACTGAAAGTGGAAATCACAGTAATGAACAATTTAACAGCTTTCTTGCTTCAGTTTATCTACTTAATCCTTTCTCTGATGATGAAAATATGAATAGTGTGCCATCTGACTCCTTTAGGTGAAGGAAGGTAAGTGATAACATTTTTTCTCATAAACCAATCGAATTGCAATGAAATCAGATTTTATAGATGAAATCAGTAACTAGATGCTGTAAAGTAATGGCTGGAGGATATTGGAACAAATTTAAAAAATGGCAAAAAGGAAAAGATTAAAAATTTCAGTACAATTATAGTAATGAAGGTGTGTGAAATTTATTGCAGTTAAAGGCATCATTTGATTTTAGATATGTTTCAATTATTTACTCATGTGAAGTAGAAATATGTACTCCCTGTATAAAACATACATACCGTATAGTATAAATACATTATCCAAAAATCTACAATGGATAGAGAATGGACAGAGTACTTCTAATTCATCACCAATCCCCAGTGCTGCAGAGCAGTTAAAGAGATAAACGTTCAAAGATCCCCATGTCCCCACACTGACGACTGCAATTCCTGGAGCAAGGCAGTCGGAATAATAACAGTTTTCGTAATGGCGATAATAGCAGATGATTACGAGAGATAGAGGGAGAAAAACGGAGAGGGGGAGAGAGAATGTATGGATTTCAGTTGTGTTGGGCAACACAAAGGATTGCATAATTTACCTTCTTCCCTTTCTCCCTGCTCTCTCTCTTTCTCTCTCTCTCTCTCTCTCTCTCTCTCTCTCTCTCTCTCTCTCTCTCTTTCTGGCTAATTTAAAATTTGTCAAACCAGGGCGTCTTCTGGATCGCTGGCCTTTGATATTTTGCGCACTCCATTTGCTCCAAACAAGCCGCAGGCCCTGGTTCCTGCTGACTGCTGCAGAAGAGCGGCGGCTCCATTTATCTTGGCCCGGCCGCTGAATGCTTACTCATTACAGGGGCCCTCCCCAGGTTAACCCTCGCATCTCCAGGCACCTCGCCACCAGCATCTTCATACACACTCACTAACACACTTAGCATCATAGCAGGATACACACCGTATGGTAAAATATAGTCCCTGAATAGATTATTTTAGGTAGGTGGAGAGGGAGCAATCATCTGCGTTATGCTTACAGTATTGAAATAGTTCCAGTGTATATTAACTGAATGCTGATGGGTTAAGCTTGCAGTAATTGAATTTTCTTGTATGGTCCTGTATGGTTTTAACAAACTACTTTCATCATCATCAATCACTTAGAAGACTTTTTGTTGTTTTTTTTCTGTAATCATCTGTCAAAATCATCTTTCAAAAATAATGATTTTTATTATATCGCTATAGATACACGTGGAGAAAAAAAGAATTAACCAATAATATCATGTCATGTCAATAATATCACATGCCCAGCTATCACAATAAAAATTGCTGTGCGCTAGCATATGGTGACTCAACTGCCTGAATAAGTGATGACAGAAGAAAAATGCAAAATGATTTGTGTTTAATGTCGTCTTTAATTTATTATTTCATCATCGACATTTCCATGGTCCACATCAGTGTGATGTGGGACAGAATTTTCTGGGACTAAAGTTTCTGTCTGTTTCTTATACTGCTTAATTTTTGTGTTAAGCTTTTATTTGTGTGTGTGTGTGTGTGTGTGTGTGTGTGTGTGTGTGTGTGTGTGTGTGTGTGTGTATACGCTGTGAACCATCTCATCTTCTCCCGGCGTAACCCTTTGGAGGCCGTTCCCTGGGGAAACGTGTCAATCTGGGCGCCTGCAGATCAATCAGCAGCTGATTATGCTCTTCATTCTCCTGCAATTGATTTTATTCGCAGCTGAAAATAGGCATCTGGTGTCAGGGGTGTGTGCGACGGCCTGGGTGCAGCTTGACGGATTGCTTTTGACAGAGATCAATCTCCCAGCTGATGGGCCGGGGGTCCGGGGAGCAGGCAGCCAGCTCTACATTACCCAGAAAGAGACTCATCAGCGGCACACGCTGAGAAATGCCACACACGCATATGCACACACACACACACACACACACACACGTATACGCACAGTCACATAGTTACTGATACTACACACACGCTGACATACATGTGCATGCATCTACAATCTTACTGTCTATAGGACCTGCCTCCTGCAGACAAGTTTTCATTCAATCACACACACACACACACACACACACACACACACACACACACACACACACACCTTTTTGCTTAACAAATAATTAAGTAATTCTACTTTGTTACTGTATCTAAGCATCATTTTAAGTGATTTATACATTTAAGTAAAATGTATTTTTACTCAGTAACATCAGTGACCATGACTCAGTTATGTTCTTTTTTTTTTTTTGCCTGACTACCAATTTAATTTATTGTGCGTCTGTGCATTTGAACCTATTAAGTTCATTTAAAACATGAAATCAATTCCTTAGTCAATTTATATGGCCATAACAACCAATCATCTTTGTGCAAGATCTACCTATTGGTCCAACATTCTCTTTATACATTATTTTAAAATAATTTAAAAACTTTTTAACTTTCAACCAAGTATACTTTTAACAGCCAAAGGCAACATTTTTAAAACAGTTCCCACATTTTCAAATAAGTTCAATTAAATGTCATTTGTGTAGTGCTTTTAACAATACGCAGTCACAAAGCAGCTTTTCGGAAATCCAGAAGTTGATTTAGATCCATAATGATCAAGCCAAATGTGACAGTGGCAAGGGAAAACTCCCTGAGATGACATGAGGAAGAAACCTTAAGAGGAATCAAACTACTTAGGGAGTCTTCTGGCTAACACTGGATAGTGAGATTATTATGGAAATGTGTTGAAAAGGATGTTCAGTGTGAGCATATTGTGAAAAAGTGTCCTGGGATGGGCACAGAACAATCTTAATGATTCCATAAGCACTTAAGTATAATTTTTATGTTCTGTATTTTTTTATTTTTTATTTTTTATTTTTTAACAGAATTCAGATATCCGCACAAAAACCTTCATTGCTGTTCTAGCCATGACTCTGGTGCTCTGCTAAAAGAGCAGTCAGATGAATCTAGAGCACTGTGCTCCTGGCTGCCTGGAGCCCCAATGGGCCTGTGTGAAGGACTGCCTCCAACAAGGAGATTTCCCTTCCTGATTCTCCCTGATGGAGAGCTCCTCTCCCTGCCTCCTAATTTATAATTATTTCAAGTGATCCTCAGGCCTGAGGTCATTTAAGTAATTACTGAGCCGATTAGACGCTTAAAGGGAATTTCGGATCAGTCTCTCTGCATGCCACAAACCCAGAGGGGGCGTGTTTGGATGGACTAACAAGGTTTAGCCAGTAGTTTTACTGTGCTGTTGCCCACTTTCACTTAAACTAAGCTCCCCAATTTTCCACTGATGATTTATAATGGAGGAAGAAGGATGTTGTTCCAAAACATAATTATTTATTGAATTTTTTGGATCCATTAATGATCACTGGTAAGTGGAAGAGCTTTTAAGGCTCAGGTCAGCTGAACCCAGACACGCATTGGTCTGGACTGGCGTAATTTGGATGTTGTGTTTCAGCTGACTGGCGGTTGTTCTTCTGGAGAGCTGCACTTATGTGCACTGGCTTGTCTTCTGCCTTATCAGCGCAGCCTGCTCATGCATCGATTGGGCCCGTCGCTCGACCCTTACCCCATGACTATCTCATACACACTCAAAGCAGTGCTCTTCTCATTCTCTCCCTCGTTTGGTGTTTGTATTCTTCTGGCTCTCATAGACAGAGAATGAGAGCGGGCAATCTTTATGGCGGCAAGGCTTTAAATTGAGCAGAAAATAGACACTGACATATTTGTTAATGTTATCTTAATCGCTGACCGAACTGGCAGGAGGTGCTAGTGTGACCAGCTATATCCAACAGGGCTTCAAAACAGCCAGCATGCCTCACAGTGTACACATGTTCTAAGTACAATAACACACATGCTGTCTATATCTATATATGTTTATGATATTCTGAACTAATATGAATGAGCTCTGACATGTAGCTCTGATAACAATTCTTATGGTAATTCCTATGGGCATCAGCAAGAGATTCAGATACATTCTGTTACTATATCTCTTCATTTGTCAGTATTAGGAAACCTGTAAGAGAGAAACCTGTCAGTGAGCATTGCAATCTGCACTCAAATACAGCATGAGGAACGTTTGAAATACCTTCCTATACATCCAACTCTAAATATCAGTCTTCATACTGTACATCTCCCATATTCCACAGAAGCATAATATTATGATCAGAGTTGAGTACATATTTAAAAAAACAAACAAAAAAAAGATTCAAAGACAAAATGTCTTATTTAGGGCTTCATTTTTGTGACCATAATGGTGAAATTTGAACCTTTTCTACTTCATAAAGGTTTGAAAACTACAGCTTGAAAAGAAAAAAACACCAACACACTTATTGTTTAAAAGCAACCATTATTTATTAATTTTATGTGCATTTAATTTAACATATAAATATTAAATCTGAAAATAGTAAATGCGACCATGAAAACGGCATCTATCTCTGTACTGACTCCTTATCTACCTTATGTGATCTCTACAGAAATGCTAGGCAAGTTTACAAAATTTATTTAAAAAAAAAAAAAAAACATTTCTAAAACATGTTTCGGAAAAATACAGACACATTCAGAAAAAAACTGTATGCAGAAAGACCCATAAACAAGCAGCAAATGAAGCAGCTGAAGTAAAGGCCTGGCATAGCATCTCAAGGGAGGAAACTCAGCATTTGGTGATGTCCATGGGTTCCAGACTTCAGGCAGTTATAGACTGCAGAGGATTTGCATCCAAGTATTAAAAATAATCTTAATATTTATTACCTTTGTGCCTGTGAAAATGGAGGGACTCTAAAATAAATGGTTGTAATTCCTAAACGGTTAATGCAATATTTCTGTTAAACCCACTGAATCAGAGCTGAAAGTCTGCAATTCAGTCACATCTTAATTGCTTCATTTCAAATCCATTGTGGTGGTGTACAGAAGTGTCATCATCCAAATACTTATGGACCTGACTGTATATGTGTTGTTGTAGATATGTTATAAGCAGAAAAGTATGCTGTAAGTATGTTATAGACCGAAAAAAAAAAAAAAAAAAATCTAATTTGTCTTTTTTTAGCTGTTTGCCAGTATTCAGACTGTGAGATCGGATGGGTTTTCCCAGATCGGCACAAATTCTTCAGCACAGGCAGCAATCTGAGGAGCGTGGTGTAGGTGTCAAAAGGGTGAGGTTAGAATTCATTTAAAGCATATAAATAGTAAAATGTTTAGGTGATATCCAGACATATCAACACCTCACATTTCCTTTAAAAAAAGAAAGTGTGTGTCGGTGGTAGTGCAGTGTTAGGTTTATAGTAACACAATTAGAGTTTAGTTATATATTGGTTGTAGAAACATCCAGCTAGGTGAAATAACTTGCAACAAATGTGTTTTTGTGGATGTTCACTCATGTGTGAGTACTTTAGGACATAGCGTTTATATGGGCTTACTTGTTTTGTCTCTGTTATTGCATTTAATTAGTTTTTGTTAGACTTTCTTTTAATTTGCTTAATGATATGTCCGTGCATAATGGCGCATCAATTGTTTCACATTTAGTAGCCACAACTGAGTAGTTTTTCTTATTTGTTACAGATAAAATAATGAGTAGTTCGTTGAAGTAGACTATTTATATTAAAGTGGAGTGGCACATCAAAGAGTGAACATCCACAAAACTGGCTTTTAAAGACTTTAAAGGCTTTCCTTTGCTAAGAGAGGCTCTGTCTGAGGATATGGTGTTGTTAACCCACTATTGGACCAATGTGGGTCCAAAAATCTCACTGTATCACTGTCTCACCTTTTATTAAGCCACTCCACCTACAGTATATAAGCACAGGCATGTGACCATTTAAAGAGAGCAAACATACATACTAAAATATTAATAATGTGTTGCTGTTACAGCACTAAATTAAATTAGAGCTAATTTTTCAATGTTTAAAGCTTATTATGAAAAGAATGTAAATAAATGTAAAAAGAAATGAACTAATAAGAAAAGAAGAGTGAAGGGTGTAGGTTTAGGAGGTTAAAATACTTGCTATAATATTCATTTTGATCACTATGTTTAAAAAGATTTTTTAAATGTTCATAAAAAAAAAACAACAAAAAAGTGGTAGGCCTGAAAGTTCCATGAGAAACCTATTAGCATGGAATGCATTCGAACTTAAATCGTTTTTTGGGCACACAGTAGTGAGTGTGTCAGTGAAAGTGTATCATACACGATTCCTGCTGCCTGTCCAATGCTCCGTGACAGGCCCTCCCTCCTCCCCATAGCATGTGCACAAATGAAGCCTTTTAATTATCTCCTGATTACCTGTTATACCACCTTAGCTAATGGAGAGCGCACCCCGGGGGAGACATCCAATCAAACTCTCATCACATACAATGGGCTTCTTCGCAGGAGAGAAGTATTTTAGTCACCTGAAAGATTAGTGCTGGAAATATCCATCTATTTATTCATTCATACACCAAATTACCAATGGCTGCCCTCAGCCCCCCTCACACAGAGAGCTCTATTGCTTTATGATTGATCAAAACGATAAGGATAGATCACCCGCCAAAAGCAATATAGCCTGTGCCTGTGAGTAGCCTATAGATGCGTATCAGAGTGATATTGGGCCGTGACGTGTGTGTGGTCAGGAGAGTCATGTACCGCCATCTATCACAGGCTCACTCATTCAGTGGAGAGTAGAGTGTAAAGTTTGCAGCGGTCTGCTCAAACACGGCATCACCACAGCCATCTCTGTCTTCCTTTCTCTTCTCTGCCTTGGTATTTTAAAGGTGCTGTCAGAATTTTTGAAAAGTCAGAAAATTTGTTTCTAATATTTTCCTCACATTCCCACACTGTTTAAATTCTGACTTTTGTAACAATTAGCTTCAGGAGGAGTCTCTGCCTATACTTTTAAATCTGCTTCGAATACTTCCTGCAGGATCATGGTTAACTGCAAGCAGCAGGCAGTGACCTGATTGTGCTACAGAGGGAAGGAGAGACTGAGGAACATGTATGACAACCCAGAATTGATGGAAGTTACTCAGGACTAGAACATGGATTGACAAGAGAAGACTTTATTGCAATGTTCTCATTCCACCTGGTGTGAACCATATGTGGCACTGATGGAACTGTAGTATTGACAGAGTGATTATTAAATACAATTAGTCTTTTAAATGCAATTAACAGAGAGCGAGACTCCCTTTGGCAACTAAACCTGCCCAACTGTTGCTCAACCTCCAGCACTTCATATGTAATGCAGTAAAACCTGCAATTTCTGGGCATTGCATCACAAATATATATATTTGTGTTTTAGTTTTAGGCATCCTATTTTTTTTTTTAGTACAAACTTTATTATAGATTTGTGCATGATAGGACACATGATAGAATTGATGTAAAGTCAGTAAGATTTTGAGTTTATTTAAGTGAAACAAGCATTTCATAGCAATAGTTTTTTTCAAACATGAAACCCCTGCGATCACCGACAGGCATCTGATGTAGGATTAAAAGGGTATTTGGCATGAAACCCCTGTGATCTGAAGGTATCTGAAGATATAACAGAATTAATGTAAAACTCCTGTGATCACGGACAGACAACTATCTGCAGCAAATGGCTTTTCTTTCCAAACTGCGCATGATCGTTGACCTATGCAGATTCTCAAAATATGACGCAATTTCTGTTACGCTGTCCTGAAACCCCTGGAAAAAAGTGCCTGCCCTTTCCAAAGATATATCGCATGAGTACCTACGTACACACAGCAGCTGTGTACATAGCATAGTTTTACACTTAACAATGCAGCGGTCCACCGGCAGGCTGTGGATGTTTTTAAAAGAATTAAGGACATGTGACCATATTAGTGTTACACGCGCGTACGCTAACCATTAAGTAAGCAAAAACGAGGATGTTTTTCAATCCTACACTTGAATTAAACTATGCTACAACATCCATAATGCAACCACAATTGCATGGTGCACCTATGAAAAGTTCCTGACTGACTACCTGTCAGATAGCGCATCAGTACCGGGGTGACCTGGTACTCGGTACTACCGGTACTTTTGAAAATCTGGTACCGTCAACTTTTTTATTTTTTAGTACCGACTTGGTACCGAAGTACCAGTACTTTTGACAACCCTACTTAGCATAATTAATGTACTTCTTTTCATAATTTCTGACACTTATTGGAATTATGGCTAATGTTTTGGAACAACAAATCGCTCAAACTGCTAATAAGAACTTCACCTCCTGGGAGTATGTGCGAAATACAGCAACACCCCATTACAAAACACATCACTGCCCCCTACCATGTAATTACCAAACATTTTCATCATCCTACTTCATAAGTCCTCTTATGTAAAGCTTTCATAATGCTTATTACTTCATCCTGACATTAGATGTGTCAACCAGCTCCACACACATTCTGGCCTGGTATCATTTTATTGCAGCTCTCCTGTGACGTCTCCTGACTTTTCCTCCAAAGAACCTGGCCTTTGTGGGCAGACAGTGGTCAGACCCAGAGTGAAATGCCTCCACCATGACTCTGTCAGCAGAAAGCATCTTTATGCAACACCTTGGGGGCCAAAACTGGCAGCTCAGTAATGAAGGTACAAATAAAGCGCCATGCTGAGATGATAGAATTGTCCCCAGCTCTCGAGCTCTCGCCTTCAAACGGGAGCGGCACTAGAAAGGAGAAGATAGGAAGAGCGGGCAGAGAGAGGGGGAGAAGCCCTGGAGTAGAGCCAACTTCCCAAGGTAGTGTACAAGTATCTTTAGAAACCGGCGTCTTGTTAGCTAATACATTACACCAATCACGGTGAGCTATCTTAAGCTACAATTAATCTGCACCCTGGCATGCGCTGATAGGACAGCAACATGCTGTTTCTTAATTAAAAGCAAACGGATTAAAAATGATTAATAACGGGTATTAAATATTCTCATGGACTACAAGCATGGGGAATCTAGCTTTCTTATGCCGGCTTAAAACGAAGAAGTCATTAACGCTCCCCCAATCTTCATAAGCCAGAGCTTTACTTTGTTGGGATCAGAAGTTGCTTACCTCATGCATATGCATTTCTCTATCATGGCGAGTCAAAAAAGGCATCAGTGTGGCATTTGGTGGCTGGGAAACTTGTTGACTTTTGATTTGAACATTTCCCCCTTTGCCTTTAACATTTGACTGCCTCATGGGGGGTGAGTGTTTTGTGTGTGTGTGTGTGTGTGTGTGTGTGTGTGTGGGTGGGTTGGGGGGGGGGGGGGATTTGGCATTATGTGCACATATGTGTGTGTGTGTACCTGCCTCTGCTGACTGTTTCTGTTTGTGTTCCTGTTCTGCAGATTGTGAGTAATGAAATTATGCAGATATAAAGAATTACTGTTCACATAATTTTAGTAACCCCACTGAGGTTTAGACGTTGGAACACATTTATGTAAATTGCAGTATTAAAATTGAATATTAATGTCATTTCACAGTGGTCATTGTTATTAATTTCATGACTCATGGTGATTACATTTTGCTTGGAAAATTGTTAATTTGATTCTGACGAGAACACTAAAGCATTTTGTCAGTGAAATCTTTGCTTCGATTGAAGTAAAATGTGTGAAGTTGAGTGTAGCAAAGTTCACTCCTGTGGTATTAATAATTATCCGTGTGATTGTAAGCTTTGTACCCTTAGTTAGAGGTTGTAGATGACGTAAGTCCTTTAAGGTACATATGGTAATTAGGCCTTAAGGATATTGTTGTACCTTTTAAATATTTGTGCCCTGGGGAACAAAAATGACCTGTGGCATCCTCTTTTTTCTGACAATGCCATTTCTTTACACATTTAAGTAATGCTATGGGGAAAACCCACTGTATATCAGTGTGGCTGAATTCTGAAGAACAAATACCAGACCCTCCAGGATTATGTGGTTTTGCGATCACAGAAATGAACACAAAATCGAGGAAACTCCAATGCCGCAATATTGACAGGAGCTTGCAATATTTCAAAATTACCCCAGGTTTTCCCGCAGATCCAAGACGCATTATGTGACGTCATCACAACGCGCATTCAGACAAAGCCCCCTTCGGTTCACGTGCTTTGAACATGAGTACAGCTAAAAGGTCTCATTTACTAACAAACATCACTGCGAAAGATGGAACAATTTTGTGCAATTTTGCCAATTCAAGTAGTTTTCCTGCAAAAAAAAAAAAGCATAAAAAGGCCGCAGCAAAATCAAGCATTTTTGGCCACAACAATCACCAAAAAAAAAAAAAAAACCTCAGCGAAATCCTGTACAAACTGAAATACAGTAAAAAACAATAACACACAAACAAAAAAAAATCCTGTTTTAGCCAAAAATCTTGTCTAGGCTATCTTCCTGCAACGATGATATTGAGTAAGGAGCCAGTTTAACTGGCTCCTAAAATCTTGCTAGCTAAGTGTGATTTCCTCATACAGTGAATATCCGACTTTGATCAAGTTGTTGCATAGCTATGTAACATAGCAAAACAGACTTAAGCCTAATCAGTTCAGTTTGCAATCAGATACCGACTGTCAAAATGTCTGTGATGATCCTATTCCGCAGAATGCAATTTTCTCCCTTTTATTTTTATGGAGGTAACCAGACTTGGCTCTACGTTTTAGCTTTAGGTACTTTAATGCTAGAACTTGTGCTTGAGATACATGCAAAAGAACCTGTAAGCCTGTCATTTTCATAACTATATGTAGTAGAAAATGGCAAAATTTCACCATGTCAAGGATTGTCCAGATTGATTACTTTGTTTGAAAGAAAGAGCAAAATTACTTTGTATGCATATCAGCTGTACTTGGGATTGAGGTTGTGGGCCCTGTGTGTGTGTCTGTGTGTGTGTGTGTGTGTGTGTGTGTGTGTGTGTGTGTGTGTGTGTGTGTGTGTGTGTGTGTGTGTGTGTTTGTGTTCAAATGCAGATGTCCTCATGCCAGCAAGTGATGCTGCCTGAGCTGGCTGATTGGAAGGAAGGAGCGCAGAATTAGGAACAAGGTGATTTTATTGTCATCTCTGTACAGGGAGTTATTTTCACGCTAGTGCCAAATGGAAACAGGTAGCAGACGGTCATGACAGAATTCTGTTTAGAAACCAATTACCCGAACGCTTTTCAAATTGATTTCATTTGTGGTGCGGCAGAAGCCTCCTGTTCTGGCCTCTCTCTCTCTCTCTCTCTCTCTCTCTCTCTCTCTCTCTCTCACTGGACTTCCCAGCTGATTCCCATCAGCAAGTGTTTGGTCTATGAGGAAAGAAAGGGAGGAGGTGAATAACAAGGAAGCTGGAAATCATAAAAGAGGGGGGCGGGAGAGAAAAAGAGGGATATATAGATATATGTAGAGAGGGAGGCACTCATGCGCTCACTCCTTCACAGCTTGTTCTCTCCTCAACGCTAGTCATCAATCATCAGCAGATTAATGACGGACACACGTGAGCAGGCGGCTGCACTGGCGACGTGTGTACTGGCGTGTGTGTGTGGGGGGGGAGGGGAGACTGTTGGGAGATAGAGCTGTACTCATAAAAGCGGTCCAATGGCTACAGAGTGGACTTTCATGCATTCATATTCTTGCATGTCTGGTGTGGAGCTGTGCAGGCCTGATTTATTAAGCTCGCTCAGTCAGAAATATTCAGAAATTTCGTTCATGCATGTGACTGAGCACATTTCCCCTACATAGTGCACTATGGCTGTGGATATATCCTGTGTGCTGAAAATGCAAACCAAGAGGTAGTTTCCCTGTCAGTCAAATAGCATTTCCACAGTAAGCTTTGCATGCTAGTCACATGGCCATATTTCCCACTTGCAAAGACACAATTATGAATTTAAGCCATCATTAATGTTTGCTAGTTCACTAATGTTAGCTATTTAGCCACCATGATCTATTTCTAACATTTTCCCATATGTGACATATTATCAACAGTTAGATTGGTGAGTACCAAGTCACATTGTGCATCATCCATCCATCCATTTTTGATACCGCTTATACTACACAGGGTCCTGAGGAACATGGAGCCTATCCTAGGGAACTCGGGGCACAAGGTGGGGGATACCCTGAACAGATGACACAATCACACACACATTAACACACAACTTAGAGATGCCAGAAACCCCTGAAGCACAGGTAGAACATGCAAGCTCCGGGCGGGATTCAAACCCCCAACCCCAGAGGTGTGAGGCAAATGTGTCAACCACTAAGCCACCGTGCCCCCAGTTTTCATCATGATAGATACAGTGGGGGAAAAAAGTATTTGATCCCCTGCTGATTTTGTATGTTTGCCCACTGACAAGGAAATGATCAGTCTATAATTTTAATGGTAGGTGTATTTTAACAGTGAGAGACAGAATAACAACAAAAAAATCCAGAAAAACACATTTCAAAAAAGTTATAAATTGATTTGCATTTTAATGAGGGAAATAAGTATTTGACCCCCTATCAATCAGCAAGATTTCTGGCTCCCAGGTGTCTTTTACACAGGTAATGAGCTGAGATTAGGAGTGCTCTCTTAAAGGGAGTGCTCCTAATCTCAGTTTCTTACCTGTAAAAAGACACCTGTCCACAGAAGCAATCAATCAATCAGATTCCAAACTCTCCACCATGGCCAAGACCAAAGAGCTGTCCAAGGATGTCAGGGACAAGATTGTAGACCTGCACAAGGCTGGAATGGGCTACAAGACCATCGCCAAGCAGCTTGGTGAGAAGGTGACAACAGTTGGTGCGATTATTCGCAAATGGAAGAAACTGTCAGTCTCCCTCAGTCTGGGGCTCCATGCAAGATCTCACCTCGTGGAGTTTCAATGATCATGAAAATGGTGAGGAATCAGCCCAGAACTACACGGGAGGATCTTGTTAATGATCTCAAGGCAGCTGGGACCATAGTCACCAAGAAAACAATTGGTAACACACTACGCCGTGAAGGACTGAAATCCTGCAGCGCCCGCAAGGTCCCCCTGCTCAAGAAAGCACATGTACAGGCCCGTCTGAAGTTTGCCTGAGTGATTCAGAGGAGAACTGGGTGAAAGTGTTGTGGTCAGGTGTGGTCAGATCTCTTTGGCATCAACTCAACTCGCCATGTTTGGAGGAGGAGGAATGACCCCAAGTCATAACACCATCCCCACCGTCAAACATGGAGGTGGGAACATTATGCTTTGGGGGTGTTTTTCTGCTAAGGGGACACGACAACTGCACCACATCAAAGGAACGATTGACGGGGCCATGTACTGTCAAATCTTGGGTGAGAACCTCCTTCCCTCAGCCAGGGCACTGAAAATCACCTTAATGACTTGAAGAGGATCTGCAAAGAGGAGTGGGACAAAATCCCTCCTGAGATGTGTGCAAACCTGGTGGCCAACTATAAGAAACGTCTCACCTCTGTGATTGCCAACAAGGGTTTTGCCACCAAGTACTAAGTCGAAGGGATCAAATACTTATTTCCCTCATTAAAATGCAAATCAATTTATAACTTTTTTGAAATGCGTTTTTCTGGATTTTTTTGTTGTTATTCTGTCTCTCACTGTTAAAATACACCTACCATTAAAATTATAGACTGATCATTTCTTTGTCAGTGGGCAAACGTACAAAATCAGCAGGGGATCCAATACTTTTTTCCCTCACTGTAGATAAAGTGTAATAACAAGTTGGAAACCTGTGTAGCAAAAAATGTTCCCAAAGCTCACACTTGTCATTACGACCTGAACAGACATTTGTGTGCAACTTTTAGGCTGGAAACTCATATTTACAATAATTAAGATAGGAAATGAAGGATGCATTTCCACTGTTAGCCTGCATCTTAAAAAGCAATTATTAAAAACATTTAAAACAGAAATGCAGAGGAGTTCAGGGAAATTGCTACCATCTGAGAAAGCATTTCTGATATCTTTCTACAGAGACAGAATTTCAATTTTCCTGCATTAATTGTTGTTTTTCATTTTTAAATTAAATGTAAAGTTTAAATACTTGCTTAATTGACGTACACATTTGGCTGGTATAAACTAGCTAAGAACGGGCTAAGATATGAATATAATAACGGGCTAAGACATGAATATAAGGTTTCTTTTTTTGCCATTAACATCAGATGTTTTTCAGTTAGCAAATGTCTTAAAGCAGATTTTGTATTGTCGTAAGCACCACCCAAGATCGTAACAAAAAATACACAGAATGGTGTGAAGAAGCGAGACTGGGACTGATTTCTTTCTCACTTTCAGACTGAAGATTCATGCAGACAATCAGTGACAGTCATGTCATGTGATTACATAGAGTAATAATGCCCAATGACTCATATTTTTCAGCCCGCTTCATTGACACATCTGTACCACGTAATTAGCAGTGATTGAGAACGCACATGTGAAATACAGACATAGCTGTAATGAACAAGAACGATGTGGATTATTTACTCTCTCATCCTCTTTTTTTCCCCCAAAATGGCTTTGGAGGAGAAACTAAAAGTAGCACACACTGTCTAATCACAAAATGTGCAAAAGGACAGATGACAGAACTGTTAATTAAAGGGCTATAACATTTCTGTTTACAGTGTTTGGTATGTAGAGAAAGCATTATGCAGTGCGTACAGGATTTCATGTAGTTTTTTGTTATTGTTGCGACCAAAAATGCTGCAAAAAATGTGATGCAACTTGTGGAGTTTTAGCTGTACTCACGTTCGACGAATGTGATTCGAAGAGGGCTTTGGCTGAATGCACGTAGCGATGACATCACATGACAAGTTTTGGCCCAAATCTGCAGACATTTAAAACAAATATTGTGTAGTTTGCTTGATTTTGCATTAATTTCTGCGATTGCAAAATTGCTACATCCTGGAGGGACTGATTATGGATTAAGTGTATGTGTATGTAATAGTTTGTCCCACATCATTCTTTTTATGTCATCAATAAGTCCTCATTATATAATGCATTACTCAACCCTAATAGTGTCACTGTTGTGCCATTGATAGACATTAGATTTAAGCCTTCCAATCTGATATCATGACCAGACATCACTGGGACACAAGGATCATATCTGCCCACCCAGTCCAACTTCTTCTCATAGTGACCCCATCTAAATATTACAGGATAGAATATAGAAGAACAAGAGGTTTGTATTTCATTTTTCTCCGAAAGTTTGTGTGCTTTATTCAGAGCTGATAACAATCTAGACATCAATAAGTGCTGAGGATTGATTGAGGTGGCAGCACACGAGGGGAATCAAAGGAGCACTTAATTGATGATCAAACGCAGAAGGTGTAAATAGATGTTGTATGCGCTCATGTGTGTCTACGTGTGTAAGTGACTGAGACAGCGAGTTTTCAAAGCACAGATAGAAACTGAAGAGGCCTCATTCAGGGGCAGAGCCTTTCAAACTGACCCCGGGGTTCACGCAGAATAACCACGAGCACACACTGCAAAACAGACATGAAAGAGAGCACACACTCACACACACACACACACACACACACACACACACACACACACACACACACACACACACACGTACACACACAAAATAAGCTTTCACAACTACTGAAGAGCTAAAATTGCTCTCCACCAAAAACACACGGATGTTTGTTTAATGTGCAAATGACATTAGTTCAGGGAAATTACTGCTATCTGAAAGTGTTTCTGTTATCTTTCTACAAATTCTCTGAAAGGAGAATTTCAGCTATGTTGCACCAATTGTGTTTTTAATAATAAAAAAAATAATGTAAAGTTTAGATATTTGTTTATTAAGAAACACAAGTTTCTTCACACTTAAGCAGGATTATGAGTGATTGCATTAGTTTGGGGATTGAATTAGGAATGCCCCAGTTCAATACTGAGCATCAGTTAAATATTGGACATCAGTTAAACATTGAATTAATATTTTATTGGACACAGATTTTTCCAATCTGATCCACTGCTATGTTTTTTGTTTTTCATGAATTTGCTGGTGGTTGTTTTCCCCCCTGTTTATGCAACGTCAGGTCACTAACTGATAATTTCCGTGAACTTGTCATTAGTTGAAAGAGTTACAGTGAACACAAAAACAGTCAGTTGGCCAATACTCAGAGCTCTAATGTACATTTTCTGATTAAGAAATGCAATAAACAAAACCAGTTGTTACCCCTTGTAACAACTGATGACCATAATGACCTAGTTTACCAGTCTTTATAGTCAATTTTAGATATTTAGAATCGTTATTTATGTCTAAACCTACACCAATCAGCGATAACATTAAACCCACTGACAGGTGAAGTGAATAACATTGATTATCTCGTTACAATGGCACCCGTCAAGGGGTGGGATATATTAGGCAGCAAGTGAACATTCAGTTCTCAAAGTTGATGTGTTAGAAGCAGGATAAATGGGCAAGTGTAAGGATCTGAGCGACTTTGACAAGGACCAAATTGTGATGGCAAGACGACCGGGTCCGAGCATCTCCAAAACAGCAGTTCTTGTGGGTTGTTCCCGGGATGCAGTGGTTAGTACCTACCAAAAGTGCTCCAAGGAA
Organism: Cranoglanis bouderius; assembly: GCA_023630585.1. Lineage (NCBI taxonomy): Eukaryota > Metazoa > Chordata > Actinopteri > Siluriformes > Cranoglanididae > Cranoglanis > Cranoglanis bouderius. Next base: position 12,594,331 of record CM042540.1, read on the forward strand.
GGACAACCAGTGAACCAGCGACAGGGTCATGGGTGCCCAAGGCTCCATGCCCAGTTTGGGTGACCTGTGCCTATTGTAGCCTTAGATTCCTGTTTTTGGCTGACAAGGAGTGGAACCCAATTTTTGTTTCTGCTATTGTTGCCCACCAAACCTCAAGGTTGACGTGTTGTGTGTTCTGGAATGCTTTTCTGCTCACCACACTCTTGTAAAGAGTGGTTATTTGAGCTACTGTACACTTCTTGTCAGTTAGAAGCAGTCTGGCCTCTCTCATCATGTTGTCATCTCGTGTTTCCATTCACAGAACTGCTGCTCACTGGATGTTTTTGTTTTTAGCTGCATTCTGTGAAAACAGCCATGCAAAGTCATGAGGTCATGACAGATTTTTTTCCTCATTCTGATATTTGATGTGAACAGTAACTGAAGCTCTTGACCTGTATCTGCATGATTTTATGCAATGCATTGCTGCTACATGATTGTCCTGTTTTCAAAACGGGGAAAATATTTAATTAAAATATGACATTTATGCATGCTGTTATTATAATATTTTTATGTGTTTATTTTAAACATTACATATTGGAATTGTAATAACTACAAAGGATATTGGAGTTTAGAACTGTCATTTTACTCTGTAAGCACTAAACAGCAGAGAGTACTAACAGTGAAATAATTTAATACAATATTCATGCATACATTAATAATGCCAAAAAAAGTCTAGTCTTGTGTTTGACCCATATACAGTATGTATAAATTCTAATATAATCAAATATAATTGCTGCCTGTGAATACAAATCCATGTGTTTCCTTTTTCGCAGTTTTCATATCCTGTTGTACTGTATATTTTCATGTTAAAAACATAACTCGAGGGTTGTAATACATGTGTGTGAACAGTTTGCATGAATGTACTATAACTACTCACTTCATTAGTAATGGGCTAACCACTCATACATCTGTGGTGGCTAAACAGCTTTAATTTGATATCTTGTCATATTCAAGTGCATAATTTGATCCATTTCAAAGGCCTGAACTGATTTGTCCGTCATGTAAGCTGCACTGAGCTATTTTTCCTGTTTGCTTTTTGTGTAAATAAGTGCACTGATGGCATCATTTTGTGGCTGAATCTATATTTATTACAAACAGTGTAACAGATAAACATCCAGAGTGGAAATCATTTTATTTCTACAGCAGAAACTGGGCTTATGAGGAGCGAGTTATTTAGTCTGATGTAGTATGTGTACAGGCAGAACAGCAGCAGTAACGAGCAGACGCCAGTGTGAAATTAGGGCACATGGTGTATCAGGAGTGTGTGTGTGTGTGTGTGTGTGTGTGTGTGTGTGTGTGTGTGTGTGTGTGTGTGTGTGTGTGTGCAGCTTGGGTACCTAGAACTCTGTCTAAAGCATATACCTTCATATAAGCCCTGTTCCTGTCTTATAGTTCTACTGGAATACTGAAGGAGCCAGGCATTCCCTGCTTATCTTCAAACCAAAGCCCTCAATGTTCTCTCCTCTAATGCGTGATGCTTTCCTCCTGCCACTGATCAAAGTGCTATTTTCTGAATTTCAAGCTTTTTAACTTCAACCGTCTTAAGAGGGATGAGGCAGATCAAACTGAGACGATGAGAGAAGGGGAGAAAGAAAAGCGCAGAGTGAGAGAGGAAGAACATCTTTGTAGTCTCGTCCCTTTGTTTTTGCTCTCTTACTTTCATACTGGGCTGCTAGATAGGTCAGCTCTATTACCAATCCGCCAGCCCACAAATATTTAAAACAAATTGAATCGCACACCCAATACCCATCACAATTACGCGCGGCACAATAACTAAATTAGCAGTTCAACACAATAATTGGAAATGCGGCTCGCGCGCTCCCGGCAGCCTCCCTTGAGGGCCTCACTGATCTATGGAGGCCCGTCAGCTCTGCTAATTCCACAGCTAATTACAGACGCACCGCAGAATGAAGTTGTTTGTCTCCAAATACCATTTTCAGCATCGAGGAGAACAGAGGCCATGCTGAGATAGACAAAAATGAGATGGAAGTGTGTGGTCATGTTTGTTCATGTCTTTCATGCATTTTTATTTGTTGTTGTAATTTTGCGAGTGCATTCGATAGTGACAAGAAACAAATTATCAGAACCATAACCCGGGGAGCTATGGACATGTTTCTGTCAGGCCACTGGCTGCTTGAAACTGATAGCTGTTCTGGAGGAGTTTTGATTAAAATGATAACGGAGTGTAAAGCTGGGAATCATGTGTTGGGCATGTTTTGGAGTAATGAGAACAGAATGAAAGGCAGTGTGTATTTGCATATGGTTTAATGACTTGATGTATTCCTCCCAGATTATGAGAACATCTATATAAATATTGTACAGCTGTCACAGAAAGTATTTATTCAGCATTTAGCATCTGGAGATTAATGTTATGCATGGACTGTTTGTAGAGTACAGTTGCACTCTGTAAACAGTGATCTTCTTGTTATGTTTAAATAATAATAATAATAACAATAATAATAATACAGACACCCCTATTCACACATAGGGTTAAATTAGCATAGCCAATCCACCTACCAGCGTGTTTTGGGAGGAAACCAGAGAACCCTGTGGAAACCCACGTGGACATGGGGAGAACCTAAAAAACTCCAAACACATAGTAACCCAAACTCAGGTTTGAACCAGGGGCTTTGGGGTGGCCATGCTACCACTGCACCACTATTCCATCCATTATTATTATTATTATTATTATTATTAGTATTATTATTATTATTATTAGTATTATTATTATTATTATTATTAGTAGTAGTAGTAGTAGTAGTAGTAGTAGTAGTAGTAGTAGTAGTAGTAGTAGTTTTTGTATCACATTGTTAATTTTAATGAACCCTTTCACACATAAATGGTTAAAAAATATTGATTATTTGGATTACCTTTTATACAACGTTTGACTTTTTTTCCTTAAACAAATATCACATATTAAAAAGTAAATGGATTGTCCATGTCTAGGATTAGTAGTAAAACACGGATAAACCTTTATACCTAAAATAAAGAGAAAAAAATCTTCCAATGTGTTTATAAACAAAACATTCAGGTCAAACATATCCAATGCTGATGGAAAATATCAGTTTTTAATAAAATATTGTAATATCTTACACATTTGTACAGTTTAGGAATGTTGCATGACACAGCTGATTTCAGATAATCAATACAAAAATACAAATGTAATTATTCAATTTTAATAGCTAAGGCATTCACCAGAACAGGAACAAAAATTCTTTAATTAAATGTAGATATTTCCAGAGACATTGAGAATGGCAAATTCTAGAGAAAATGAGAGATCAAAAGTAATTATTTATGTTAAAGTACAGTAATGCTCTCAAGTGATTTCGAGGTGATTTGCATCTTATACTTTCCTAAAAACAACCTTAAATTGGATCTCCATAAGTGTGGACACTGTGCATGAAAGGGTTAAAAGTGGCCAATATTCCTAAAAATCCTCTTTAGGCCAGTGTCATCCTTAGCAGCTCTCTTTCTCTCTCTCTCTCTCTCTCTCTCTCTCTTTTTATCTTTATATGGGAATTTCTCAATATTAAAAAAAAAAAAAAAAACAAGAATCATTTTTGAAGCCATTTTGCATTTCACACTTAAAATGGGTAGGTTACTGACTTCACTTCAGGCTGCAACTTTTTTAAATATCAAGATACCCCAGATATTTGCACTTCTGCTGTGATAATAAAATGTTGCAGTCAATCTAGACCTTTTTCATGCTCATCACATATTCACAGCATACTCATACTAACCATATCTTTTTAAATACATTTTGTAATGCTTTGCTTTATTCTGCAGTTATCAAAAAGAAACCGTGATGCTCAAAATAGTCTGGTTCTTCTTGAGGCTTTTTCCTTACGTTGTCTCAGGGTGATTTTTCTTGCTGCTGACACCTCTGGCTTTGCTCATTAGTGATCTAAAACTAGTATTAATATGCATTTTAGAATATTTTTTAAATGGCAGACTTGGTGATAAATGGAACAGTACAATTGTAAAGGGAAAAAAAAAACACTATGTAACATATTTATGAAATTTGTATCAGTTGATGGAAACATAGAGCACAGCATCTATCTCCATTCCCTCTGAAGTCTAATCTGAAATCAGTGAGGGACAGCAGCGCAGTGTGACACCAGAGTCGTTGGCTGACTGTTTCAGTTAATTAGTGGCCAAATTGGCCAAGCAGTCGCATCCCCACCTCGGCCCATCAGAGACAGCATTAAAAAGCACTGCGAGCAGCTTTGACAAAATCAAATCACTGCACTTCGGTTGAACTGGTATTAATTTCATATTGACTTGTCATTTCATAAGCTGTACATTTATACATCCTTCAGATCAGATCTGATGGCCTCTGAAAGCTCATGTCTTTAGTAAATTAACTAGGCTAAACTAGCCACTCAGAATAAAGCTGCACATATGTACACTGTGTGGGTGTGTTTTTATATCTTGGTGGGGACCAAGTGTTTCCCACAAGGATAGGAATAATTGATTGTTTCGACCTTATGGGGACATTTGGCTGGTCCCCACAAGGAAGACTTTTTTTTTTTTTTTTTTTTTTTTTTTTTTTTAAATAAAAACTGCAGCTTTTTTTTTTTTTTTTTTTTTTTTGCAAATGACTAAAAAGGCCAAAATGTTTCTTTTTGATTAAGGTTAGGGTTAGGTTTAGGTGTAGGCATAGCATTAATTAACCCCATTAATACAGTAAATATGTCACTATAAGGTCCTCATAAGTATAGTAAGACTTAACTTGTGTGTATATTAACATACAGTATGCTGTACTGACATCATGATAGTTTGTAATCTTATTGCTTTGGAAGAATTAGGCTGCAAATGTGAATAAACATAAATGACAATCCAAAATTGTCTGTACCCAGCAGTGAGTCCAGCAGAGTCCAGAACGACAGTGCTGTTTTCTAAAGCGATCAGCTGAATGTAGAAACAGAAACAGACAAGGAGAGAAAGAAAGAGGGAGCTTGACGAGGCCTCTTTGTCTGTCCTTCCCGGCTTGGCCCTTCAGATCGGGGGACAGCAGATTGAATATTTTAATAGAACGGATGAGAGCACATCAGTGGTGGAGAGAGGGTTCAATCAGGCGGCGTGCGTCGGGGTATAATTTCAGTTTCTTATGTTTCCTCCGACTTGACAGTACTTGAAAAACAATGACAGTGACCCAGTTGCAGGATTCCAATTAGTATTAGATATGCAACAGTTGAGATTAGAATGCAGGCTTCCTTTATGGCGACCGGGCGCTCTGATTACCCGAGCTGCACAAGTGTCAGGCCTCGATAAAGAGCAGGGAAATAGGGGAGGCAGATAAGACATCAGCAAGCCCCAGCTGCACATCATTTCCCTGGGGGAATATTTATTTCCAAATACCTCCACTCTTCCCAGCAGTCGCAGAAGTTATTTTAATCAGCAGGGGAGAAAATTTTCCAAGGAGACATTTTCCGAGAAGATGAGCAAGGATAGGACAGTGTGTTTTCCATTTGAGGTGTGTGTTGCTGCGGTTGTGTGTCCAGTTGCCTGTGTGTGTGTGTGTGTGTGTGTGTGTGTGTGTGTGTGTGTGTGTGTGTGTGTGTGTGTGTGTGTGTGTGTGTGTGTGTGATAGAGAGAGAGACAGAGAGAGAGAGAGAGAGAGAGAGAGAGAGAGAGAGAGAGAGAGAGAGAGAGAGAGAGAGAGAGAGAGACAGAGAGAGAGAGAGAGAGAGAGAGAGAGAGAGAGAGAGAGAGAATGGAACGGGCATACTGACAATTCTGACATTTATATTGAAGCTGTGGAGTGGTGTAGAGTTGCAAACATTTGAATTCCAATCACTGTCTTATCCATGCATTGTAAAAAGCAGCACATTTGTATTCCATAGTTTGTTTTTGAATACGTATTTCATTCAAATATTGCAAGTAGAACCATGTATTATTAATATTTTACTGTTCTGTACTCTGCTTATCCAAATGGTTGTATAAATGTTTACTGTGTCTGACGTCTCCTAAGATATAGAGTAAGAGTGTGTTAGTGTTTCCAGTTATTTCTTATTCAGTCTTAATAAGAATTTTATTTATTTATTTATTTATAATTTAGTCTTTAGGCTAAAGAGAAATTTGGTCTTTCTTTAATGTAATTACTCTTTAACCCCTTAAAGTTTCAGCCATTCAGTTATTCACCATAAAGCATATTATTTAGTATCTATTATGCCTTATTCAGTAATTGCGCTGAAAATAATAACAAAAAGTACAAAATCACATAAGAAAGTCTGGGTGGAACTTTAAGGTGTTAAATTTGATTATTTGATATATTTGACCATTATAACTGCTCACGTCGTACTAGACATTCAGTTTCAGCAACGCGGAAGCAGTGTGCTTGCTTCTACAATAATTCTAGCATTATAATAAATTTAGTCTTTTTGGAAAATTGTAGTAGGAGGGAGTTGGAATTAATTGCATTAAGTGCATTTATTTAGTAAAAAAAAAACAAAAAATAATCAAAATTCAAGAAATGTGCAGCCACGAATACGCCAGTGGCAAAGACAACAAGCAGTATGTAGAATGTGTGCATATTAATGAAGCTGAACGCACTTGTCAGTCAAAGTAACACACTCATTTGATCATGAGATCGGGGTGCCATTGCTCCTTCGCTTTCTCTAAATCAGCTGTACAGATCCAGGAATGTAGAAATGTGTATTGTATTATGGATAAAGTCATCATTTTTTAAAGCTCCACTGATACAGGGAAGTGTGTATGGTCACCTTATGTCTATTGGAAATTCCTGCTTTATAGCCTAGAAAGATTAGGACTCTCTCTCTCTGTATAAATTAGCCAAGTCAAAGTTCAGTCACACAGCCACTCTTTCTAATTAATCCAAACACACACTCGCACAAGCAGCAGGTAAAATGCTACGTTGGGTCATCTGTAAGCCCAAAGATTTTAATTAAGACTTTCTAGAGCACTGTACCTTAATGATACTGGCTGTGGAAAGTCTCCAGTTGTCCAGCCATGTGATCCTGGGTCAAGGCCTTCCTGTAGGACCAGTGCTCTAATCTTCATCTCTCTCTCTCTCTCTCTCTCTCTCTCTCTCTCTCTCTCTCTCTCTCTCTCTTTCTCTTCATTGCACCACTCTCATTTGGCTGTTCTTTATCATCTTTGGAAAAAAAAATCATTAAGCTAAGCACAAAATAGTACACTGCAACACACTTGCACATCCTGCTAGCACATGGAACGCATGTATATTAGCTGAGATACTAACAAACATGGATTTATGTAATGATGAATGTGCTAGCATTTGGTTAAATTCTGTTTACAGAAAGGTTTTAAGGTTCTTGAACCACTAGATGGCAGTGTGGCACATTTGTGTGAGCACAGCTCTTCAGGCTTTAGGTGCCAGAAGTGTAACCTCATGTGCACCAGTGTGACTGGTCTAAATAAACCCAGGCACCTGAGTGAGGAAAGGAACAACTCTCAGCCACTGATTTACTTGTTATTCACCACCCAGTTGTGTTTCTTATTCACCAGCTAGATCTGTTTGGTGATTCCATTAGGTTGATCTTAAACCTTCAAATGTGTAGTTTTGAAATGATAAATATTAAGAATGCATTGCAGAAGTTCTGGACTTGAAATTAACAATCGTAAAAAATTTGGAACTTGCGAATATCCTTCCTTTTTCAAGCTACACTGGTGGGTAACATTGACAGTGGTAAAGTGCTGTCCTTTCACCTGGAGATTGTGAGATCAAATCCCATTGATGCCATAGCCATATGAGGCTGGGAGTCTGAGAGAGCATAATTGGCTCAGAGTGGAAATATTCTGTTCTTGTCTCCCCTGTTGATCAGATTGACACCGGGTAATCGGGAACATCTTTGAGCTCATGCATACAGAATAGTACGGTTATTAGTGTCCTCCAAGTACACACAGCTGCCCTATGACATTGCATGAGCAGTGTAAGTAAGTGTTAGTTTTCACCATTCCCAGACGGATAGCCGTCACACAATAGGAGAACTAGCTAGTGAGGGAAATGGATATGACTAAATTACGTGATGTGGGGTCTGAGTGAAAATTTTTAAAAAAGAGAGAGGGAAATATTAAGCCACTTTCAGCTGACTGTTCTTCTGTTTGCCTAAATATGTACAGTAATTTTTTTTCTATTCTATTCTATAGGAGTTTTTCTGTTTCTGTTCTAGTTTTTCTGCTCTCGCCATGTGGTCTCACCAAAGAAAGAGAAAGAAGAAAAACCCTGTTTAATTAAAAAGTAAAAAGTGACCCCTCATTCATCCATCCATCCATCCATCCATCCATCCATCCATCCATCCATCTATGCATCCATTCATTTATTCAGGTTTGTTTTGGATCCGGAGACTATCCCAAGAACACTGTGCGTGAGGCAGGTATATACCATAGATGAGACGCTAGTCCATCACATAGCACATGCTCATTCACACCTAAGGGTAATTTATCATAGCCTGCTTGCATTTTTTCTGGTAGGTGGGAGGAAACCAGAAAAAAATGGAGGAAACCCAGATGGATATGAGATGAGAACATATAAAACTCCACACAGACAGTAACCTGAGCTTAGGATCAAACCTAGGAACCCTGAAGCTGTGAGGCAACAATGCTACCCACTGTGCCACAGTGACACCTGAAAGAAACACTTGCTTCATTAAAGAAATGACCCAGCTAACCCTACAATGGGTTGGCACTCCATCCAGGGTGTCCCCCACCTTGTGCCCAGAGTCCTGTGGGATAGGCTCCAGGCCCCCGCGACCATGTGTAGGATAAGCGGTACAGAAATTAGATGGACCCAACTAACAAGCTAACATTTTGTCAAGAATTTAGAAAACATGGGTTTCTTAAATGGAGTCTACACAGAACCATCTATTGTAGGTTTCTACACACAGTACATGTAGTGTTTCCTAGAGGAACAAACCTAAGAACTTTTTTTGGATTCCAGATTTTCCAAAAGATTTTCCAAAGAGTAAATTTGTAACTGTTACTTAATGACTGGTTACTTAATGTGCAGAAAAAATGGCCACTGTCTCTGGTGTGCCTCAGTCTTCATTTTAAGATCTGTTTGCATTGGAATCTCAATGACCATCAGGATTTCTGCATGTGGCAGCCAGCCCATGGACGTGCTATAGATTCATGACCCCCTGCTCCCTGCCTAGCTGAGACCTACCTGTTAAAGCATATTCCCGTCTCCTTCAATTAGCGCCAGGTTAGCTTGGAGGCTGTTTTCACACTGATTTATTTATATCCTGCTGCGACGCTGTTAGAGTACGCCACAGAAAATGAGACAGTTTACTGGAATTTTGTTGTTTTTAATGTTGGTAATTAATGTCAGTGAGAAAGTGGTGTACTCAGAGAGAGAGAGAGAGAGAGAGAGAGAGAGAGAGAGAGAGCAATATGAAAAGACACCTCCAGTGACTGCTCCTCTCATTAAGCACTTCAGGCATTTATTAAAAGCCAATCATTCAGCCCATGTTGTTTGAGTTTCTGGCCTGCCAATATGCATGTAGTCACCATTTTTCTTGTCTGGCCTGGCTTTGATGGAGCAGCTCTGCTCGCTCTGTTCATTTCAGTTCCTAGTCAACAGAGAGCCAATGAGCATATATGGACTACAATAGCATGTTAACATTGGGGACCTTGGTATTCTTCTAAACGCAGAAGCACTCCAAATTCTCCTCCTGCATGTCTCTGTCCCACAGCTCTTTCTCTTCTTCTTTGTCTCACTTGCTGTAGCATTATGCCTTTGTTCCTACTGCATTGTCTATGGCTGGCTGTGCGCATGACAGAGGTCACCTCAAGGGCTTTTCTGTTCTGTTGAGACTACTGAAGCCTGAAATTCAGTGACCCTGCATCCACACAACACCCATCAGCCTACAGGAGCTAGGTAGACATGCTAGGTGTGTCTCAAATTGCATAATGTAGTATTTTAGTCAGGTTTTGAGTAAACTATGTAATGTGTTCACACTGAGAAATATGAACAAATGTACAAGTGCAGTGACATATGAGACAATTCATGTTGATTTGGATAGATTTGGATTCATGGACACATTTTGCACTGTAATAATAAAATAAAAAACACACAGCACAGCAAACACTGTTGGTTAAATTAGCTAGCTGACATCAGGTAGCACTGTACACAGCCTTGTGCGGTGAGTGTGGTGGCCTGCTTGCTGCTCAGGTCCACTTTTACATTAGCTGAAATTACCCACGTTCTTAACCCTGTTGCTTACACGAAGGTTAGGTGGTACTGCATAGCCTTGTTACTTCCTGTATGTGTCCAACTGAAGGAAAACAACTTATTAGCTTGCTAAAAAATAAGCTAACTAGCATCAGAAAGATTACATTAGCTAAAGATAAATACCTAGTTTACTAACAGGACCATAAAATACATACATAGATGTTAATTAAATAGCTAGCTCTACAATTATTACAAAATGGAAAAACTTTCCCTAAAGCTGCAGTATGTAACTGATTAGCTTTCCAGAAAATAAGCTAACTAATACTGAAACTATTACTTAAACTAAACATAAATAGCTAGCTTACTAATAACACCATAAAATCCCATCTAAAACCATCAAGCCTGACTGAAGAACCAGCCTGAAAGTGTCTGACCATCAAACCTACCAACTTGACTAGCTGAGTGACCAGCTAAAACTAGCTTACTGGCCCAGGATTTTTTTTTTTTCAACAGGGATACATTAGCTAAATATAAATAGCTAGCATACTAATATCATTGTAAAAGAAACTATTTAATATAACTAGAATTACACTGAGGGATTGTCAGTGAAGACGGTAGGCCTAAACATTAATAGCTTAAAAAGCTGTTAGCTGTTACCTCCTATTTCTTTACAGTTATTACAAAATGAAAAATCGTTTCTAACGGTATCTAAGTGATTAGCTAACTGATAAGATAACTAAAGTGGTAATGATCACGTTAGTTGAACATAAATAGCTAGCATACTAATAGCTAGCATTACAATGAGGGGTTGTCAAAGGAGAAACTATACATTAAAACTAAACATTTTCTTGCTAAAGTTATCTGGTTAACTTGATAAAAATGAATATCACAAAGATTATATTCGCTAAACATAAGCAGCTGGTTTATTAATAAGCACCATAAAATACATTAGCTAATAGTAAATAGCTAGATTACTAGCTATTTTTAATGACATAAAATAAAGCATTACATATACATAGCTGGTATTACATGGAGGGATTGTGAATGAAGAAGCTAAACAGGTGGCTGAAACAGGTAGCGGGCTAGGTCGTTACCTACTATCGGTCTATAAAATGAAGTATTAAATAAAATGAGGCAATAAATAAGCTAGATGGTAATGGAAAGGCTTTTATTGAAGTAGCTAGATATTATCTACATAAACCAGATAGATAGTTGCTCAACGCTGTATCTTGAATGGTATCCTCAAGGGTCCTTTTTTAGGGTGTTTTTTCATGATTGAACCATTTTAAAAGTTAGCAGTTACTACATTAGTACACAATGAATCTTTTTGAGTATTACAGGTATAAACAGGTGAAATATTCTTTGAACCAAAGGTTTCTAGATCTGTACCAGAAAAAAAAAATGTTTTGCTAACCTAAAATTGTTAGCTGGGTTAGTGCCAAAAATAAACCAGCTGTTACCTGCTTTGTACAACACACTGTTGATGTTAGCCACCATTAATTGTCATCTTGTATCGTCCTTGTTATTGTTCTATAGTCCCATGTTGTGTTCTGTATACATCAGCCTTTCTTCTGGATGTGTTGTTAACCTATGCTACTAATATTGTAGTAAGTTAACTTGGGCACGCAGAATATGTTGTAACATCATGACATTCATAAAGTGTTTGATTACAAATTTTTTTATTTGTAAGAATTTTAAAAAGAAACAAATTCCAACTGCTCGGCTCTCGCTCATTTTAATTAGTCCGAATTTTTAATGAGACATAAGATCAGGTTTAGCAAGTCAACATCAGCAGCTGGCCTGTGGCCCAAAATTTTTTGAAATCAACAGTTTACATTTTCAAAGAAGCAGTGCAACATATTGAGCAACATATTTTTGGCACAAATGGAATGTCATTAATAAATAAGAGTCAGACTAGCACTTAGATAGACTGTCACGTCATGGTCAAATACAACGACTGAAAGCTGAGAAAGTGCCTCCTGCTGAGAATGCATATGCATGTGTGTGTAAATGCATCTATTATCCTAATGGAAATCACTGGTTTATGGTGTTTGAACTAATTTATAGTCGTTTGTATTAGAGACATTGGCTAATATATCTATCTATCTATCTATCTATATATATATATATATATATATATATATATATATATATATATATATATATATATATATATATATATATATATATATATACACACACACACATATATATATATGTATGTATTTATGTATGTGTGTGTGTGTGTGTGTGTGTGTGTGTGTGTGTGTGGGTGTTTAAACATTTAATGCAATTTCTTACAGCACATTTGAGCTTCAAAATATAGCATGAGTGACTGAGGATGAGTCTGATAGTGCGTAACATGGAGCTTCAAGGCTACTGCTGCTCTAATAAAGCAGCAGGAGACGTGCCCTTAGGAGGAGGCCGGAGTGAGCCCGTCAGGAACAGCGGAGCGTCGCTCTAATCCCCAATCCCTGTTTGAAATGCAGAGCCAGGGTCAAGGATTACAATAAACTCCGATTATCAAATAATGCATGCATTCTTATTCCAACAGAGCATCTCATACTGTCACCTCCAGAATACTGAGTGAGAGGTGGGGTGGGGGGGTGTTGAAGGTTTAGAGAGGGCAACATCAAAGAAGGACAGATGAAAGAAAGAAAAAGATGTAAGTGGAAACTTTCTGAGGGTTTCTGAGCTGTTGAGCCAGTGTCCTCATGTCCTCAGTCTCCTTCTACACCTGGTCAGAAGGGTGCAGCAGCTGAGGACTAGCTCAGGTCTCATGCCTACAGCATAGCACTGATCTGTCATGTATCTAAGAGTCATGGTTATGTAGTAGGGATGTAACTGAATGCAAATAAATTATTCAGATCGAACCGATAGTGTGTCTTAAATGGACTGAAAAAATACAGATACGAATGAGATGTGCACTATTTTTTTTCTAGAAAGCTTGCCCGAAAAGTTCACGTCTTGTGAGACTAAAGGTGTGTACACTAAAGGTTAGCTGGCTAGCTTATTGCTAACAAAACACAAATATGAAGGTGTCCATGTTTTTTTCTCCCCACCGTGTAGCTTGAACCCACGGAGATAGAAAGTTATGTAATTCCGAGTGCAACTTCCCACTTCTGAGATAAATGCAGTATTAGTATAAAGTGCTACTGGCCAACATTCCTGTTAATTTCTTATTGATGAGAATTTTTTTTTAAAGCTCTACCATCACAAAATGATTTACAAATGGATATAAAATGTATTTTAAATTTTATATATATTTATATATAATATAAAAAACCAATAATTCCAGCTGCAAAAAAAGAAAGAAAAGAAGAAAGGCTGAATTGTGTGTCACAATATTTAGACCTGATTTAGAAACATGCTGTAATTTAATTGTTGTGACTTTTTTTTGTCATGGATGTTATAAACATTACTTACCAGTGGTTTTAATTAAGATTGAAACAAATATCAATTAAATCATGTGTTAACTTACATTGTTAACATTATGTATAGTTTATTAATGCTGATCTGTGTGCTTTGTTAATATTTTATATATATATATATATATATATAGAATATAATATAATAATAAATATAATAATATAAATTTTATATATATATATATATATATATATATATATATATATATATATATATATATATATATATATATATATATATATATATATAATTTTATCTTTACATTATTGATGACATTTAAAAAACTTTGTTGTGTTACAGCTAGTTAATCCCAGCACTTCTTCCATGTTGAACTTAACAACAGCACCACTTTGACATGATGACACCATCACTTTAACTTTTGTCATTGTGACCATTTTTGACATATTTGAGAGATGCCCGGAATGAAGTCCCCAAGTTCCATAGGTCCCTATATTTGAATATAGATTACCCAATGTATGTATGGACATTACGATCAGGTGGGACTGCACTATGGTTCCTCATGTGTTTCCCTGTGTGGGTTCCAGGACCCCAGCCCCTCTGGAGGAACATTAGTATTCATAGAGGCAGCAGGCTGTGTCATTCTCCTTGTGTCCCCCCCAGTGAGACATGCCTCAAGAGGAAGAGGTGATTCCTCTAGCTCCTTCAGCACAGGTCGGCCGCTCCTGTTCTACCTCGTACATGTCAGTGGCCACTTTAATGTTAGTGCAATAGATCACAATTATTACTGTAGTCCATCGATCTGGATGCAGATGAGACTGACCCCTGGTGTGGAGCGGAGGCGAGGGGAAAGTGTGTGTGCTAAACGTGGCTGTCTGACCCACTCCAGTTCTCCTCTCGATTACATAATTGATAGAATCTCACAGCAATAAAGCCAGAACCATGCAGCAGATTTTTTTTTTTTTTTTTCCAACCTATACGCCACTAAATTAGCTAGAGATTTAGCTTTTGCTTGAGAGTCTGGTTGTTATCTTCATATAAACATTTTAAATTTATATCCTAAATGTACAGTGGGTATAGAAAAGAATCACCCCCCTTTAAAATAATCACATTTTGTTGCTTTTCAGCCTGAAATGAAGACTGACACAGTTTTTGTTTTATCCAGCTGTTTTTACTCAGTGCAACTTCTAACATCCAAGTGAAAGATATAACACTGACATGTCAGAAAAAAAAAAAAAATAAATAAAAAAACAGAATCACTAAGTTGGAAAAAGGATCACCCCCCTCCTAAAAATAAGGTGTAGCTAATCACCTTCTCAATGGCACACAAAGCCATTAGACTTTCAGCTGTGATCAGCTGTGGTCATTTTGATTAGATCAGCATGAAAAGAGCTTTCCTGGAGCATTTTCCAGTCCTTGGTAGTGCAACTGGAGCAAACAAGCAACTATGGGTGGCAAGGCACTGTCAAAAGATCTCTGGGATAAAGTTGTGGACAGGCACAAGGAGATGGATACAAAAAAAATTCAATGGCTTTATCAATGCCTAGAAGCACAGTGACGTCTATTATTGAGAAGCGGAAGGTATTTGGTACAACACAGACCCTTGTTTGTTGTTTCTTTTTAAAATTACAAATAAAAAAAATTGTAATCAAACACTTTATGAATGTCAAGATGTTACAACATATTCTGCGTGCTCCAGTTAACTTACTACAATATTAGTAGCATAGGTTAACAACACATCCAGAAGAAAGGCTGATGTATACAGAACACAACATGGGACTATAGAACAATAACAAGGACGACACAAGATGTGTGTATATATTTCTTTAAAGCTGCTTTGCGCTATACAAATAAAATTGTATTGAATTGAATGCAGTGTTCGAAGCTGAACAAACCACTCACTGACTCAACAATGATCTAGAAAAAAAACCTGTAAAATGTAATCTAGCTACAGTTTGAATGGATGCCACATTGGATTTAATTTATGTAAATGTAAATTTGCCATGATTTATGATTTGCCGTAAAGATTTGTTCTTATAAATTAATATTGCCTTGGGAGAATTACAGACAGAATTAAGCTGTGTCCATACCCCGGCAGAATTGTATGGCTGTACTGATAACATACTGTGTATGCACATCTAACTACTGTAGCATTTAACAGAGCTGAAATGGGTTAGGAGAGAACAGTGAAATCTCAGACACACACTCTAACTCACCTCAGCCTAAACTGACCCTGCCTTCAATAAAACACTAATGGAAAAGCTTAATGACGAGGTAATAAAACTCTGCAGCTAACTATAATATTACTCTTCTTTTAAGGTGATGAGCTGGCACTTTGCCCCTGAGTGATAGAGGCTCGGTCAGAGCAGCGCTTTACACACACACACACACACACACACACACACTTCATGCTTTTAATAGGCGCACATGGTTATAGCAATGAGAAGGTGAGAAGCTGTCACTTTTCTTGATGAGGTGGAGAAAATTATGTGTGGCCCTTATTATTTGACCATTCACAATTCTGAACGATGTGGCCTGCCCACTCCTTCTCTGTAAATGCAGCGTGTTAGCAACAGATCCTTTACATGGTGGAGTGGAGTGAGTGGGTTGAATGCGACTCCCACATCTAACACAGGTTTGAATGGATCTAAAAGAGCGGTGAGAGGAATCCACTTGAGAAAATGCTTACAGTTTTGTAGAGAGGCAGCTCTAAACCTCCATTAAGGAGAGATATCTCTGCACTTTTATTGTCGGTTTTGTTTATCACTGTGCAAAGCGAGCCATTTGTGAGTGTGTACATGTGTCCATGTGTGTCCTAGGTGTTTTGTGTGTGTGAATTTGTGTGTATGCATGTACAGTGCGTGTTAAATACTGTGTTTTTCCATGATTTCCTTGAAAACAAGCAGGACTATTCAAGACAAAAGGAGACAGCTGAACACTCTCTCCAGAGCATCATCATGAATCAAAGTGGATTAAAAGACCTGTCAAGAGCTATGATTTATGAATATATTACTGGCCTAATTTGTATTCGGTAGATCATGTTTATTGTGAAATTTCCCTGTGGAAACAGTGAGCCACTGGTGACAGTAGCCAAACTGAGGCCTGAAAAGAAAGCATTAAAATGGAAGTGCACTGATCCGTTTCAAAACTCCAAAATCAAGAGATTCTTATAAACAAATTCACACGGGGACTAAAGTCAAATGGCAGAATTTATTTAAAGGAATCTAGCACATCTGTAGCACATATTCAGTACTCGCTTATAATGGAAGTCTAAGGGCAGTTGTTGAATTCTGAATTTTTGCAAAACATGTATTTCCTGTTGTGCTTTCATGATCTTATCGGTTGAATGTATTTGTGAAGTAAGCTTTAAGTAAGGAATAAAACACAACTGGGCATACTGTTATAGGAAAAGAATGAACAGTGTGGTGGTGTGGTGTGACCTGATAGAAATCGGAGCAGTTACCACCTTGAAGTTGATTATTTTCCAATACCAGCATATCCGGAAATGTTTTATTCCTTTTATATGACAGCAATTTGCCAAAGATTACGATTTATTTAAAGAGTGACATGTCATTCCATTTTTCAAGTAATAGTTACATTTAATGTTCATATAACATCCATGAAACAGGTTAGTTCCTATTGTCACTTACGTTATAGCAGCTATAAACAGTTGCCCACACCAGCCTCTCTTTTCTCTCTCTCTGGAAATTAAAGACAAACAATGCAGCTTGTCATGTTACCTTTATATTGGAGAGTTTCCTGTGTCAGAAAACTTTACAGCTTTACCTCCTGACGCTGGAGACTCCTTCCAAAAATGTTCAAAAAAACATTTCCTCACAGAAAACTTCACAATATCAGTTATTAATTTTGTAAAAACCGTTTATGTGGCACATCGGATATACAAGTCAATTTGTATGCTGTTACTACAGAAAAAGATACAGTATTAAATCAAGTGCATTAATATAAACTTGTGATTTGAATTAGAGCAGGCACTGCTGTCAGAGCTGTACTGTTAAAGAAAGTTAATCAACGCATTCTGACTAATCAGATTTAAAAAATCAACAGTGCTGTGGTATAATTCTGTATAATTGCTTTTGTAATTTATGGCTGTATGTTGTGGTAGTGCCAAAGGGTGCAGAACTACACTACCCATCAGCCCTAGCATGTCACATGCCTCACTAAACACTCTCACCTGTGTCATGTTATACCTTGTTAGCACCAATATTTAAGTTCTAGCTTTTCAGTGTCTAGTTTTTCACCATCAAGCTTTTGTTGTAGTTGTTGTTTGTTGTTGCGTGTGCCACATTATAGCTTGTAGTCTTTATGTCTCTTTCCTTGTATCCCCTGTTCATATTTATGGTTCTTATTTTCATGGTTTTGGTTGTTTTGTTTTCACTTTTCAGAATAAATTATCTGCATGTGCATCTGCCTCCATTTCCAATCCGTGACACTGTAGTGCTTGAAAGTTGGCTAAAAGTACATAAAGATTTTCTTGGTAAGACATTCAATCATGTCTGTGTCATCGTTTATCATTATAGTGTAATAGTTGTAGTCTTATTTTATATAATTGTGTATTTTAAATATTTATTGATTGAAGTCAGCATCTGCCCTTCAATGAAGTTCACATTCTAAGTCTAAGTATGTACATAAAAATATTTTCTGTGCTTATCTCAGTATAGGGATACATGCCCATATTATTGTCTGTGGTAATCATTCATACGCTGCAGATGTGTTGGATGGAGGTTGGTTTACACAACACTGCACTTTAAAGTGAGGATCTTTAAATAAATAAATAAATAAAATAACTGACAGGACTGAAGGATGCCATTTTATAAGAGAGCTGTCTTATGGATTTGATTATTGAGAGTAGCTTTTGTGATAGAGCACATGCCATTTGTTTTGAGTGTAGTACTCTCAGATCTTTTGGATGACAGTACTCATCTCAAGTCACATGGTAAGGGCTCTTCATAAGCTTCCAGCAATTTGCTGATAATAAGAATATCTTTCACATATAAGTAATAGCATTTTCTGGCAGTTAAATTTAAGCCTCTTTATTTTTGGAAGGGTGAAAGGCTTTTGGTCTGATCTCTATACTGGACTGGCACTGTGTGGACTGTTAGTCATTTGAGCAGGTCAGGGCCATAGAAAAGGCTTGACGCTAGTGAGTTATGGCGACCTGATAAGAGGAGACGGAGGGTTGAGAAGCAGGTCAATAGCATTGTGGAGCCAGGAGCATGTCTGATCAAAATTATTAATCTGCTTCTCTCTAACCATCATGCTTTGCATCACTCTGGCTGGCCATGGCAAGTAGCTTCCACTCTTGATCTTAAGGACCTCTCTAAAAGCCCTGAAATGGAGGGAGAAAGTTCACACTGTGTGCCATGCACAAATTATAATCACACAATGGTATAATTTATGAAATAATATTTTTTGTCCCACTGCACAGTCTGCAGTTTAAAACTCAAAGGCGTATTACTAACAGGCAAAAGGCAACTTTATTATGATACATCAAGGAGGCATTGGCTTCTTTGCATTTTATCCATCTGAATAAACCTCTGTGGCACAGAGACGCCATAAAACCAAAATTAATGGCACTAACTATTCACAAACATTTGGTGTGCTGTAAACAGATGGATATAGAGGTTGCTCACCCACTGTGCAAAGATCTCTCCTCAGAGCAGCACACGCTAGAGCACAGTACATGCAACTGTTGTACTGTATTTCAAAAGAAAACTAAAAAACATTGTACTTTTTTGGATATTTGCGCATGATGAGTTTTTAGAATAGTCATATTATTAAATGAATATGTGAAAACATGCATAGAAATGCTTCTTTCAAGGATTTCAAGAATGTTGTTTTTTTAAACAGTTTTTGCAGTTTCATTGCAAGTCCTTACACAGTAAGTCTGCTGCTAAAATATGCTATTTGAAAAAAACATATAATCAAGAGGTTGTTATCAAGAAAGTTAAGCTCTAGAAAAAGAACACACAGTCCAGAAAGAATTTATCAGAAAGGAAGGAAGAAAGGAAGGCTTATTCTGGCAAACAGAAGACAGAACACCAGTGCTGCGTCCCAATCCGTCCTAAATAATACCAGAGATGTGTGTTTATGGTGACAGTGTGTGTAACTAGGCAACAACGTTCTCTTTCATTACATGACGTGTTAATATGTCCCAGTACTTGTATACTCTTTTGTATGGGAAGCCAAAGAACTCAAAATTTGGTCCACACTGAGCTGCTCAGAAGAACCGTTTCAAGGGCTTCATCAATTCCATTAAGAGGTTTAGGACTATTTAACATAGTTTTTCCTAGCCCTGTTAGGCATCGGTTATAGATACTGATGATAGCAGTGGCCTAAGTGTTTTAGAGTAGAATTTTGCATAGAATTCAAAAGAATTTGTGATGCACTGCTCAAAGTACCTCAAAGAGGTACAAACTGGTCCGCTCAGCACGGTTAAAACCCACCCACGCCGCGCTGTCCAGTGGGTCACGCATGTCAATTGGTCCGTGCTGCGCTATTCGGTGGTTCGTGCCGTGCGACCCAGTGGGTCGTGTAGGTATTTGGTCCAGTTCTTCTGTGTAGCTCAGTTTGGACCAGCTTTTGAGTTGTTTGGCTTCCCATACTTTTGCTACACACTCAAAAGTATGTACTTTTTCTTCACAAAAAGAGTACACACTTTTAGTGCACAGTAAGTAGGCAAATTGGGATGCAGTTTCAATCTAGGGAGACAGCGTACACACTGGAAAAAAAAACATCAAGAAAACAGACCATATACTGTATATTCTCAAAAACAGAGGGAATACTGCCTCTATTCTAGAGAACAGAATATATAGTATTCAACAGTAACACAACAGATATTCTAGAAAATGGAGCATGTATGTATTATAAAATTTAAGATAAATGAGAAGATGCTCAGGGAAAAATATCAGTAAAAGATTATACGTTCTCAAACAAAACAGCTGAAAAACACAGAAAGTAGTCTAGAAAGTAGAGTACATTTTATCTGGGTTGAAAGAATCGATCCTTTAATACTAAGGTCACACTATTCTGGAAATGTGCATGACCTGAAAAACAAAGCACTAATTCAGACGAACAGAACACACAATCTATAGCAGGATGGATAGAAAAATACGGCAGCATAATGCTAAATAGGCGCTTGTTCAACTTTTACCTTTACAGCCAGAACTGACTGCATGTTGCCTCTCCATCTTTACATCGCTTGCTGAGTTGCATTTAAAAAATCAATTAAAGAGGAAAACGAGAACACTGCCTCTGACCTTTCAGATGGCAAAATTAAAAGAGCAATTCTTGCTCATGGGAACAAGAGCAGAATGTTCAGTCTTACCCTGAGTGGCAGCACACACGTTTTAATTATACGTACAGGGACTCCTCTGGTGCTGACGCTTATTTTGTGCAGCTACTAAATGAACTTTACTTGTTCACTTTGTGTATATGGTCGGCATTCGACTCTATGACTCTATGAACTGTAATCAGTAGTCATTTTCTACATACGGGAACATGATGAATAGGATTCTCTGTGTGCGGTTTATGTTGTGCATGGTAGATATATTGTTCAGGAACGTAAAGCTGGAATGTCAGTCAGTAAATGGGGAAATGGCATGACAGGCCAGGAGCCTGGAGTTTATGAGAGTGTAATAAACCTCCTGTAACACTTTACTATAGCATCTTGTGCTGTTGCTGTTTTTCAAAGCATGTCGATATTTCATATCCAAGACCTACTGTCAACATAGAAGACTTGGCCTTTAAGAAAAGTTTTCATCATAGATTACTAAACAGAGCTGTATTATTTGTAAGATGAATAATTTGAAATATTTCATGATTGGCTCAGCTTCTTGAATAAACATGAAATGTTTAGACTACATAGTTACTAGGATATGTTGCACATATTACAGAGGTCATGTTCAGAATATTTTTATGCTGCTACCAGTGCAGACACCATCTGCCATCAAGAACATAAGCAAGAGTCTAATGGAGTTTTGTATATCAAGCCATGAACACTATGAACACCAAAGCTTTATAAAATGCACAAGTTCAGTTTATGAACAACACAACAGCTTCCAAATGTCTATTTTGCCAACTGGTGGAAATTTTTACATAGACTGTATGTGTAAATAAACTGGAATAACACTTCCCCTGTACTTCTGGTCACAGTATGGTATATCACTCCCGATATTTCATATTTCAGGTACACATGCGAGAGACTCTTTCAGATGTTCTGTAGAGATCCTGTTTTGGGTTAGTTCCATAATCTGGAAGGAAAAAGACACACAGCAAGACTCTATGATTTTAAATTCAAGCAGAAGTGAGTCTATAATGTGAATTGTACACAAAGGCAATTTATTTATTTTATTTCCACAGTTATTTGGCTAGTAATTTTTTTCTATACGAATACAATAAATAAAAAGGTTCACTGTGGACTTCCTTACACATCTCATTTATTTTTCACTAGAGAAGCCTCCTCCACATATCTACATGATACAGTGACATCAGCTAATGATTTGTGAGTCAACAATCTGAAATCCCATCAGTCTTCAGGGCTAGTCTTAAAAACTGGAGGTGGCAGCCTGATGTAATTTCAAATGGCAGAAAAGCTATTCCATGAGTAAAACCCATTCTCTCTCTCTTCTCTCACTCTATCCTTCCCCCCAGTTTCCTTAGGTCTAGAATCTAATGCCCCCAAAGAATGAAAGTTTATTATCACCAGAACACCGAGCGCTTTTCCTCTGCCATGTTTATCTGACCTGCTACCAAAATCTCGCTAGCAGCCAATCTGTCAGTTTATCACCGCTACTTCATCACCGTCACTCGTGGCAGCTAAATACAAGCTCCAAACCTGCCACTACACACATCTGCGCCATTGTAAAGCTGGTGCACAGCAGGCTCAGTAAACAGGTTCGCCTGAGGCCAAGCAAAATAAAACTCGGCCTTCTCCCAGAGCCTGACTCACAGGGGCCACAGTGCAGCCGTCACACACAAGCACAAATACATACAGTACAGTACGTCCTTCATGAATCTAATGCCTGGGCCACACTAGAGGACTGATTTTGAGACCCCTCACGACAACTGCAAAAAAAACCCTGTCCTCATTGTAGGGTAGTCTTAAACAATTGAGATGATCCGGTGGTGTATACAAAATTGAATCCTAAACCCTGAGCTATTCACAGCATAGTCGTGGCCACCTCAATTAAAAAGTTTCCTTGGGCTTTCCCATTGTTGACTTGGGTTTCCTCCAGGTTCTGTGTTTTGTCTATGCTAAATGGTCTAGGGGTGAATAAGTGTAAATGTGTGTGTACATGGGTTAATTCCCACTGGGCTCCCAGTGTTTCAGGGATAGACTCCAAAGTGTCTCAGGGATAGACTCCACAGTGTTTCAGGAATAGGCTCCAGGGTCCAGGGTCAAGGATGTATTCTCACCTTGTGCCAGTGTTTCTTAGATATTCCAGGGATAGGCTCCAAGGTGTTCCAGGGACAGGCTTCAGAGTCCAGGGTGTATTTCCACTTTGCACCCAGTGTTCCAGGGCTAGGCTCCTGGGTCCAAGGTATATTTCCACCTCATGCCCACTGTTCCAAGGACAAGCTCCAGATCCTTCAAGACCCTGACCAGGATAAAGCAGTTCCTGAAGATGAATGAATGAATGAATATTTAGTGGTGTGGGGAGATGCAGACTGTCTCGTGTGAAAGACCAATAGCCAATGACAGCCGAGCTAAATTGCTGTTTGCCATGTTTGTGGCTGTTTGCCACAGTCATATGTGTTAATGAGGAATTCTATGAAATCCCAGGTTCTGAGATTCTGATCATTGGTTGGGAAATGTGTTATGTGTGATTTGTGTGATTACAGATGTATTTGTACAGGTAGAATCCATTTACGGTGTCATCCATAAAATATAACTTCTGAAAATATGTGTTCAAGCATGGGGTCACATGTTCTGATACAGAGCCATACATTTAGCACCTTACAGTAGCAAGTGTTCACTTTGCATGAGATTGTTGTGAATGAGTGTAACACTGTGAATGTACGTACTGAAAAGAAAGTCCACCAAAGTGCGAAGGAGAGAGAATGGCTGGCAGCGCTGCAGCTGTCTGGAGTGCTGGAGCAGCGTGTGGCATGGCTGGCAGACACTGGCTAAGTGATTAGGGAGTGCCAGGCTAACATGGCGCCATATTTAGCATCAGCGGGGGGCGCTCCTTCAGGGCTCTGCCAGATGTTGGAAACTGCTGTGGCGTGCATGGAGAAGCACAGCAGCAGCAGTGAGCACAGCAAGTCTGCCATCGGCTCGGAGTAAGAGCTCATATATCGTCCTTGCAAGCACACACACATACACGCTCATTCACTTCTCTCTCAGCAGATGCTATGCTAACAAGTACCCCCCTCTATATTTGTGAGCTAGTCTCCTCCCCTCCAGTTTGCTGGGACACTCCACTGGGGGGTGACCAAGATAAAGTTTTGACTGGCAGGACCATTTGTTTTAATCAGGTGTTTGCAGCCACTCGTCTGACCTCCATTAGTTGAGATTTTAATTGAAATTAACCCTCACTACTACCCCAATTAACCCTCTCCCCCTGTGTGTGCTCGCCACACTCCCAGCATCTGTTGTAAGAGAAGCAGGGCAAAGGGAGAGGCTGCTAGCACTCAGGGAACAGGACCGTAACTATGACATCACACGCACACACTCAAACACACTAACAGAAATTTGTGGCAAAGCCTTATGGTAGCTCTGGGATGTAAAGATGTAGAGAGCGAGGGAGAGGAAAGAAATTCGTATTTCCTTGCCTACCGAGGTTGATTTATGATGCACATGAGGACTTGCTGACTGAAAAGTTCCCGAGCATGGTGGCACTGCAAGTCCTTTCAGCCCTCCTCATCCCCTTTGCTCACACACATATCACGTCACAGAGCGAGCTCGGCCAGCTGGCTGTCAGGTCAGAGGAGTATTTGCTGCCCTCGACGAGGACAAAATGGCATGGTCCCAAGTCTTTGACATGCAGCCATCCCTCATGCAGACCCCCTCCCTTAGCTCCTAGACACTCACTAGAGCCTAGCCCCAGCTCTGAGGGCCACACCACAGGGTCAGCAGTACAAGTCCTGGTGGGCTAATGCCCTTGAGCAAGGTGCTTAAGCTGAAATGTCTAGCAAAATGAAATGTCAGAGCTACCTCATTACTATAGGTTTCCCATTTTCTCAGTTAATTTAAAACTACAACATTCAATGAAAGATGGCTTATTTGCAGCAAAGAGGTGCCATGGAAATTGTGGATTCTAACATTACTGGGGAAAAATGAGAGAGAACAAGGGAGGATAAACATATATGGTGAACTTCATGTTCAAATGTTTTGGGTTTTGGGTTCATGAGATGAGAAATAATCAAAATTTCAGGATCTAATTATAGTTCATTTTACACCAAGTTAAGAGACTTTGTGAATAGTCACAGCATGATGACATCATTGTTACGATCAACTTAAAAGGGTTTAGGTCAACGTTATTCTTTTGTCTGATTGTTTATTCATCTTGTTTTAGCTGTATAACAATACGATGTGGCTTCGTTATTTTTCCAGTGCACAAGACAACAAAAATATTCACTTTGACAAGATTAATTTCAACCAATTTTTCTTTAGGGAAATGTAATTGTAAAGCTATAAGAAATACAATGTTGTCCATGAAGTTGCCACCCCATTTGCGATATGATACAATATGACACACTGCAATGCGATGTAATATGATATGATATGATATGACGATACAGTAGGGATGAATTCAGGTTTTAGACAATGCTTTGGTATGTTTTTTACATTTGGTGTTTGTCTGTGTGTATGGTGTTGCACATTGAGTAACACAGTAAGCAAAGGCAATCAACACCAAACAGTTTACATTTGGTACCAACCATGAACAAGTGCCAAAATCTATACAACTGGCACCTTTGATACTGGACCAGTGGCCTATGGAAAAAGCACAGTTCCAGTTGTATCTGCATTTTGGATCCCCAGCACCAGTGCTGTCTGTAGTCCTGTAAAGGACTTAAGCTGTAAAGTTGAAAAGCAACCACCTTGCAAAATATAGTAAACTACCTGCAAATACCTTCATTCAGAAAGCAGTCTGGAGCTTAGAATTGGTGGATACATCTGTCAGGAACAAATTACAGTCAGGATTAGGATTGGGATGAATAACCCAGTGTTTTATCAGTGGGCCCATGTTCCTGTGCAGAGTGGCTTATATTTCATGTAAACATAACCCAGATGCTGCTGGGCGGGAGCAGATTCAATTAAGATACAGGACAACTTTGTTAATGCCGCCATATCTTAATACCCCTGCTGCAAGTGGTAATGAATCTGGCACAGAGAGGGGTGAGGAAGAAGAGTTGGGACAGCACCGTGAGCCTGCTGACACGTCCTGCTAACTCTCTCTCTCTCTCTCTCTTTCTCTCTCTCTCTCTCAGGTGTGCTAGTGGGGAAGGTGAGCTAAATTGTTACGCAGTATATATTGCATTAGCATGTACTGTATTATTGCTAGGGGGCATGGTGTCTTAGTGGTTAGCATGTTTGCCTCGCACCTCTGGAGCTTGCATGTTCTCCCTGTTTCCTCCGGGTACTCCGGTTTCCTCCCCCAATCCAAAGACATGCATTGGCATTGGCATTGGCATTTCCAAGTGTGTGAATGTGTGTGTGATTGTGCCCTGCGATGGGTTGGTACCCTGTCCAAGATGTCCCCTGCCTTGTGCACCAAGTTCCCTGGGATAGGCTCCAGGCTCCCCCTCAACCCTGTTTAGGATAAGTGGTATAGAAAATGGATGGTTGGATTGATGGATTGATGTACTATTGCTGTCTACGTTGTTCCTTAACTTGGAACCATTGTTGCTGATTATTTTGATTATGTGATGTCTCTGACCACTTGCTTTTCCATACATACAGGTTTGTACAACAGCAATCCCCATTACTCTATTTTTAAACTTCTTACTTCATTTACCATTGCCCTGTCATACTTGACTTTATCATCAGTTAAAAGTTGGGACAGGGTTTAGCATTTGTAGCTGTTTTTATGACTGCATCCATATGAAATGAAATAAATATCTAACCGTTTTATGTGAGCTTGGCTTGTGGTTATACTATTTGTAGATTAATCTCCATAGTCAAATGTTATAGACATTCAAAGGCCACTGGTTACTTGACTCTGTTAGAAGACCTTTTGTTACGAGCTAATGGCATCTTAGTCTTAAAGCGAGTATGCTGATTTATTGAAAATGGCACCAGACATCTTTTAACAGTCTTACCAACTCCAGCAACATCCTATTCTTAGGTAAGAAAAAATTCCACAGTAGTGTGTGACAGGCCGAATCACCTGCGGTCCATTATTAATATTTATTGTCAAGAGCAGCCTAGTGTTAAGGCATTAAAATAGGCTTCAGGTAGAACTTAGTGGACTTAAACCCTTATCCAGGTGATGTGCACTTGATTCTTGTCCTTAAAGAAAATACATTAGAGCCTGCTGGTTTCAGAAATGGATGATAAAGACAAACAAAGAGAGCAAAAGAGTGGAAAGAAGCAAAGCCAGAGATTCTACATAGGGTGGCTCATGTACAAAGCAAAAGTCATTTTTGGGAAATGGAGATCAGAGCAGAATTAAGTAGTCAGGCTTGTTCCATACAAATGTGTGCAGGCCTCTAGGGCTGTATATTTATTCTTTCCACTTCTGATCAGATCACCCAAGACAGACTGCTAGTATCCAACTCAGATAGGTAGAAATATCCTGCACAATTCCACATACAAAACTCTGTGTATGTATAGAATGGGATTTATTGGGTCTGAATTCATTTGGGAAAGTTGGAGTGCATTTATTAAGGTGACAAAACCTGAAAATCTCAGTAGCTGTAGCTGAAATGTCTGCCTAAAGGCATGGATAACTGTAACAAAAATGAAAGGCTTGATTTTGTCACCAGTTATTGGCTCCAGCTATGGTCTTCTTTATTTCTCAAGGAGTTGCAATCTCCTTAGAAAGCACCATCACTGTGTTTTTTTCCAGGAAGCAGATGCTGTTTATCCCCATGATACTTGATCATACTCTTATTAATATACTTTTCCTTCTTCTTCAGTGTAAACCGTGCATACTCCAATCCTTTTTCCCATTTTTGCTCTTCATTAGTTTTAGTGGTAGCCTGCTGCACTGAGACATGCTAAAAGTTAATGAAAGCATAGGAAGGGAGGTAGTGTACTAGCACAGATAGCAACAGGGAGCATCCGAGACTCTGGAGCAGCATGACAGCATGCAAATAGAGAGGCTCTGTACAGGGGACATAGATGGTGGGATACATAGATGGATGGAGAGAACAGGGAAGAAGGAGAGAGGGAGCATTAGACAACAAATAGAAACAGAATACAGATATGCACCGAGGCAGTGGGGAGGGGTGGAGAGGTTGCTGTAACAATAATTCATTATTTGTCTTGTTTTACAAATGCCGTTTCTCCAGACATTCAATTTATTGCGGCACAGAGGAGCCTCATCTCAACGCAGAGAGATGTCAGCACCATGGAGAGCTCTCGCATCGCCCGGTGTGACAGCACTCCAGCACCCAAGAGGGAGCTGACAGCGGGGGGGTGGGGGTGGGGGTCACACACACAGACAGATAGACAGACACACACACACACACACACACACACACACACACACACACACACACACACACACACACATTAGAAAGAAGAAGAGGGGGTGTGTGTGGAAGAGACAACAACCTGTGTCCAACAGGGGCCCCTTCTTTCTCCAACTCCCCCCTCTAAGTTAAGCCCAGAAAGGAATTCATTAAAATCTAAGTCCTCCTGAACTGCACTCGTAATCCGACAGATGAATGGCAGAGCATGAAATCTGCAGTTTACATTGACAAAAGTTACAAGTTGGGGGAGGGGCAGTGGGGCGTGCAGTGGATTAAGCCACGTGGGCCTTAATGCCGGAATAATTTGATGTAGCTACCAATTTGCTGCATATGCACTCCCTGGCACAAATCCCACTTTCCTCACACTTCGGAAGAAGTTTCAGGGGTGAGTGATGGTTTGCAAACACCCAGACACCTACCTTTCTCCTTTCCCTTGCATTAGTGTGCTTTTGTATACTTAATCATTCATAATGGCATTTTGTTAAACTATTACAATAACATTTACATTTAAGGTGCAGTAATGAACTATTTATAAGCAAGTAATACATAGTTTATTATTTAAATCATACTAATTGTTAATCCTGTTAATATATTAGTAAACATTGTTAAGTTCATTAATTAAGCAGTGTGAAGGTTGGCAGAGATTCTCAACTCAATGCCTTGCAAAGATGCATGCTTTCCTGCTCCTGACACACCTGAACACACCTGATCTGAAGCAGCACATGAAGGACTCCTGAGCTCATTATCAAGATTTTGAGTAATGGGAGCAGAAGAAGCTTGAATTGTGCAGGGAAGTGAGTCCCTACTAGTCTAAAGGACTAGTCTAAAGAAGTCATCCATCCATCCATCCATCCACCAATCCATCCATCCATCCATCCATCCATTTTCTTTACTGCTTATCCTACACAGGGTTGCTGGGGAGCCTGGGGCCTACTAAGGAAGTCATTTATTTATTATTTATTATTTATTTAGAAGTATTTTACCATCTCTGGTTTAGGCCCAAAGTGGGGTCTAAAACCTAAAATACTAGTAATATCTACATGCTTTTATTATACCCAACCTAAGTGAAATTTGAACTTTTCTCCAGTAATACACACTATAAACCAGGATTTGGAGAGATTAAACTCCCTAATGGGTCAAATTTCCACAGTAAAATTTAACATCCTCCCCAGAATAATACCATTTTGTCATGAGTCCCGAAATCCTTCTTCTAGGTTGGTTTTCCTCTCTTGATTTTGCAATTAACATGTTTTTTCTTTCTTTCTGGAAAGGCAAACAAGCACAAACCAAATTATCTAACTTACAGGTTTGGTGGACCTAATTTTTATCACTACTTCCTCTCACATTAAAGTCCCCATAATATCAAAATTGAAGTTTTGTGGCTTTTAGTATGAATATGTTAGCCTTAAGGTTATCTATAAGCTAGTGTGCTCCAAAACAATGACAAAATTCGCATTTAGAAGATATGTGCATTCAAAATGTATCGTCTCTCTCTACCACCAATACGGATCAACAGTTTCGATGACATCATTCTGCACTTCAGCTTCTCTTCAGATTTTCTGTCCAGTCAAATGCTTTCTAGAATCTGAAGTTAACACCCCCCTAAAAAAAACATGGTACTATTGCCTATTTAAAAAGGGGCAGGACAACACAATATGTCCTGCCCTGACTTCCTGTTGCAGTGGAAATTACATCAACATATCCAATAATGCTGCACATTTCAAGGCACTTAATGGGGACTTTAACTATAGTACATCTGAAAATGGACAGACAACTTAAATCCAGTATGATTAGACATAGAACAAAATATTGCTCAGGAACTGCAAAAATATTGCTTTTACTGACAAAACTATCAGAAGCAATATCAGAAACAGATTACAAAAATAGAGACACATGAAAATACCAAGAGTGAACAGTTTTCCACCTCAGCTGCCCACTTCTGATCAGATCACCCAAGACGGATTGCTAGTATCCAAGGTAGAAATAGCCCACACAATTCCATGTACAAAACTTTGTGTATGTATAGAATGTGAATTATTGGGCTTATATTCATTTAGGAAAATTGGATTACATTTGTTACCAAATTTTAAATTAAAGCATTACCCCTACTACTACTTATATTGTTCCCAAATTCACCCTTGCACACACTTTAGTCTGATCCAAACAAGCAGCTCTTTCAGTAATGATTTCAGAGCATCTCTGTCTCATATCTTGCTTCTCCCTCCATCAACTGTTTAAAGACTGCTGTTTTGCCTAAACATTGGTTAAACAGTAAACTCCCAGACCACTCAAAGGCCATTCCCACACTATTATCCAGACTGACAATCAGCGCAGGTGACCACACAAACAATTGGAACTATTCAGAGCCTTCACACGTACCCCCCGCCTCCCCTCTCCACCCACAATTAATCCCAGCAAACACATCTGACTGAATCTTTTCAAGCAAATCCTCTGCCTGGGCGTCTGTTAGTTCACTTCTTGTCAGCATCTATTAAAATATGCTTTTAATCTTGGAAAACACCAAAAGGAAAGCAGAGAAAACAAAAAAAGAGACAGAAAAAAAGGATGCCACCAATCCTGCCATCTTCAACTTTAATCAACTGTACTATGCCCCCCCCACCTCTCCCCTACCCCATAATAATATGCTGTTTGGAATTCAGAAGGCAGACTCCACATCAATCATTCGCCGTGATTTTTTTCCAGCCGCAATAAATATGCAAATGAGGTGAAGCCAGTCACTGGTAATTTCAAGCTCAGCTCACTAGTGTTAAAAAAGGACACGAATTTATTAATTGCCGCTGGCCAAAGGAATCCTTTTTCTGTAGGCATTGATTACAAAGCAGCATCAGTGATTATGGATGCTGGTGGCCCACTATCTGGCCATGGATGGAGAGGGCAGGCATTTTGGGGCAGATTATCATGATCACCACCACAAAGAAAGCCTTAATGCTTCTCAGCATGGGGGAAAGGCTGGCACTAAAGCCACACTGAAAAGGAGATTTAATTGTAAACTAGTTTAAAAATAAATGACTTATAAAGGTGGGAGCTATGAATGTGCACCATGTTCAGATCATGCAGATCACTGGCTGAACAATGACATTCCTGATGTGAGATTAATGGGGGTTTTTAAACTACGCAAATTACTGGACATTTTGACAAGAAATACAATAATTGTCCACTGGCAACTGGTCTAGTGCTAAATAATCTAGTTAGTGGTACTTGAAGGTGGAGCTAGCAGATGCACACGCTCTACCACACAATGTGCAACACTGTATACTAGGCATGTAATGTAATGCCACTATCTTTGTCTGTATTGGTATCTGTTTAGTTCTCCAAATATCTGTATCTGTATTTAGATATTGAACTGGATATAGTCCGGACTAGACAATGTTATTTATTTATTTGCTTGTTTGTTTGTTTTTAATTAAAGGTGAATCGTAGTTTTATGCCCCTGGTAACATAGAAAACACAAAAACAAGGCTGCTGGAAAAAGAAGTAATTTTTCATTCACAAAATATACAACAAATAGCAATTTGTAGAATATAACTCTACTCCTGAACTTCTACAGTTCATCTCAGCTACTTCACTACAGTTCATTATTGGTCTCAATCAGACAACCCTTTCTGTAAAACATTCTATTTACTGTAACCTATCTAAACAGCCAATGAACAACAATGTCTTTCCCAAAGAAGGAAACTGTTGTGTAATGATATTTTATCAAATTTACTCAAGTTTGGGGATTTTTTGCATTCCAGACAGATCAGAAAAGTTCTCTAGACATGCTATCAGGATATTTTATAAGGCTGAGATGCACACACAGTCCTGCTGCTAAGAAAAGTGGGGCCCATTAAGCGTTATTTCATTATAACACCTAATTGATTTTTGCAGCAAGATTTTCTTTTTTTTGGAGGATGTTCAGTTACAAAGTTATTTGGAGACCCCATCTGTGATATGTTGCCCTGTGCACAGCATGTGAACTGCATGGGTTATAGAGTGCAGCTCTATAAATAAAGGCATGTTTATTTTGTGAGTCAGTTTGTATAGAAATATTTACATTTATTCATTTAGCAGACGCTTTTACATTTATTCATTTAGCAGACGCATTTATTCATTAAGCAGACGCTTTTATCCAAATATAGCAGAAACATGTTTTAATGTTGGAGCTTTTTTAAGGCATTGTTTAGATTGGGCTACTAAAACAAAACCCTGATGACTGATTTGTATGGGTTTAGAACACATTGTCTGTTCAATCCAAACAATTTGTATTTGGTTACATCTCTGCCATACACAAAATAAACCTTATTTTAACACACCATTTCAGAATTTTGTTGTTTGAAAATGGAAAAAATGGAGGTGTGGAACAATGAGGAGACTCACTGACTTTTGTTTCAGTCAAACAAAGGAACAATGTTAATCCAAGAAATGTGCACTGTGATGATGTTAGGTATTAAGGTTAAGTACTTTGAATAGTTCTCAAGTTTGTAGAAGAACTGGAACTAGATTTCTAGGTCTTGGTTTGCTTTGCTTTGGATGTGCAGTAGAAAAACAATTTTTTGCTGAAGATCCAGAGAGCCAGTTATCTCCTTTTTATCCTCAGTTC
Organism: Cranoglanis bouderius; assembly: GCA_023630585.1. NCBI lineage: Eukaryota > Metazoa > Chordata > Actinopteri > Siluriformes > Cranoglanididae > Cranoglanis > Cranoglanis bouderius. The sequence continues at coordinate 12,627,171 of CM042540.1, forward strand.
TCCAGGTGATTATAAGTGAATCTGCACATGCCAAAGCTGAAACCATCATAAGAAAGAAGTCTAAAATCAACTAAAATGCACAGGACTGAAGTGTATATTAGGTATTGGGTATATTATTATAGGCATTATAGGCATCCTTGCATTACAACAGCACACTATCACTTGAAATATCCTCAGTGAGACCAACAAAACATACAAACAGATGTGAGGCTGGAGATGAAATCTGGTATTCTGAAGTGCGCCGCATGCCCATTCAGACACCAAGGCAAATGTGCTGCATTTGCAATTACGGACATACAAGTACAAACCTGTCAAGGAAAATCTACAACTGATAGAATAGAAATTGATGCCCAGAGACAAAAGTTGGAAAACAACTACAACAGGAGAAATAAATAAATAAGTAAATAAATAAATAAATAAATAAATAAACAAACAGAAGGCCACAGTGAAGTTCCTGTCCGAGAAATTTCATCTCTCATAAATAATGGCTATAAACTTTTCCGGCAGTGCCAGCTAATTAATTCCCTGCTATACACAAAAAGGAAATGTCGGGTGACAAATGGGAGCAGGACTTGAAAGCTGCCAGATCTGCAAAACATTTTCTGCTTCAATTTATAAGCAATTTTGTTGTAAATCATCAACCAGAACTGGCTACTTTAGGACTGAGCCTGTGGTGCTGCAATATGAGCACTGTTTTACCGATATATATGTATGTATGTGTGTGTGTGTGTGTGTGTGTGTGTGTGTGTGTGTGTGTGTGTGTGTGTGTGTGTGTGTGTGTGTGTGTGTGTGTGTGTGTGTGTGTGTGTGTGTGTGTGTGTGTGTGTGTGTGTGTGTGTGTGTGTGTGAGAGAGAGAGAGAGAGACAGAGAGAGAGAGAGAGATATGCGATGAATATTTGTGGTGTAAGTGTAAGGCTTGTATAAGGGGAAAGAGTGCCCTCCACTAATATTGGCACCCTTCGTAAATATGAGCAAAGAAGGCTGTGAAAAATTGTCTTTATTGTTTAACCCTTTGATCTGTTGTTAAAAGAAATTCACAAAAATACTCTGTTCTCATGGGTATCAAACAATTGCAAACACAGCACAGGTTTATCAAAAAATATCTCTGTTAAATATAGGTGTGCAACAATTATTGGCACCCCATGAATTCATATGAGGAAAAATATATTTGAAGTATATTCCCATTGATATTTTAATTTTTTTTTAATACACCTGGGTGACTAGGAACAGGAAATTGTTTAACCATGATTTCCTGTTTCATAGGGGTATAAATAACACATAGGCCAAATTCCATTAGTCATTCATAACAATGGGTAAGACCAAGGAATATAGCTGTGATGTGCAGCAAAAGGTTGTTGAGCTTCACAAAATGGGAATTGGCTATAGGAATATAGCACAAGCATTGAAAATTTCCATTTCCATCATCAGGGCAATAATTAAGAAGTTCCAGTCAACTGTAAATATTATGAATCAACCTGGAAGAGGACGTGTGTCTATATTGTCTCAACACACTGTGAAGAGGATGGTTCGATCAGCCAAAAAAAATCTCCAAGGATCACAGCTGGAGAATTGCAGAAGTTAGTTGCGTCTTGGAGTTGGAAAGTCTCCAAAACTACAATCCGAAGTCACCTGCATCACTACAGGTTGTTTGGAAGGGTTTCAAGAAAAAAAGCCTTTACTCTCATCCAAAAACAAACTCAAGCATCTTCAGCCAGACACTACTGAAACTTCAAATGGGATTGGGTTCTATGGTCAGATGAAAACCGAAATAGAGCTGTTTGGCAATAAACACCAGAGGTGGTTTTGGTGCACACAGAGAGGTAGCCATATGGAAAAGTACCTCATGCCCATGGTTAAATATGGTGGTGGCTCTTTAATGCTTTGGGGCTGTTTTTCTGCCAGAGGACATGGATATTTTGTTAGGATACATGGCATCATGGACTCTATCAAATATCATCAGATATTACATGAAAACCTGACTGCCTCTGCCAGAAAGCTTAAAATGGGCTGTGGCTGGCTCTTCCAGCAGGACAATAATCCAAAACATACATCAAAATCAACACAAAATGGTTTACTGACCACAAAATCAAGGTCCTGCCATGGCCATCCCAGTCCCCTGACTTGAATCCAATTGAAAACCTGTGGGGTGAACTGAAGAGGAGTCCACCAGCGTGGACCTTGAAATTTGAAGGATCTGGAGAGATTCTGTATGGAGAAATGGTCTCAGATCCCTTGCCATGGATTCTCCAACATCATCAGGCATTAAAGGAGAAGACTCTGAGCTATTATCTTGGCAAAGGGAGGTATTGGCAAAGTATTGACTAAAAGGGTGCCAATAATTGTTGCACACCTATATTTAACAAAGATATGTTGTGGATAAACCTGTGTTGTGTTTGCAATTGTTTGATATCCATGAGAGCAGAGTATTTTTGTGAATTTTTTTTCAGCCTTTAAGAATCATTATCATGGATAGATTGGGAAGCTGTCGCAAGATTGTGATGGACTTTAACAGGAAACATGGTGAGTACATGACACACGACACTTTTGCCAAACTTATTAACAAATTCAAAAAGACTGGAAGTGTTTGTGGATGTCCACAAACATCCACTGATGAAGGCACAACCGATGTGGTGCTGTTATACATAGTCCCCCATGTATGGTGACTTTTGGGACACCCTATATATTGTATGTTTAATAGTAGCAGCGATTGCAATTTTTTATTTTTTATTTTTTTATTTTTTTATAGAGATGCTCAAAGAGAGAACACAGACCACGATTTGGCCAAACTCAAGAACCTTTGCTTAAAATTAGCTGGAAGTCTATAATAATATAGATGCCTTAATGTTTTTTTACTCAGTGGAATTACCAATATAATTTGAGATATTGTAACATAACCAGGTTTAATTGTAGTTAGTTTTGTTTCTGGATGTTCTTTATTTCTATTTAGACATTTTCCACTTTATTGGTCTCCATTTTAATTTGATTTTTAAATTTTTTTTTTTGTATTGTTTACCACTGTGCATGAGACAATTCAATCACGCAAACATCGACACAAAAGATTGAAGACAGAAATGATATCAAAACTCTCTCTATTTCTCTCAATCACTCTCGGGTTAGGCTTCGTGCATAATATCTAAACATTATTCTCTAGGATGGAAATAAATGACTGGGTAATGGAAGCTCACCAGGGTGACAGGAAACCTCATTCATTTTGCGGTACAGTAGTAGAGCACGGATAAAATGAGGCCTAGGCTGAATGCTTTCCCCAAATTAGCTGTTTCAACTGAGCCCCCGCTTCTGTGTGATTCCAGCTCAACGGCAGCGAAATTGGCACTGTGTGTTGCTCCACAGTCAAGCCAGCACGACAGGCCCAGTGTCGCCCGCCGCACTGTGCTTCCTCTCACTACTAATCAGCACACTCTTAAAGCATATGCATGCATTTGTGACCACCTGGAATAACTCTTCTCTCTAATGTCCACAACTGAAATAACCAAACATGGCAGGGTAAAATAACACATTAAATGCATTCAAGAGGAGTAAATCCACCCAATTAGTTCAAAATATAAACGACACATGAAGTGTGTCCATATAGACCAGAGATCTGGTTCAACATTCTTAACCTGTGTTGTCCAGTAAACACTGCCACAGTGTGGTGACCTTGAGTACCACAAACAGATTAAGGTTGAACTTCAGGTGAAGTGATCACTAAGAAATCCTACATCTTAAGTTTTACTTTTACTTTTAGTTTCTTTTTCCTGCACTGTGTTAGTGTGTTGTACTCAAAGCCCCACTAAAGCCAAAAACTATCCAAGCAAAACTTACACCATTCATTATTCTGGCCTCTCCCTCCCCTGTGTTCATTAATTATATTTCACAGATTTTCCCAACCCAGTCTTCCTCATAATAGGGTCTCTAAAAACCAGGGGATTCCAACCTGATTCATTATTTCCAGCTTTTGTTTTTAATTAACTGCATGGCTACTCCATGTTTGGGAGACTGTAGGAGGTAGTTGAGGTGTTAAGCGTGGGTTTTACACTGCCAGCACTTTTTGGCTTTCTTAGAATGAAATAAATGGACATTGATGACAAACATGTGATTCCAATCAGACCAATGAATTATGCCATGATTACAAGTATAATCAATATAACTATAGTTATACACTCACTGGCTACTTTATTAGGAACATCTGTACACCTGCTCAATCAAACAAATCACTGAAACCGTACAGTTGCAGATTAGATTTTTTTCCCCCAATCATCAACTGTCTAGTTTCAGTGAGTCTGTGCGCATTGTAGCCTCAGATTCCTGTGCTTTGCTGACATGAGTGGAACCTGATGTGGTCTTCAACTGTTGTAGCCCATCCACCTCAAGTTCTGGCATATTGTGCATTCTGAGATGCTTTTCTTCTCACCACAGTTGTAAAGAGTGGTTATTTGGGTTACTGTATTCTTCCTGGCAATTTGACCCAGCCTGACCATTCTCCTCTGACTTCTCTTGTCAACACGGTGTTTCCACCTGTAGAATTACCACTCACTGAATGTTTTTTGCTTTTCACACCATTCTGTGTAAACTCTAGAGATGTGAAAATGGTGCATGAAAATCCCCAAGAGATCAGCAGTTTTTGAAATACTCAGTCAGCCCACCAAGAAGGTTTACCTTGTTAGTTTTCTTTGGAGATAGCATATGTCCTGTCTAAAGTCTTAAGTGTGTGAAGATTTGTGATACTTCAACATCATCCTTACGGCAAAACCAAAATTTTCTGCTCCACAGTATTTGGTGGCCCAACAAGCCTACTGGTATAAAAGCATTTTTACACATCCATGCATGCATAACTACTAACATGCAGTGCACCCAGGAAACTTTTACTACATACAGGTACTAATACAAAGACAAAGGCACATACCCACCCACCCACATGCACCACTCAATTTTGTCTGTAATCTGTCATCTTGCCTCTAGTTTTAATTCCTGTTAACTGCATGGTTGCGTACCACTGCTTCATTCATTTTAATGGAATTGAATAACAGCACCGCTTGGCTGCACCCGCACAAGGCTGCTTTAATTGGAATGAATGCTTAAAAAAGTGAAAAAAAATTCATGCTGCTGGTTTTCTCAGGAAAAGAACTGCATTTGTCTTCTGCATGATGCAGACGACCTGCAGGTCATGAAACTTTTCAATGTGTATTTCAGAGCATCACAAAATGCCGCATTCAAACATGACTTTAAGTGTTTGCAAGTTTTTTTTCCAGATCAGAGAACTTCTTCAGATAGGCTGACAGCATCTACTATATAATTCATTATATATTTTAAAAATAAAATGAAAACAAAAACAACAAAACGATCCATTTATCAACTGATACATCAAATTTAACCACTTTTCTGAATGTCATGACCTTTCAGCAGATTTGGAAATAATGATACTCATGGAAAAACAACCAAGTTGTATAATGGTTTGAATTAATTAGCAATGAAGTCCAATCAGAAAATATTCCCTTTAATCCATATGTATTAGCATAAACATGGTTTTTGGCTCTTTGCTGCAGTAGCATGGCAGTAAAAAGCTAAAGTTACTTCCTCACCATATTTAAATTTGAATAGTCACATTCAAAGAAACTTTTCAGACGTTCAAATATCCAGTAATATCTTGAAGAATTTCCTTTTGGATCAATAAATGTCATCTTATCTTATGGTCCTGTGAAAAAGTATTTGCCCCATTCTGATTTCTTCTGTTTTTGTTTAGCTAAATTGTTTCAGAAATTAAAACAAAATCTAAGATAAAACAAAGGCAACCTGAGTAAACACAAAATACAGTTTTTAAATGATGTTATTGTTATTTATTGTAGCAAAAGTGTTATCCAATACCAACTGGGCTTGTGTGAAAATGTATTTGCCCCCGTAGTTAGTAATTCCCAAATCTATGAAACTGCATTCATAATGGGGTTCAGCTGGACTAGACACAACCAGGCCTGATTACTGCAAACCCTGTTCAATCAAATCAACACTTAAATAGAACTTTTTCAACAGCATAAAATTGGTTAAAAGATCTTACCCAGTAACACACTATGCCAAAGTATGCCAAATGATGAGGAAGAAGGTGATTGAAGGGTTACAAATCTATTTCAAAGGCTTTGGGGCTCCAAAGGACCACAGTGAGAGCCATTATCTCCAAATGGAAAAACTTCAGCACAGTAATAAACTTTCCTAGAAGTGGTCGACCTTCCAAAATTCCTCCAAAAGCACAGCAACAACTCATCCAGGAAGTCACAAAAGAGCCAAGGACCAAAAAGGAACTACAGGCATCTCTTGCATCAATAAAAGTCACTGTTCATGTCTCCACTATCAGAAAGACACTGGGCAAAAATGGCATTCATGGAAGTGTAGCGAGGTGAAAACCACTGCTAACCCAGAAGAACATTAAGGCACATCTGAATTTTGCCAAAACACACCTTTATGATTCTCAAACATTTTGGGAAAATGTTCTCTGGAAAAGAACATCATACCTATGGTCAAGCATGGTGGTGGAAGTATGATGGTGTGGGGAAGCTTTGCTGCTTCAGGCCCTGGGCAACTTGCAATAATTGAGGGAAACATGAATTCTGCTCTCTACCAGAAAATCCTAAAGGAGAATGTCCGGTCTTCAGTCTGTAAGTTGAAATTTAAGCACGACTGGATTATGCAGGAAGACAATGATGCAAAGCATAGGAGTAAATCCACCCCTGAAAGGCTAAAAAAAAAAAGCAAAATTAAGTTTTGGAGTGGCCTAGTCAAAGTCCTGACTTGAACCCAATTGAGATGCTATGGCAGGACCTTAAATGGGCAGTTCATGCTTGAAAACCCTCCAATGTGGCTGAACTAAAGGAATTGTGCAAAGAAGAATGGGCCAAAATTCCACCACAGCACTGTGAAAGACTGATCTCCAGTTATCGGAAGCGTTTGGTTGCAGTTATTGCTGCTAAAGGTGGCACAACTAGATTTTAAGTTTAAGGGGGCAGTTAGTTTTTCACATGGGTGATAGGTGTTGGATAACTTTTTTTTTCTTCAGTAAAAAAATTAAATAAATAAAAACTGTATTGTGTGTCTACTCAGGTTGCCTTTGTTTTATGTTGTATTTAGTTTGAAGATCTAAAACTTTTAGAACGAGATATACACAAAAACAGAAAAACAAATGAACTGCAAAATGTAATGCATGTAATTCAAGTTTTCAGTTCATCCCAGTTTTTTATTATTGTGCATCGCTAATCATAAAGATATAGAAACCTATACACTTTATGAAACCTGTATGTTATATTTTTTCTACCACAAATCCAATTATATATATATATATATATATATATATATATATATATATATATATATATATATATATATATATATATATATATATATTTCACATCCCATCATGACAGAACAAAAATGGGTGCTAAAGATGTTACAACTGAAACCAGAATCTATCTGCACAGACTGTAATGTGTGCATCAACAAATCCAATCACTTTTCATATTTATCTCCAAATAATGTATTTAATATATTAAAGGATTTCTGAAAAAAAAAAATGCTGAGTCAGCATTCCTTAATGCACAGTGCTTACTTGGAGAAATCATTTTAGAAATTTAGAAATGTTCTTTGACTTTGAGACTATATCATCTGAAGCCAAATCAATTATGGTTTGATAGTTTAGAAAAATCGGTAAAGGTTTGCAGAGAAATTCTGCTTTAGAAGCTCTGCTTTAAAAAAGGCTTTTAAAAATGTAGTTTTTTGGTACAGTGTTTCCTGTAAGGGAGAATTGAACTTCACTGAAGAGAAGTATTAAAGAATTGTGGCATAGTTTCAAAAGAATAATTTAACAACTTTTCTGAAGAAACAGGATCCAGGTGATCGTTAACTATCCAGTTTGGTTGAGTTTGTGCCCATAATAGCCTCAGACTCATGTTCTTAGCTGACAGGAGTGGAACCTGATGTTGTCTTCTGCAGTCATCTGCCCAAGGTTTGACTTGTGCGTCCTGAGATGCTTTTCTGTTCACCATGGTTGTAAAGATGTAAAGAGTGGTTATCTGAGTTACCATAACCTTCCTGTCAGCTCAAACTAATCTGGTCATTCTCCTCTGACCTCTCTTATCAGCAAGGCGTTTTTACCCGCAGAACTGCTGCTCACTCAATGGTTTTATTTTTTGCACCATTCTGTGTAAACTAGAGACTGTTGTGTGTGAAAACCCCCAAGAGATCAGCAGTTTCTGAAATAAGCCTGTGAAACAGACACATTTGGCATCAACAACCATGCCATGGAAACCATGCAACATCACTGTGATCATTTCCCCCCATTCTGATGTTTGATGTGAACATTAACTGAAGCTCTTTACTTGTATCTGCATGACTTGCACTTCTGCCACCTGATTGGTTGATTGGATAATTGCATGAATGAGCCTGTTAGGTACAGCTTGTTACAGTCATTCAGTCATGCATGTCTTTATTTACATGCCATATAGATACATTATTATTTACTTTATAATTTATTCATATTCAGTAACTGATTTTCATTGTTAGGGTTGTGGTGGATGCAGAGCCTATCCCATGAACCCATTTTTATTTTTTTTATTTATGAACTTAGGATTAGCAGTGAGGAGCTTGGTCTGTTTGGGAACATTAAGATAAGTCTCCTGGTTGAAATATCCTCATGAGTAAAAACTGAGAGTATGCAAAACTTCATCAGGAATACTGTTAGGAATTTCAATTCTAAAATATATCTTAAAATATATCATAAAAAAAAAAACTTATTAAAACTTTATTTTTAAGGGTTTGAGGGTTGCCAAATATTTCCCGGGGCAAACTCAAGCATTAGTCAAATCTATGTTTTCCTTTCTGAAACAATTTTCATGAAAATAAATATATATATATATATATATACTCACACAAAGCCCCAAAGACAAAAAAAAAAAAAAAAGCCATCTTATAATTTCCCAAAAGGTGCAGAAGGACAGATGAGAGCTAAGCGTATCATGGTGGAGAAATGGAAAAAGCTTGAAGAAGAACAGCATGTCAGTTCATGTGTGAAACATAGTGGCGTGGGTTTTTATGGCTGCAAGTCGGACTGACTCACTCGTCTTTACTGATGTGACTGCCAGCAACAGAGGGATGAATTCTGAAGTGTCGAGAAGCATCTCAACTGCTTGGATCCAACCAAATGCCTCAGAACGTCACCTTTCAGAAGGACAATCACCCGAGACATACTACTATAGCAACTATGGAGTTTTTCAGGGTCAAAAAGTGAAAATGTTCTTGCCTGGATAAGTCAGTCACCCAATGTGAACTCTGCTGGGTTATATTTCATTTACTGAAAACTGAAAGCAAAAATACAAGTGAAAATGTCTGCATTATAGCCCTGGCAGAGCATGATCAGAGAAGATACCCAGTATCACAGATAGTTATTGTGTACAAAATGGTTTCGGTTCCTATGTGGTAATCCCAAAAAGTAATGTTATGCAATTTAACCTTAGAGTTGTTTCATTTTATATCAAACATGCAGCAGTACTAAGTGAAAAAGCGTCCAACTTTATGCATTGTTAGAGGCTAGACTGCGAAATTCATGGCATAATTCTTTTAATGTTGTAACTTGAAACCAAGAAACCAAGAGCTACAGCATACATGACACAAGTTACTCATAATGTTTTTCATAATGCACAATATGCTTCCTGTGTTAATATATTGCACTCAATGAAACTTGAGGTCCAGGCAGATGTAGCTGTATAATATACAGCATACTGTATCAGCATTTACATTAATGTTCATCAGAACCCAAGCTGGAGTAATGATAATGCCAGTATGCAAATCATGTTCATTCAGATGATCCATTGATGAGTTGCATTGGTGCATGGATGTTAAATAACTTATAAATCAGATTTACTAGAAACAGACTCTGGTCACTTTGAATATACAGTATATATACATGTGCATCCTCATTCACATTCGCCTCCTGCACACACAAATAAAAAGCTGACACCCGGAGGAGGTGTGCTATATTGAGATCCCACAATCAAGATTTTAAAATGTCATTTAAAAACATTCAATACTCTTAAGGTGCATTTATATTTAACGTGTCTACAAGGTCAGGCAGAACCAATAGCCAATGTCCAATCAATCTGAGATTTGAATTTAAAGAGCTGTGGCCTCCTGGGTGACAGAGCGCAGAGTCAGCGGCGTGGCTAAGCCCCGGGCTCAGGAGGGCCCCGGCAGGCCTGTTTAACTCCCAGGACCATGATTAATTCATAGTGGATTATGTGCTGGGTGCAGTGGGGGCACTGCTGGGCTCCTTCAAAACTAAAACCACACAGATAAAGCCTCACCGCCTCCCAAGACACCAGGCTCAATTTGATGCCCGACTTTTCTTGCCTCTGCACCTATGAAGGATTTTTTTTTTCTCCCCCTGATGCATCCTAGAGGGATTTCATTCGATGCATCTGATTTTACTGTTTTATTTCCTCCAGTCTATGAATTGAGATGTGAATTGTTGGATGTTTAAGAAGCGGTTTGCTACTCTACAAGTTGAAATTGAAATATCTTTGTTTCTGTTTGTTCAGACACAAGAGAGCTGTTCGGCATGTCTCATGAGGCTTTTTAATATTTTTCATCCTGGCTCTGAAATGTGGCAAATAAATTATCCTGCGCTGTATCCTTTATGTGAGATATTAACTGTTACTAAAGTCTGCATTTTCTGTTTTCAGCCATCACAGGAACTATCAAAATGTGAGAAACATTTTTGCGTTTGTATGTGTGCGTTTTTAGATTTAGCGGTCTGGCTGAAGATTTCGATAATGAATTGTGAATGCGGTTACAAGGGAACAATCAGAGAGGTTTTACATCAACTGCTAATAAATGTAAAGCAGCGTGAATGCTAAAATCTCATTTTCTATACTTGCAGTACTGTATATTGTAAATCCACCATGTAAAATGCTCTGTAGCCTAATGCTGACCTGTTTTATGAATTTTAATTTCTTGTAGTATCAAATTTCAGGGAAATTACTCACACAGGTAAGGATGTTCATATGAGAAATATTGTCACATGTCATACTGTCAATATTGTCAACATGTCATCCAATCAACAAACCACAGAAGTCACAGATGTTCTAACAAATCTGACATCTGATTACATGTAGAAATGTTAATGCTCACAAATCTTTATATTTATCAGAAAAGGCATATTCTGGAAATTGAGATTTAATGGGCCAGATGATAAATAAGAATGTACTTTCCCAGTGTCACTGTCAGTGGATAAAAATGGGAACCCCCTATTTACGTGTACCTGATATGTAATGTTAATTGCTCCGAGAATGGTACATGAAATATAGATTACTTACTAAACCAAGCATCCCAATTTCATATTTTCTAATTTTATTAAAAACTCACAAATTTGTTCAACATGTTGTATTTATACAGTGAATGGTCTAATATGCACTGGAGGTCACATAAGCTTAGGTTTATTAGAACAATAAAAGACATACCATGAGAATTGGATATTTAAAGAAATTTGCAGCTGCTCGCTGCGCATTTGACCATCGATTTTAATAGTTTGGATTTTCCTTTAAAGACACAAAAATAAAACTTGTAGGTCTAAGTACGTTATATTAACAACTTTTGAATGTTTTTTTCAGCAGACTAAAAAAATTAAGAAGTAAATACTTCTTATTGTTTTTTAACACTTACACTTTGTTTCAACACGTTCTGCAGATAATGGTGCAAAGCACTTTTACAGTATTTGTGCTATGATTTTATTTGGCAACTGTCTACTTACTTGTGTGTTTTTTTTTTTTCCTTTTTAATTTTTTTTTTTGTAAACAACATCTTGTACAAACTAGCACAGTGAACCACAACCCCAGCAAACTCGTTTTTCTTCATACAATATAAATAAAGTCAATACAAAAGTTTGGTTGGTTGCTTGGAACTTCTTTATCTGGATCAAGAGGTTCTAAAACATGGTTGATACTTTTAACTCCTGAATTAAATATATTACGTAAACAGTTGACTGTTCTAAGTCCCTTTCAGACCCTCGTTAAAATAATTTTAGAAGGTAGACTTCTTTTAACATTTCAAGTTCTCTTCCATTAAATAAAGGGTTCACAATCCATACAACATTTACTGTTTGCCTTTTGAAGGCCAACTTCAGATTTGGTGGAACTCTAGGAAAAACAAAGGGATATGTCCACACAGAAAACAAAAAAAGCCTTTTTTCCTCCCTGCCTCCAGAAACATATTTAGTGTCAAAAAGGTTGTTTAAGTGTCAATATGGCAAAGCCTTGAAAGGCAAAGAGGTCTGAGGAGCTTTCCAATAAATAAATTAGTCTGCCGGCTTAGGTCTTTCCTGGAGTCAACATCGCAGGTAAGCGTTAGGTAAGCCGCCGTGGGTGTTTCTCTGTAAAGCTAAGTCTTTGACAGTAGCTAATGCTGTTAATATTTTGCGATCATTGTTTTGAGTGTGAAGGTTTAACCAGTGGTGCATGGAGGGCTTCGGGAGGAGGGGTGTTGCTGTGCTAAGCCTCACAGCGCCGTCCATACAGCGATTAGGTCAACAGTAGCCATCAGTCATTTCTGTGCTTGAGTTCTGACTTTGATGAGGAGAAAACAACATAACTGAACTGCAACACAATATCAAAGTAAATGTCTATGGCCTCTTTGTCTGCTGCACCTGTTTATACTCTCTTATCACCAAAATAATGAAGAAAAAATGGCAAAAATAATAAATATGAATGGCAAAAAAGTGACCAGTGTCCCTGTTGCCATCCTCTCTTTTCTGCTGTCCCTAATTTCTCTCTGGAGAAATGCCTTCAGGAGCTACCAGACCGTGCCCTCATTCATTTCCGAAGGAGGATGGGAGAGGTGGTTGGTGTATCCGCTTCCATTGAGGGAGAGTGAGGTAAACGAGGGACTAGGGCCGAACACGTCGGATGACATACTGTGCAGAGGTCCGGGGATCCCAGGTTCTGGGCTGGGCGACTCTCCTGGGTGGTGAGACATGATGTCTGAAAAGCGCTGTACTTCACTGGATGGATGATGCCCAGGGATGGGATGGTCCATGCCCCCTAAAGGTGTGCCAGTGGGTCCTGATGATGGGACGAAGGGGAGGTCCACTGGGGTCTGGGCCTGTGAGGACGGTGGCCCTTGAGGAAAGAAGTCATAGTTCCCTCCTGGTCCATAGTAATCACTCTGATAATCTGCCATATAAAAGAGAATTTTTTTTTTTTTCAACAAATAAAATTCAAAGTATATGTTTAAAATGAATGCATATGTAGCATGTAGTTTTGTGGAACAGGCTCTTACTGTGCCACAAAAGTCACAGAGCATGTTACACTTAAATCTTAAATCACTTAAATCACCTGTGGAGTAAACAAAAGTGGTGAGAAATTAATTACTTCATCTATAATTTAACATTCTCACAATTCATCCCATATCTCAGTCCCATATCTATAATACTCATATGTACACTGAAAGCTTTAACACAATGTAAAAATAGCAATCATAATAATAAAAAAAAAAAAATAACATGCAAAAGAAAGGATTCTTTTCTTTACAAAATTATTATTAATAATTGATATAAAATAATTGTCTTTCCTTTCAGTACAGAAAACAAATAATTTTACAAATAAAACTATTTGGAAAAACTACCACATACATAGCTATTCACTTTACAAATTAAAGTGGCATTAATAATAATCTTTGGTAGTTTTTCCCTATAAAGTGATCAAAGAAGGCTAGTAATTTTTACATTACAAAATAGTCCAATAAACAGCCAAAACATTAAAGTCCTATGAGTGCTAAAGATGAGAGGGAAGGAAATGCCAGTGGACTAAAAATCTGTTGATAGAAATGGCTAACCAGCTGACCTCAATTATGCTAACGACTCACGCATGAATGAAGACGAGGAGAGGCTGAACACAGCTCCAGCGGAAATGTGTTGGTGATAACGGCCAAGACTAAAACAGCAATAACACTAAACACTGTTGCCCGAAAGGCAAGAGTTCAGCAGAATGCACAGGCTGAATTAACCCTTGAATTTTCTTACCAGACTACATTGAAAGCATGCACTGCTTCAACTCTTCTTTTGCGCGCCATGTATATTTTTCTTTTTGCATTGTCGGGATGCTGTCACGTGTTTTAAAAAGCCGTGCTGTCGAATAGACCATTAAGTAGGAATGGATCGTTTTAGAACATCCGCTACATTGTCTATATATATCTATTATTTGTTCTAAGTCTACACAAGCCGATAAGCGATCAGACTCGCGCTCTGTCAGCTCTCCTGTTTCCAGCTGTCTGATGAACAGTGCGAGCCTTCAAAGGCTTCCTGCGGCGGCGGGACAAATGGAAACGGCGCATTACAGACGCGTGTCAAAGCGCTCAGCAGCGGTTAGGACAGAGGTGCGAGGAGGATAAGGAAGCCAGGCTTACCTCCGTAGTAGGAGAAAGGGCCGTTCGGGATGAGCTCTCCTGGCTCCAGGCGGTCCACCAGCGTGCGCATCCTCCGTGGACTCCGGAAAAACGCGTGTCTCCGCGCGCCCAGTGCGCTCAGCTGCTTCATGCGTCGCTCTTTAGAGCGCCGGTTTTGGAACCACACCTAACGCAGACAGACAAAACAAATGCACACTTAAATAACAGAAGAACACAAAGCCAAACAATGACACGACCATTTTTCTACATTTCTGTTTTATGACATTTTTCTGCCGATATCTAAATAAAAATCCTATTTTTACAGCTTATTTACATATCATATTTATATAGCATATTCATTAACTTGATTTTTTATTACTCAAGTCCAAATTTCCATCGTTTTGTAGATGAGTGCCACGAACCAGTCTTAGTGTGCGCTAGACAGAAATACACAGCGTTAACCTAATTGCGTTTTTTTTTAATTCACCTAATAATCAGCAGTGTGAGTATTAATCTGCGTGTTTTCCACTCGACTCCATAACTTTTCCTTATGAGCTAATGTCCTAAAACCTAGCTATAGGAGTACACTAGGACGCTGACGCTGTCCAATTCCTGGGCCTCGGTTTCCAAGTCAGATACAAAGTGTAAATGTGATTTTCATTGAATTCGTATTGCAGCAAATATATATGACCTAACCTGACTGAGGGGGCAGCAGCCTATTTAATAAGAGGAAAGCTATTACAAATATTAGCTGTCTCACTTGGGTTAGTGTTTCTAACAATTTATATAACTACTCCTATCCCCCCCCCCCCCCCCCCTAATTAGCCTATTTATTCTGATAACTTAAAGACATAACCAGGTGTCCCGCTGATCTGATGTTCAGCCCCATTAATATATCAGGCTATTCCCACAGCACCTATTTACACGACCTTTACTGATAAATGCTATAATTATGGCCTATCTTTAATATTTTATCCTCATTCAGCAGTGTGTTTCTACACGGTGACAGCAGATTGCACTAACGGGTTACTCTACAGTCTGACGGAGGCATGAAGTACATTGGCTCTCTGCAGAATTCGCCTTGTCACATAACAGCTCCAAAAATGACAATAATCAATAGTCTAATCATTAGTCGTCGTCGCGCGTACAATAAATAAATAAATAAATACATACATAAATAAATAAAAACAAGCAGAATCGGGTTGGTTTTGCTATTCTGCTACAGACTTTCCACTTGACTGAGAAGCGTCCCAGCATGGCTAAATGTGGGCGCAGAGCGTGATGGCGCCGCGCTGCCAAGCTTCCCGCCGCTCCCGCCAGCCTAACGCCAGTTGGCACCTCTCTCCATCACCAGAGCCAAGAATAAAAAAAAATAGGCTAACAGTATAAATACTACTTCCGAACAATCGCAGATGTTCCCATTCAAATGTTCTTGTCTTGAGGTCAGCGACCGCGCGTTGATACCAAATAATTTCTAAAATGAATTAGTGTAGGTGATATTTAACAGACTATCAAAATCCTTATTTTATTTTATATTATTTATATTAAAGACATTACAGACTATTTTCAATCCGAAACAACTCTGTAACAGACTTTTTTTTTTTTTTTTTTTTGTTAAGGGTTACTTTACCTGGATGACGCGCATGTTGAGGCCGGTTTCCTGCGCGAGCTGTTCCCGGATGTGTCGCGTGGGCTTGGGCGTGGCCGCGAACGCCGCCTTGAGCGTCTCGAGCTGTTTGGCTTTGATGGTGGTGCGCGGGCCGCGCCGCTTCCCGCCCAGGTTCTGGTCGTCGTTCTCGTTGTTCACCGTTTCTTTGTCCGACAAGGTAGCGATTTCCGAGTCCTTCACATCGTCCTGAAGCGGGTCTTGGGAATCGGGCGATAAACTCGGATCACTGCAGGCTGTTACTGAAAACACATTGGAAAAATAAGGAGGGGGAAAAGGAAAGCGGAGAAATGTAAATAAAAATAGAAATAAATAAACATTTGTAAATTAAAAAAAAAATAATGCTATTGGACTATGAATCAAATACAAAATAAATACTTTATACGATTGCAAAGCATATTATCACTGAAAACGATATTGATAACCCTAATGTTTATTGGCAATTAAATAATCTTTATTAGGCCTTTAGGTCAATACAATTTTTTTTTCTTGTTTGTTGCCTAAAAATAGAAAGGTCACTGGATGAACCCTTAAAATTGCCTCCAGGAAGGTTGCTGCAAAGGTTTGAATGATTCCTTAAAATAACCATGCTTTCAATAAGAAACCCAACGGGTTTAATAAGGGGCCCTTTATTAATATTTATTTTATTTATTCTTTTAACATTATAATATTATTTTAAAGTGCAGGCCATAACCATAAAATCTTATACTAAATGCTAAATGGAGGATAAGGTAACTGTTTCCTCAAGTATGTTTTATAATAACATTTAAAATGTTCCACAGCAATTTATTTTGTAATTTATTTTTAGAGTGGCGTCCACTTGTGCTGCGATCCGTTTAACATATGAAACAAAGATAAACGCTTTTTAGAAAATTCTAGATTATTTTAAAGTATAATCTAGCACCACGTGAATATGTTAAAAACTTGATAGACAATGCGTGAGCTATCATTAAACGGCATTATAATCACATCAGCGTGCACATGAGTAACTTACATTATTCAATATAGTTTTAAGTGTTACAAGTGTCATTAATTTTTTCCAGTGACTTTTATCTTACCCGAGAGAAGGTTGGTGTCTTTCACGGTGGTGTTACTTAAATAGTCATCTTTGCACACGAATTTGTTCTCGTCTATGATGTAGAGTTCCTCCCCCGTGGACAGCTGTTTGTTGCACATCATGCACGTGAAGCAGTTGAGGTGGAACACTTTACTGCGCGCTCTGCGGACCAGGTCATTGGGCGAAATGCCCTGAGCACAACCTGCGCACTTTGTCCCAAAGCGCCTGCGAAACACAACACATTTAACATGTTACTATACTATATAATAAACATTACATATATAATATAATAAACATTTTCATGTTAATATAATATCTAACAATGACCCTAAGAGCTTAATGTGGGTTTCTGCCTCTCACTGACGGTAACAAGTAGATGGACTTTTTGAATCAATCAAAAATATACGCGCATAAAAGACCCCTGAAATATTCTCTCTAATAATAATAATAATAATAATAATAATAATAATAATAATAATAGCGACACTGAAAAATACATGTCCCATTGAATAATGACCTACACATAACAGAATACAAAATATGTGATTATATACAGAACTTAATACGAATACCAACAAATAAAAACAGTGAAAACCGTTATTCAGTGAATATCCACGAAACACGTGACCCATTGCTAAATTCACTCTGCTGAATTGTGTATTGCGATATTCAGTGTTTGTTGATTCCGTGTCTATGATTGGGTTGCCTGCTGATTTCCACCTCAAAAGTGTGTTTTTTATTCAAATCCACTTATCACATGTGCGCTCGACCCGCAAACACACACACGCACGCACGCATACACACACACACACACACACACACACACACACACACATAGGGGTCTGACCAGTGATCCCTGTGGCTTTTCGGCCTGCACAAGTGTGATTTCCTTACACACTTCACTGTATACAGAGCATTAGGGAGATGCTCTTTCTTTTGCATGACAATTCAAATGAAAAAGCCTTTGAACTGCTGTGCTAATCAAAGAAACCAGCATGCTAACCTTGTTGACAAGTCTTACCTTCCCATTTCACACTGGGATTTTTTTTTTGTTCGTTAATCAAACGAGATGCATTTCTGCAGTTCATTCCATGTCAGAGAATAACTGTAGCATTTAGTTCAGAATTATATACAATTGTTTTTGTTAGATAAATATGCTTATTAAAATAGATCTAGAGTAAGGGATAAATAAAGAGCATTATGGCTAGATATTTATTCAGGAATTAAGTTATACTTAAATGTTTATATCAGATATCATTTTTATGGGATATGTATATATTTATATATAGAATTTGTTGTTTAATCCGATGATATCGTAAACAGATACTAATGGCATATTTGCATTTTTTGTATTAGTGATACAGATAAAAAATAATCAGCTTTGAGTTATCATCAACCCTCTTGTGAAGACCTATAAGTAGATGGTGGTGTTAAAGTAGCTAGTGAAAAAAATGATATAAAAATTCTATTAAAAAAAAAAAACCTTGCTAATTTGTTGTATATTAGTGCTTATAGGCTCCATCTCAACACCAACGAAATCACTGGTTATGGTTGTCAAAGAGATAACCTCCATCTCCAACTTACCTAAAGAAGTCATTTTTGCAATAGAGTTTCCCTTCTCGAGAAAAGCATTTCTCGGTCAGATTGCATTTGCACTCACAGCACTGCACACACTTGATGTGCCACGCTCTGTCCAGCACATTGAGCAGGAACCTGTCCAGTATAGGCCTCTCGCAGCCTGCACAGTGGACCATCGTCTTTGGATGCTCTCCCACAATCACTGCTGCGTTTTTCTCCACAACCTGAGAGCCTTTTCGTATTATCTCACACGCACACAAAAAACGCAAAAGGTTACTCCAAGTCTCTTGTAAGTCTTTGTGAACGGTTGTCGGATGGGAAACACTCAGGTGTCAGCACCACTTCTGCGTTTCGTCCAAATAAAAAAAAGCCCCGAGCGATCAAATGTGAGCCTTCTCATGCATGAGGAACCGGCAGAGCCTCAGCTGTCAGTCGTTTCGGTCCTCTTCCACACAAACACATTTGCAGTGATGCAAATAAAGCCAGTACACGTGGGTAAAGTTAAATCACCAACCGGATGTTGGCTACACGGGGAACACCATCACGTATCAGCAAGTTGCGATTGTTGTCAAGGTTAAGCATTGGAGAAAGAGCGATGAAGGAAAAGTGTCTGTTGGCAAAGCAGAATGCAACCGGAACCAGAAAACGAGAAGATCACATCAAAGCGCGAACTGAGCGCACTTCACCACGTCCATGTGTCCGCCGGCGCGCGCTCTAATAAGATAAGATAACCATCAAACCAGTTCAGAGTGTGTTTCCTACAGGTCGGGTGTTCCTCCTCGGTGAGGTAAAAGAGGTGAAAGACGCTACAAAGGACAGGTCGTTGCGTTACTGACGCTCCTCACGCAGCCTTCAGTGTTCTGAATGTTCCCGCAAAGCGCACGAGCCAGACTTATTCACAGCCCCGTGACGTCACGGCAGGTCGAGACCAATCAGCATCTTTCCGTACAAGTGACCATTAGCTGTCTCCTCGCCGCTCTGCCGCTGCACTCGGTCCTATTTATAGGGAACAGAGGAAACCAATTGTCAAAAAACCTCCAGAAAGTGTCATATCTTAGTAAATGTTGGGGATAGCCAGAAAGACGCAGAGCCTTGATGTATGCCAGTGCGTTTCCTTTTTCCTTCCCGTTCTTTAATTCTCCAGTGATCTTTAATCGACTGGGTAAAGAGGACTGGGGAGAATATTTTCATAAGGTAGGCATTCGTCTTTATGGCTTCTTCTTCTTCTTTTTCAATTTATTTATTTATTTATTTATTTATTTTAAATAGGCAAATACGTCACCTCAATATAATTTTGCAATATTGTAAGCTATCGAGCTCCAGTGGTTTAATAAAGCTACATCTAAAACATTACTTAATGCTGGGCGCATTTGCAGCATCTTCATAAGCAACGGAGAAGTTTTATGACAGAAATATATTAATCGAATGACGGTTAATTAGCACATTTATTTTGCAAAAACAAGTTATTTTGTTAAACCGTTTTTTATATAGTTTTCATAAAATATACCTATTATAGACTGTTAATTATAAAAAAAAAAGTGGATGTTTTTTTCTTGTTAGTTTATTCTGCCCAACATTTCGTCTGCTTAAAGTCTTGTCTTGATGTTTCATTAATATATATATATATATATATATATATATATATATATATATATATATATATATATATATATATATATATATATATATATCATACTAAATCCTTTTTTTTTCACTTCTCCGCAAAGCAGCAGTACAACGTGTCGTTTGTATCGGCGCACGTGCCTCCCGTTAAGACGCATTTCAAAGGCTATTTGACTCAATCGGCTGCATCACCTCACTGTTGACTCAACGAGGTGTAAAGGCCATTTTAATAAATACTTTCTTCCTTTGGTCCTTTTGTCGGACGAGAGAAAGCGAAAGACGAGAAGGCTCTAAAGTTTACAGGAGGCTGGATCAACTTAGAGACTCCTACTGGCTCTACACACCTTACAGGCTTCAGTTATAAACCAATATACATCGACGTTTAGCCAAATCACAGTTATATACATGTGGAGGCATATAAATGAGAGTGGATAAAATCATGATTTCTCGGTCCGAACTGTAAGAAATGGTAACTAGTTTGAATGTAAACTGTGGATGGTGGATGAGGTGTAAATTTCTTTCTATTTTCTGCACAGAGGTGGCATGATGGTAGTCTTTTTCTCAAACGGAAATGTCGTTTTACATCGTCACCCACTACACACACACACACACACACACACACACACACACACACACCATATTTTTTCCTCTAGTCTGGCTGTCTGTACCTAAACGATCCGCACAGAATCCGGAATCAATACAGAGTCTGTTTGTGGTGTTACAAATGCGCTGCTTCTCATGAAAAGTGAAGGCGTGGAGGCGCAGATATGCGCAATGACAACTTATATGTGTGGCTTTAGGGGAAAAAACCCCCCAGAAAAAACAAAACAAAAACAACAACACTTTACTCTGTGCTAACTATGTGACCATGATTATCATAGCTACTTCAGTAAAATATTAAACGTGTTTTTTTTCTTCCCTTAAGAACAGGCCAGAATGAGCGACTTTACGTTATAATTTAACACAGCATTATTAAGCTTTAGTCAAAACATCCAAAATATATTTAAAAAAATAAATAAATAAAAATAAGGAAAAAGATAAAAATAATAACAGCACATTAAACATTAACACAATCACATTATCAGACATCAAACAATGCAATAATAATAATAATGATAATAATACTACTACTACTACTACTACTAATAATAATAATAATAATAATAATTATTATTATTATTATTATTATTATTATAATAATACATGATTATTTACTATAGACTGTAATATTTTTTTTTGTTTGTTTTATTTTTGTGACTTAAGAAGTGCAACCGTCCTGTAAAACAAGATGAGAGAAATATTCACACGGTCAACGTAATAATAATAATAATAATAATAATAATAATAATAATAATAATAATAATAATAATAATAATAGGTAACCACTAAAAGTCTAATTATTATTATTGGCTGTTGTGTTCTTGGTAGAAAACTGCAGTTCATACGCACCGTGCTGGAGTGTGGAGTTTGGGGAAGGGTCGGTGCTAGAGGGAGCTATCGATCAGGAGAAATGCCTCCCGCGACGGATGCGCGCGCCGGGCCTGTACGCATGCTCAATATAGCGCGTCTTAAGCAGCATACTAAATAGCATGCCAAAATAATACGCCACCACAGGTGACCATAAGTGTCGTACTATTCTGACATAATAATTAGGAGCCTGCGTATACAGGTACGTGCTCATAATACTCAGGTGCGTTAAATGGCAGCACGAATCTTCAGTGCTGCATTTCTACACTACTGTTTGCTCTATTAGAAATGACCCATTACTATATTATAACTGCCCAGTGGATTACTCCTCAGTGAAAACGACTCTGTGTACATTCAGATAACAGCGTGGTCACTCAGTTTACCTCCAGTGCTTTACTTTGGTCCATTCCAGTTTTTGCACCTCCTGACAATCCGTATTTTTTTTTTTTTTTTTTTAGACTTTGAAGAATTAATTTTTAGGTTACATTAAATTAGATTTTGTGTTGTAGCCAATATATAATATTATAGGAGTTCATTTTCTAAAAGAACATTTTAAAAAAATCCCAATCATTGAAACATAGCAAGAATAGGTGTAAGCTAATTGTATTATTATTATTATTATTATTATTATTATTATTATTATTATTATTATTATTGACGATGACATCATCATCATCATCATCATCATCATCATCATCATCAACAACAACAACAACAACAACAACAACAACAATAATAATAATAATAATAATAATAATAATAATAATAATAATGTTACTTACAAATGTCAACAGGTTTTCGAATGATATTTAAAAAAAAAAACATTTAGAAATAACATTTTAAACTGACAAAAAAAAACACAGTATAGCCAATAAAATAAACAAACGAACAAAGAAGTAATAATTAATAAAGAAAGTAACGAATGAACACAAAATTATTACTTTTAGTTCTTAAGATCTGTTAAGGCTCTGAAGGCTTTTTGAGTAATTCGATTTCATTTGATTTTTGACCTGCTCCTTTTTCTATAGCTGTGTAACGTTAACGTGTGGAGAGCAGGTGAGACGGGTAGTGCAGTGTGTGATGGTGGGCTACACGGCCCCGCTGCCACTTCGGTAATAAAGTGAGAAATATTAGGCCTGACTCGGGCTTTGATTAGCTGAGCGCACCGGAGCTCGGGCAGACTGAGGGGTGGAGGGGTGGGGGATTTGGGCCAAGAGCCCCTCTGTGTGTGTGTGTGTGTGTGTGTGTGTGTGTGTGTGTGTGTGTGTGTGTGTGTGCGCGCCGCTGTGTTTACACCTTTTATTCATGAGACTGTCGTTAGTGCAGTGGTCTGCATTATAGGGCCAAATGTCGAGTTGCTCAAGATTGAGAAGAAACATTACGCGTGCAAAGTCTTTTTGAAATCTGTCTTGGAAATAGCCAAACAATCAAATCATGTCACTTTCAGATGGAAATCAAACGTCACGTCACGTGTGGAAGATGCTGATTAAGCCGGTTAGCGCTCACAGTTTATAGATTTTATTATCGAACCAAAACAGGCGCCTATTTTTATGTGCCTCAAAACACCTTCAGCAACAGCCCTAGACAAGTGTTACCTATATGACAAAACGAAAAAAGAAAGAAAAAAAAAAAAGAGAAAACGAATAAACCATTTATGTGGACCATGTAGGCTTAAGGTCATCACGCCTATATAAAGATACATAAAGAAAAGTGAAAAAAGGTGAAAATTATAATTCTTTAGGTGTCCTCTTGGGGAACTCTAAAATGTTCTATGCAAAACCCTATATCAGAAAGTATTCCTTCCAAAGACCCATTGTAAGAGGCTAAGAACCCTTAACTATACAAAGGAACCCTTTTTCTACAGCTATATACAAGGGAAATAAATAAAAATAAATAAAAATCAGAGTAGTATGTTTTTCATACAAACAAACAAACAAACAATCAAATGAATAAAGTCAATCATCAAGGTCATATTTTTACTTATTATTAGTTATTTATTGATGAAAATATGTATAACAGAAATCAGAGGTGATCCTTAAATTACCTGAGCAGAAGTTTGACGTATTTGCACGTGCATGTATATTTACATTTAGCCTATTTTGTTTGGCATTTTGTGCCAGCCGTATACTGTGTAGAAGACATGACTCAAGGGTGAACCAACAGTGGCTCTCTGGCTGCCCTGGGATTTAAACTTACACTTACAACTTTCTAACCACTGAGACACGACACTTAAAAGTTCCTTCAGTTGTCGCTCTGGTGGAACCCAAAAAGGAGCTTTGCAGAACCCAGAGTGTTTCCCTATCACAAAAGCCTCCAAGTTAACCCAAACTGGATGCTAATAACCCTTAATTATCCAATGAACCCTTAAAGAACCCTTGAAGAACCCATTTTTTCTAAGAATGCACTGTTGGTGCTATATGCTAGCAGAAGTCAAAGGAACTGCGCATGTCTGCATGTCGAGGTGATAGCCACTGTTTATGTAATTAACATTCTGCGTCTGCTTTGGCTGTAGACCAGGTGATTCGGGAGGTCGAGGGCAGGGCGAACATTTTAACGCCGCCGAAAAGAGGCACGAGCTGTTTTGCCTTTGCTTTCATCGACGTGTTTCTTTTCCGCAGGGAGGAAAGCGCGAGCCGCGGACCAGCTGTCAATCACTCAAAGTGGAGAAGCGCCGGTGTGAAGAACAGCCTAAACTTGCAGCATGGCCAAACTGATTACTGGTGAGGCACGACTGAGGCACTAGCATTGCAATATATCACCCAGTGTACTGCTTACCCATAATGCTCTACTGTGTTCTGCTCGGCACGCTTGACATTGTTGGAATAAAGAGATCCTTAAACAGAAGTGCGATGCTTCCCTGTCTGTGTTAAGTACCTGATCTAACGAATTTAAAATCGCTGTCAGTTGGGAGACAAAAAAAAAAAAAAAAAAAAAAAATGGACTGAGACCAAACAAACACGTCAGTGTGTTTCACTATTGACCAGCAGCTCTACATAAACATTTTCCTACTTGCCGCAGACTGGCAGAAGAAATTCAATGGATGATATAGATCAGTTCGATCACTGGACCAGCTACTCATTTCTCCCATTTCTCTCCTAAAACTAGTAAGCAAACCTAGACACGATGCATTTTCTATATTACTTTATATTATAATACCTGTAATAAGCAAATATAGGGGAACAACATGAATATATGACTGTAGCGTACATGAGCAATATTGTTCTCTTAAATCAGCAGAAATGTGCCTTAACTTGGGAGATTATAAAAATGTAGATATATCTATTAGAGTCTATTCAACAACTTAAGCTCCCATTTGCAGTAGAGAACTAACAAGGTAGCACATCTCATTCTAGTAAAAGAGCAAAGGATGCTAATGCAACACAAACCAGCCTAAATGAACACTAACTGGTGTGTAATAGTTTTCGATGGTGAGCTCAATAACATAAAAAAGTATCCACCATCATGCCAGCTCACTGATGAGATCTTGGCCTATTATTATATTATTCCCCGTTGGGCAAGAATGAAAACGAGCAGTGCTGAGAAGCGCAGGGCTCTAGTTTAGATTAATGGATCCCTGCGCTTCTCCTGCAGCACGGGTGAAAGGGCCACGATCACTAATGATTATAATATAATGGTTGGCGATAAGCACTCGCTTTGAGATGTTATCACACGGTGGGCCATGCTCAGGGGACGCACTGCACATATAAACCCAACGAAAAGCAAAGCGCAACACATCACCTCCATGTGTCACTTATATCAACAGCCTGGGGTTGGATTAAAGCAGCTGTGAGAGCTGAACTGCACAATTCCCCCCACCCACCCACCTCCCTTTTTTTCTTGTTAGCTACAGTGTGCGTCATGCTGGTTTAGAAATGACCTATCAAGAAATGATCTTCCAGCATGCACCAAGATGTGGGCGTTCCGTGATTTTAGCATGTTTGGGGAAACGAAACCTCTTCTTCTTCTTCTTCATCTTCTTCTCGTCAAATGTATTTTAACAGATGTACATGATTATTCCCAGGAAATGTTTGAAATGCTGGACGCTTTTGTATTCTGATTCTAAATAATTTTCTATAACAGCAGCTCTAACAGCTGTGAATGATATCACAGGTTTATAGGGCTCCTCTGATATCTTTTTTTAGTTTCCAGAAGCAGCTCATTCACAGGGACTTGCATGGGAGACGCTCCATATAATCTAAGTTTAATAATAAACAGCTTTAAAAAACTGTTGTTATTTAATTAACAAAGAAAAATATATAGGCCTAATCGTTTATGTGGGAAAGTTTTCTGGAAGGAAACGTTTATTTAACATTTATGGAAGTAGTCTTGTCAGTGATTTGTAACAGTCAGTATGTTTTCCATCAAGGGAGACTCTTCAGGACAGGATTTGTGCTTTCCTGTTTCCCAAGCTATGTAATTTTTTTCACATTCCTAAACATGAAATGTAACTCTAAATGGATTTTTAAAAGTCGTTCATTAATAGATTAAACATCATAATCGTTGTTAAATAGTTGGGGTATAAGAGGAATGAAACATTTTGGGGCACTGTAACATATTAAAAAATTAAATAAATAAAAACCCATGGGCATCACACCACCGGTCACTGATTATTTTCCTATAACAGCATGCCCCGACGTATTTAAATTTAGCAAAATGTATGAAAAGATTACGAAACATAAGTGTTTTCATATATTAAGTGCATAAAACAGAAAATCTCCAATAGTGTCCTGGTCATGATGGTGCTCACTATGTTAATCCAACAAGTAATCGCGAACTGATCGGACACAGTTCCCGAAAGACAATTGACTGCCGTCGATCAATGATAAAGGCTGACTTCTCAGGGACAGTGTAAGACAGCAAAGGCGAGTTTGGGAGAGGGGTCTAGATCCTATAACACAGTACGGGACACGAGGATCCAGCAACGCCGCTTCATTCATCTTCATCGACTTTTGTGAACGCGAAGGAGGAAAAAATCTGCGCATAAGGCCACAACCAGAACCCGGCTTTGTTTTATATCCTATAGATTAGCAGAGGGACAAAGCTTTATTTTCGCCTGGAGGGAGATATTTTACCTTCCGCCATGCGGTTTTATGTCGGTGAGGTGTCAGGCGGCCAGAATGGATGGCTAATGCATAGGCAACACGCGCATGGCGCACGTCCGAGGGGGAGAAAGAACGGGATTTAGGGCAGAGCATGCGGGTAGAAAATGCGGGATGCGCCCCCCTCCTTCTCTCTCTCTCTCAGAGCTGCGTCTAAAACCGTCTGCTACTGAACTAAATACTGTTAAAACATCACACCACCACAGTCTTGCATGGAAAACTGTGTAGAATGCACAATCCCCCCCACGTAGCCCAGTGTTAGACAGAAATCTCAAGAAGTAATTTGAAATTTACTGCATACCTGAATAACTGCATATAAATAAGCACACATTTCACTTGGGGCTTCAGTGACAATGTTGGTCCAATAAATCCTCTGCATGCATTATTATGCACTGCAAATAATATTTTTACACAAATCATACTGTGTGTTGTGTGTCCTCACAAATTTGGGAGAATTCAAACCATACTTGCACAGGTGTTGTACTACTCTTGACACACGGTTTATTTACTATTAAGCATGTAAATGTACACAGGTACACATGAAATTGCACGTACTAATACATTTTTTACATCCTATACATTTCCCATGCCTACTGCTTTTATTTCATTGGCTTGATGAGATGTATATGTAACATATGTTTCTCTCATGCTACTGCACTATCAGGAGAAAAGGCTTCAGAAATGTACAGCTGGTGCTCAAGAGAATCTCCTTCTCAACCCATGTTGAAAAGAAATGCAATACCTAGGTTTAGTTATACTTTTCTGTCTTATAAAGCCTATGCATGCATTATAGTTTACTGTTATCGTGTACAAGCCATATCATGTAGGCTACCTGAATCCGTTCCACATTCAAAATAATCCATAATTCAAATGGTAATTTTTATTTCATTAAATATAAGCAATGTTTTTAATCTAATCGAACAGTGGATTATCAAAAATGATTGTGCCAGTGATTACTAACACCTCTGAGAATGCGACATATCCTAAATCACCTCCCTATCTAGACATCCTGCTTGACGTACATAACCCATGAACCAGCCACTTACACGGTGGCATAGACTTTGGCCATGAATCACAGAGAAATCAAAATGGATAATAATCTTTGCACATGCTCCTGGATTTTCAACAAGAAGCAGCCAAATCCAACCACATGGATTTGCAGTCATGCACGGCTCCTCAGAGCTCTGAGATGATACGAGGAGAAGTGGCTATTCCTGCTGTTAAGGGCTGAGGGAGATTGTCAGATAATGACATCGTTGTCCCTGTTAAGACTTTCCCCAACCACTGAATAAAGAGACAGTCACCCTGATTGAACACTGAATATTCCAAGACAGAATTGGTTTTGAGCTCTAAAATGAAAGAGAAATTAAGTTGAGAAACTTGTATAAAAATGGACAGGAATGGCTTCAAAGCAAAATTTAATTATTTTAGAAAAGGAAAGCCTGTGAGGTGAGGATAGTGGTGCCCAAATTTCACATACACCCTATTCTTCTGACCTCCCATAGCACCAGAGGCAGGTGGAACAGTACTCTGTAGTCTGTCACTTTTATACTGTACATTGTGATAATTAGGCTGCATTACTATTATGTGTTTTTAACTGAACCGTATGGTATGGCATAGTATGATAACAAATACATGTTCTGACAATTTGTGATTATTTCCATAACTAAGTACTCATGCTGATGATCCATTTGATTTTCCTTTTTGTCCAGGTAAGAAAAATACCAAACAAGCTGCAAACAGTGCACATCATTGACTGCTCAAATATAACTGACATTGACAAGTATTGGAGTATAAGCCATTTAAGATTCAGTCACACAAAAAGAGTGACTCCTTGAAAATCAGTTGTGTTTTAATATGAAAATTTATCTGACAAAGTTTGCATACTACATTACATCTATTTTCACTCGGATTAAAATATTGGCACACAATTTCTGCAGACCAACAAACTGGCCATGTCCCATGCTCTGTAAGCCCTATGAGGTAGACAAGTGACAGCAATATTCTCAAAGTCACCACTTCACAACCTTCAGAGAACTCCTCCTATATTCACAGGTAACGTTATGTGGTAAGAAGGACACAGATTCAACCAAGTTCTGGCTGTGGGTTAATAACTGTACTGTGCTGTATCGCATTGTCCGCTGGAATAGCACTAATAGACTACAGTCATATGATCACCTACTGTGTTTGCAGAGCTGAAACAGAAGGTGGGCATGCAAATAGTTTTCTGTGTACAGAAGGTTCCATCAAGACAATCACTCTGTTCTTTTTCCCCTGTGAGCATGTGCATGAGCGAGCCATCAGGTACACACTGCGGGAAGCCATGCTCAGGATGGGGGGAGGTCTTTCTGTGGTAGTGAGGAGTTGAAAAGGTGAGCAGGTCATGACCTCCAAGTGTTTTACGAGGGAATGAGGCTGATTTGTCTTCAGCGAAGCATGCTGCTGGCATCTTCACACCCTTGAGTTTCTGGCCGAGCAAAGCAGACTAGGGCTGAGGCTGCCGGCTATAAATTAGTACACTGGCATGCTGACAGGCAGTCAGGGCCATGAGAACGGCACACACCTTCACCTCTTTCTAGCTCTGTTGGGTCCAGATGGCTGAAAGCACTGAAGCAGGCCTTGGCCTGAAAAGACCAACCATACCTCTCCAAAACACCACGCGCCCACCGAGACATGCTAATCCTAAAGAAGTATATATGTCAGATTATAATGAAGTAGAAGTAATTCTAACCTCTCTGCAATATGAAAATACAATCCTGCCAATATTTCAGTAATCACGTGGTGAAAGAAATGACGTAGAATATAATTACAAACATGTCTGGGCACATGAGCAGTTAGATAATCTGAACAAGAAGTGACAATCAATAATAAATGAAACACAATCCAAAAAAAGGAATTTTATGATGATGACCATCTAATGAATAATAATTATGAGGCATTATCTGCCTTTAGTACACTCTTACAAAGAAAAGATTCCATCTTCTTCCTTTCTGTCCCGCTTAGGAAACCCTTAAAGGTTCTATATAGAACCCTGTGAATGAGGATTCTTTTTTCAAAAAAGATTTGACCCAAGAACATCATTCCATGTTCAAAAACACAAAGCTTACTTGCTCTCATGCTTTCAAGTTCATAACAGATCACATGACTAAAGATCACAAACTAAAGGCTTCATTAGCTTGTCTGTCTGGGCGGGTCCTATAGAGAACCCTAAAATATTGCATTTCTTTTTTTAAAGAGAGTTCCATGTAGATAGATAAGAACCCTTAACTATCCAAAAACCCATGAGGAATCCATCTTTACTGACTTTATTTATACAGTGTCAGCAACATCAGCCTTGCTCGTTTGAATTTGTGCACTTGTTTCATGAGACACTGTTCCTATATGATCATCATCTAATAAATATAGTATAATTGCAAGGCCACCAGAAAAAGAAAACCCTAAAGGGTTCTTCTATTTGTCCTTCTAGGGGAAACCTTTTACCCTCTATATAAAACCCTATGGCAGAGGGTTTATTTTACAGAAAGCTCCTTGGATCCAAGAAAGTTTTCAGTAAGACATTATTCCATATTCAAAACCATTGATCCTATATGCAACATAAACATGGCTAAAGTTATGGTTAAGGTTAAATCTAGAACCGCAAGGCATTCTTTAGTTTTTCCATCTGAAAACTCTTAAAGGTTCCATGTAGAACCTTACATCAAAGGATTTCCTTTAGAGAGGGTTGTAATGTAGAAAACCGATAATCTTTAACTATTTAGGGGTGAATTAAGATGATTTAATCCTCATAAAATCAATAACAATCCAATCACAACCCCCTCACTATTTGAACAATGTTGGTTCTTTCATTTGTCCTTCTTTGGGAACCATTAATGGTTCTATGTTAACTTTCATCAAGAGATCCAAGATCCAAGAGAAATGCCTTTAAAGTCTAGAAACTTTAACCATCCACCTGACAGGTCCAGGGTCCCAGGTTTGAACCTGAGCTCAGGTTACTGTCTGTGCAGTGTTCTGCATATTCTCCTGTTGCCAATGTGTCTTTCCTCTGAGCTCTCTGGTTTCCTTCCACCTCCCACAACATGCTGGTAAGTTGATTGGCTACGCTAAATGTCAATGAGTGGGTGAATGTGTGTGTGCATGGTGCTCTGACCAGTATTAAGTGCCTACTGAAGGTTAATAAATGAATGAATGAAGTGTCTATGCAATATTAGATCACCAATATACATAGCATAATAATGATCCAAAACAAACACTAGCTCCTAAGCACATACAAATGCATTCTCTATTAGTATGTTCTCTCTCTTCTGGCTGCTGGTGGGAATTAACCACCAAACCCTGCTAGAAAACCAGCTCTGTACTAAATCATGTACAATCCCTGTTACTGGAAGGCAAATATGACACTAATCACGCCTTCAGGAATCCCCTTTTCACTGCATTACAGGTTGATAACATACAGTCCTGCTTCTACACACTACAAACTACAGAGCTGGCCATTACACCTCCCCTCATGTGTATGCATTAGTTTGTAGCATAAATATTACTTACACTTCTACATAACTGTATATGTCTTTTAGATAGATGGACATGTACAGTTTGCAGGATATGGCAAGAAATATTGAGAGGCCCCATGAATCAAGTTCCACCTCGTACTCAGGGGAACCATCACTATGAATATATTCCTAAGGCTTGGTTACTTGATATTTTAATAGATGCATTGTGCTTAGAATTTGTTGTTCTGTATCAGTGCTGAATAAATAAAAAAAGATCCTGGAGCTTTCAGGAGAACCCGATTAGACACAGATTAATCAGGTTTTAGATGCTTTAAATCTGAAATGTCATTCCTAGACAATATGAATAAACCCAAGAGTATAGAAGGTAGATGGATTATGAAAATCATTGGTGTGTGAATGTATTAGATCCCTGTAAGTCTTGCAATTTTAAAACATAACCAAAAAAGAAACGGTTGAACACAGTGAGGCGGATAAGACTCAAAGTGACAGCTGGTACACATTCCTGAGTATTCCTACTGTTCTTTAAAATATTTATAGTGCTATTTGTTATGCATCACAGTGCCAAAGAGACAAGTGAAAATGTCGCTGTGTTTGACTGAAAAGCTGGGCCTCAGTTTTAATCTTCTTCTCTCGCTGTGTAAGAGAGGAGATAGAGGATTGGGTGTGTCAGTGTCATTCCTGAGACACGTAACACCAAAGACCAAGAACAGGACATCAAGATCTAAACCCGAGTGATTGATTGATCACTGATAGCACGGCTGAGAACTACCTTTTCAATATAATTGCGATAGCTTCATAGCAATCACAGAAGCAGACAAATAGCACTCTCCAACATGTAGCGTTACACAGACAAAAGCCTCTTTGATTTGATTTCTTCCTCATTGGCCATGTTCACAATAGGATGAAGTGGTTCTCCGCAGGCCCACAGGTGTGCTGTATAGCTCTGTCTGTGTGTCAGCTCAGAGAGAAGGGACATGCTATTCACCTGAGCCCAATCCTCTGGGTAAAAGCTGATTGTGTTGCTGTTATCGACTTCCTCACGTAATTCTCAGCTGGAAAAAAAAGGGAAGCGGAAAGTTTTATCTCAGCTCGGCAGCAGGGGGGACGGGTGAGAGTTCAGTCTCCTTAAGGCTCAGACACAGAGAACATTAGTGAACGAGTCAGGCTTTATGTTCCCAGACAGACACACACAGAGGGCTGCAGTACCTACACCTAAACAAGGTGAACATAAAACAGATCCATTGTGTACACAGTGCTGGCTTAATGGTTGCGTTGAGATTTATGTTCTTAAGTAATGCTGTATGCAATTCAGTATTCAGCAGAAAAGCAAATTATACAGTAATGATAAACATAGTATGCATGTTTGCAGTGTTATTTTTAATTTTAATTATGGAGTGTTGTAATTGTTATATGAAAATTTGGAATACCAGTGTAACTCAGAATTAATGTCAGTACCTGACTTTTCATAATCTTTCAATAAATCGATATTTACACAGATTTTTTATTTCCATGTTTCTTCGTAAATTGTTTCATTTTTCATTTGGCCTTTTAAAAGAGGAAAACTATTTTAACTGTCGTTTATCCATATTTTGTCCTAGATTATATTGTTCAGTAACTACAATGACATGTTTGCACTGAAAAAAAAAAATAAAACCTTTGATCATAGTAAAAGAAATTGTGGCAACATATTGCAACATATTTTGTTGGGGGAAAAAATATTAGCTGTAACAACACTTCTTTTTTAAAACCTGGGCAAGGGTTAATTTTTTCAGTGTAGGAACAAGAGTGAAATTAATAAGAAATGTATATAATTACAAAAGTGGTGAATACGATTAATGAGTCTGGACCCACCAACATTTAAGTTAAACAGGAAGCCAATTTCTGCTTTGTGCTCATTTCATAACTGAAATCTAAACACAAAGAATCACAATTGGGCTAAATAAGTGGAACAAACAAATCATCTTTATCTCATCTGATGCGCCCCCCCCCCCCCCCCCAGGGTCCAGGATATTTTCTGACAGCAATAAGCTATTTCATATTTTCTGTTTTCTAACATCCTTTCTTAAGAGACATTAAATGGAAAAGGGTTTAAGGTTGTGACTCTCTCTCTCTCTCTCTCTCTCTCTCTCTCTCACACAAACACACACACACACACACACACACACACATGAATTTAAAAAAAAGACAATACTTCTACATGCCAAAAGATGCACACAAAAAAAATCAACAAAAGACAGTTCATTTAGGTTATGAGGGAGGTAAAGAATGTGAAATATATTACTGAAAGCGTCTGAAGTTTTTAGACAATCTTTCACTCTTCCCTCCTGTCTTGCACTTTAATTCCCCCTTTGGCTCTGTCCCAGTGCATCACTCCTCCCCTCTGCCTCCTTTTTTGTACCCCTCCACCTTTTGCGCTCCTCTTCAAATGCGATGAGTCCCCAAAATAAGCAACAGCAAATCCGCTGCCTCTTACCCATAGATGTGTTTACCATCCCATAATGCCGCTCCTAGATTTGTTCAGCCCCTCAGATTGCCTTTTCTCTGCGTGTATTTCCCTCTTCTCTTATCACTGAACAAAGCGCCCCCCCCCCCCCCCCCGCCGCAGAGCTCAGAAACCCTACGATTGTTACAATGGCGAGGATCTAAGGCGCTCTCCATTTCCACTGTAAAACCTGGAGACTAATGCGCCACTAGCAGACCACGCAGGGCCAGATTGCTGTCAACACTCACCAAAACTGCAAACTCAGATTAGACGCTGCTCTTAACCTGTTTTCAAAAAAAGGCTTTCCCACTTATTCAGTGCCAAATGGAGGGGAGGGGGATCAAATGAATTAATCTGCAGCAATTCAGAAATAGAGAAGGTGTATTGAAGTTATTGACTGCTACCTTGGCTCTGTCCCACTAAAGCTTAAAAATGTTTTCTCTGGAGTTTTAATATTCAGGAAAATGTAGTAATTTTTACTTGTTTTTTGAAAAGCAGGATTGAATTATAAAAAGTTGTAAATTTAACTGTTTTGCTTTTCATTGCTATGAAATAAGGTGGAACGTAATAAATAACCAGATAAGCACTCACATATTGTACTCTTTTGGTCATAATTAGCTGTTTACAGTGTGTATAAACTGTAATGTATTTTCCACCAATTATGCATTTTCCACCAATCAACATTTTTATTTACTTTGATAAACACACAAACATTTCTTATATTAAACTAAATGGATTATTTGAATGAAAAACTTCACCTTTCCTGATGAAACCATGGATATGTTTCATGTATGTTTCCTGTATAGATGTTTTAGAAGTGTTACATGATCCATCCGTTATGAAATGCAATGAAAACAAAGGCAAGCTGCTGAGAAGTGTCAGATGGTAGAGCTCAAAATCCTGGCCATGGAGCTGCCAACCTGCCCTCTCCTCAACAGCTAGTGTGTGTGTGTGTGTGTGTGTGTGTGTGTGTGTGTGTGTGTGTGTGTGTGTGTGTGTGTGTGTGTGTGTGTGTGTGTGTGTGTGTGTGTGCGCCATCAGAGGCTCATGCCACTCCACCACACACACCCGGCCCAGGTTAAACTGCATGGGAATCGGGCAGGCTACACACTGTTTGTTTTGGACTCAATAGCATCTCATTTACACGTGTTAATTGCAGCTAATTGGTTCTAATTAGATGAACAGGAAACCCTCTGGGACCATTCATACCTTTAATTTGAAGTAAATATCATTAATTAACATATGCTAATTGGGGCCAATTAACATTGATTAAGAGATGCCAGCGACGGGGAAAAGTACAACTATCAAAATTCGATCAAGTCAGCAGAAAAAAGCAGAGGCGTGCTGGACGTGGATGGTAATGTGAGGCAGCATCTGGCTTGATACCGTTTGCATGGTGCTGGGAGAGCTCGGCGACGGAGCTCGGCGGCCCCCGACTCAGCCTGGCACGCTCACATGGCGCCCTGCGCCGTTTCTGCCCCATGGCCCACCTGCACAGGAAGTGCCCCCGCAGACAGGAGGCATCTGTGGGTCCACGAGGGGCCAGTGTGTGTCACACTGCCCGAGCACAAGAGATTAGAAAAGCCGGCCAGATAGGGAAGGAGAAATAGAGAAGGAGAAGGAGGAGAGGAGAGTGGATGAAAGGGAGGGAGAGACACACACAGAAAAAGAGAGAGAGAGAGAGAGAGAGAGCGCGCGAGAGATGGGGGGTGGTAAAGAGAAAGAGCAGACAGAGAATGAGAGATACGAATGAGAACACAAGGAGGATTTAGGGTGCCAGAAAGCGTTTAATCCGAATGATTTTATGTGATAACAAGACCTCATTTAGCATAGCTTAAACCAGAGGCTTGCCTGAACAATAACAAAGACATGCAAGGGTACAGAGGGTACAAGCACAGCACAGGGGGAAAAATAAATACGTGATTGTTTCTAAATATGTGTCATATTGTCATTAAGACTGGAAATGGCCTAAATGGAACTCTATTGGTCGTGTCAGATCGAATGTTAGAGACAGGCTTGGGCATATGGGCAGGCAGACTGTGGGAGACTGTTGCTACGTCAGTGATTTGGCTGGCAAGCGTAGGTGATTCCCAGTTGGTAGAGGGAGAGAGAGGAAAAATGAGCGAGAGACACTGAGAAGAGCTTGTCCAAGCTGCGTTTCTAACCTATATGTCAGACGCAAATATACACAAACACACACATGGTGTGGCATAGCAGGAACCCGGGCACATATGGAGCAGAGCAGGTCTTTTCATTAGCTTCCGTCTCAGTGTGTAAACTTGAGCATGGAATAAGAGCACATGTCAGCCTGGAGCTATTAACACAAACACACAAGAAGCGTGTTTCAACAAACATGCAATCACACACATACATGCACAGACAGCGTAGCAGTGTGAGAGACACACAAAAAAGAGGCTCACACTGTGCTATGTGTGCTTAGAGGCACACGTGCCGAGGCAGGGTGGTGCAGGCCCATGGTGCCCAGCAGGGAAAGGTGTGAATGTGTGTCAGATGGTTCAGTGGGCAAGCTGGCAGCAGGCACCGTGGCATGCTCAGCCACTCAGGCAAGGAGAGCAGGGCTTAGCCTGGCCCTAACGCTGTGCCACCCAGGTAAGAGCTAGACAGCCAGCTAGCTGCCTCCTCAACCCCCACCCTCAACCTGCTCTGAGGCGTTCACACACTAGCCTTATAAGCATCACACACACATTTGCTTTTGGTAAACAGGGCCATGTTGTAGCAGGAGCCATGAGGTTAACAAACTATGATCCACAATAATCTTATACTAAATACTGCAATATAAGATACAGCCAGCCATTAAGTCTTATTCTTTTTTTTAGTCCAAATGACCAATTTTTATGCTTCATAACATTTCCATAGCCAACGGCTTATTATTAACTACATGGAGAACAATGCAAACTGATTAAACTAATATTGTAAAACTGAAGACTGGAAATGTGCAACCATCCATGCTTTAAGGTTCATTTTTGTAACAATGCTAAAAATAAATTTTCCACTTTGGTGCAATTCCTCTAGTAAACATGAAAAATCATACACTCACTGCCCACTTCATTAGGAACACTTGTATATTCATGTAGTTATCTAATCAGCCAATCATGTGGCAGCAGCACAATGCATAAAATAATGCAGATACAGGTCAAGAGCTTGTTCACATCAAATGTCGAAATGGGGTAAAAATTTGATCTCTGTGTCGTTAACCGTGGCATGTTTTTTGGTGCCAGAAGGGCTGGTTTGAGCATTTCAGAAACTACAGATCTCCGGGGATTTTCACACACAACAGTCTCTAGAGTTTACACAGAATGATGTGAAAAACAAAAAACACTGAGTGAGCGACAGTTCTGTGGTTGGAAATGCCTTGTTGATAAGAGAGGTCAGAGGAAAATAGGCAGATACATTTGAGATGATAGGAAGTCTACAGTAACTCAAATAATCACTCTTTACAACTGTGGTAAGCAGAAAGGCATCTCAGAACGCACAACACAACAAACCTTGAGGTGGATGGGGTACAACTTGGGAACAGACTCACCAAAACTGTACAGTTAAAGACTGGAAAAAGGTCACCAGGTGACTTTTTATTCTAATCTTCAACTGTCCAGTTTGGGTGAGTCTGTGCCCATGATTGCCTCAGATTCATGTTCTTGGCTAACAGAAGTGGACCCTGATGAAGTCTTCTGCTATTGTAGCCCATCCACCTCAAGGTTTGTGGTTTTGTGCATGCTGAGATGCTTTTCTACTCACCGTGGTTGTAAAGAGTGATTATTTGAGTTATTATATCCTTCCTGGCAGCTCGAACCAATCGAAGCCATTATACTCTGACCTCTCTAATCAACAAGATGTTTTCAACCACAGAACTGTCGCTCAATCAATGTTTTTTGTTTTTCACACCATTCTGTGTAAACTCTAGAGACTGTTGTGTGTGAACATTCCAGGAGATCAGCAGTTTCTGAAATAATCAAACCAGCCCATCTGGCACCAACAACCATGCCACGGTTAAAGTCACAAAGATCACACTTTTTCTTCATTCATGATGTTTGATGTGAACATTAACTGAAACTCTTGACCTGCATCTGTATGATTTTATGCATAGTGCTGCTGTCACAGGATTGGCTGATTAGATAACTGCATAAATGTGCAGGTGTACAGGTGTTCCTATTAAAGTGGATGATGAGTGTATTTACACATTATGCAGGAATGCATCATGAATATGCAATTGAATTATATTACTATAGAACATGTCTTGGGCTCATTTTCTTAAAAATCATATAGTTAAAACCTAGTTTTAAAAAAATTACTGATTTTGGAGAGAGTGTTGTATTTCATGCTTACCCTACCATTTAACAATGATCTTTAGGCTGCCATGTGATTCTGGGAAGCTCAGATCATTTCAACCCCAGAGAAACAGGGAGAAATAAAAGTCGTGAAAAAAATAAAATAATATATATAAATAAATAAACAAAAAGGTCATTTTAATCCTTGTCATCCCTTCCATCTGTTGACACTGGGGGTTTCCCAAGCATATGAATGGATTTTGTCTGTCTATTTATGCAAATATTGTTTATATCAGTAATAATCAAGATAGAAATAAAGTGTTTAGTATTTCAAAGTTCCTAGAGTGCTATTACTATAAAAAAGAAATAATGGGAGGCCCTAGGTCAGTGGGATTAAATGTAGGAATACATATGGGATTGCATATAGACATACTTAGAATGCTGAACATCACAGGGAGGACATACAAGAATATAGGATATAAAACAATCTATCTATCTATCTATCTATCTATCTATCTATCTATCTATCTATCTATCTATCTATCTATTTACTAGGCTAAAGAGGTAGAATATGTAATATAATAAAGTATGGCCTAGTGAAGTGTATTAATATAGATACACACAAGTATACAAGTGTATACATTTCTGCGTATGAGACGACACGGCCATTAACCTTTTCAAACAAAATGTCTGAGGAAGCACGAAAAAGTCAGCAAGTGATTCACAAACATTTGGCTATGTGATGTGGTGTTTTCACTACATATTAAAGATATTATTAGTCTGACTAACATCTTTATTTTCTCTCTTTTTTTTAATCCATGATGTGACTGCATGTTGTGGTAGTAGGGGAGATATAATGTATGACTGCTTTACGCTTCATTTTGCTCTCTTTTCCTCAGTGATTCCAAATACCTGCGTGTTCCTGATTCTGAAAAGGTTGTATGACATCCATGCATTATAATTAATCAGACTAGTATTGTGTGATACTGAGCAGTGCACACTGTAGTTATAGCACCAAGGTACGTCACACCATAGTAAAAAATATTATGTTCAAATAATATACATACCAAATAAAATCAATCTCTCTCTCTCTCTCTCTCTCTCTCTCTCTAGTATATAATAGAGAAGAGCAGTGATTGAGTGAGTGTTTGTGTGTGTAGATAAGTATGAGAAGGTAAAACAAGATGTCACACAGTGCACCATGGCCTCTTCACTGCTGACTTTAAAGGCAAGGTGAGGTCTAATAAATTCATCAAAGAGCAGCCACCTGTTATTCCACCGTTGCTTTTTCTTCAAAAACAGGACAGACCCCAAAACAAAAGAACTGTTCAAGAAATAAAGTGATATACTGAGAACAAGAGAGAGAGAAAGAGCACCACTTCTTGTAGTTATGCATCATGAATATTTAACAAAACTTGTTGAAGTGCAAAATGGGTGAATGTGCTCAGTGACTGGGAAAGTGTGTGTGTGTGCTTTTTTGGGGGGTGGTTGTTGTTTTCTCCTCGTCAAGAGTGTGTATTGGGGTTTGTTTGTAAGATTGGGGTCAGGGGATGAGGTGGGGGATACATAAGGCTCACCGAGGAACAGCAATTCCCATGGCAACAGTTTGTCAGGTAGGGGGGCCCAGGGTTCAGCTGCTCTGCAGATCCCTGGAGATGGAAAAAAAGAGAGAGTGTGAGCACAAGAAGGGAAAGAGAAGATAGAAGAGAGCACGGGAAGCATTTTGTCTCAGCGCACTTGACAAAACAAAGACAACTCACTCTTCTGGTTTCATGCCAGATTTTTTATTCATAAACAAGCTGCTGGCTGTAAAGCCACGATAAAGCAGTTTCAGGGTGTCTGCTGAGACGGCCACCCATTTGAATGCAAAGCCTCAGCTGCACCAAATCCTCCCTCACACAATTATTCCCCGGATTTCAGTGCGATATTCATCAAACACTAAGCTGGCCATGGATCGAGACTGGAGATATGTCATCGAAATAGTCTCATTCAGCCACTGATGGTCATTAACATAAAAATTAAAGAATTAGAAAGCAGGTATGAATGAATGCATGAATAAAGTCTGGATGAAGTGATTCTTCAGTCGTTCTGGCTCCAATCATTCCTGCTACCTTTTTAGCAGGTCGTCACATTCTTCTTCATCAACAGGGCTGAAACCAGGATCAACATTTTAGTGAGGTCCACAGTGAAGAAATGAGAGCCACTTCATAGTTAATATACCACAATGCAGAATGTTTACTGCACCGATTACTAACTTCTCATCTCTCATCTTATACTTCATTATATCATTCTTCTATGACTTAAGTTGGACTGTTTAACTTTATTAAATTAGATTTTCTTCTTAAACATTGACAGTATTTGGCAGACACCCTTATCCAGAGCAACTTACATCAACTTTATCTCATTTATACATCTGAGCAATTGAGGGTTGCTTAAGGGCCCAACAGCGGCAGCTTGGTGGTGCTGGGATTTGAATTCACAACCTTCTGATCTGTAGTCCAACACCTTAACCACTGAGCTACCACTGCCACGTTACCTCTTTGTACAGTACACCTCCTTTGTAACCTTGTTCCAAAACTAGCTCAATTTGGAGTAAAAAAAAAAATGCTATATGGAATGTAAACAAACAAACAAAAAAAACCTTCAGAAAATACCATGGTCCAAACTTCAGTGTCCTTATAGCCAGTTATAGCTAACTATAGCCATGTGCATTATCTAATTAAAGATATTTACTATAAAGGTGTTGACTGTAAGCATGCACACAGGTGGTGGCATTTATAGATGTAAACAGGTTTGGATTTGAATTGATTTTTACGTCCAGCACACTGGCTCTTGTGTGACTGATAAAATAAGAAAGTGGAGACGTGGGGGAGTTTAAGCAGGGTTAACACCACAGCTTCACAAGTGCTTACTACAGACCAAAGAGACAACACACACACATACACTCACAGAAATCTGTGTATATATCCAAACAGCCTTTTTACTATCTAACCATATGACAGCTTATCACATATTTAAACCTTAAATGTCTAACCCTTAATCTCACAGATCCATTCACCTGCCCAGCTTCACTTCTAATCTGCGTATGACTAATGGCTATAGTCATTATCATCTTCTCATCCCTCCATCAGACCTCCATGATTTATTCAGTTTGCTGTGTGGGGCAGTTGTTCTTGTTTTGTGAGGTGTTTATTTTGTCAATGAGTCAAGTGTTTGCCCAGCTGACGTGTGCGTGCTGAGGCTGAGGAGGGCGTGATGGAGAGGTGCTGAGGCACAGGATGGGGGTGGGGATGATATGGCATGATGCCCGACTTCCCTCCTTACCCTCTCTTCTACTCCCCATCTTCGAGCCCATCGCCTGGCAGAGCGTGGCTCTGCAGACCTGTGAGAGCATATCGATGCCAGTCCAAACGCTTACAAAGAGTAGAGGCTTAGCCGTAATCCGTATTGACTGCCTCGTGCTTTGTCTGCCAATTTATATCATGGATTTGTCTCACTCAATGATGTGCTTCTGTCAAGTTCTCCCACATTAATCCATAACATTATTAGTTTTCAATACAGCCCTAATTATTCCAGCTCTGACCGAAGAAGTAAGAATGAGTGGAAAGAATTAAAAATGAAAACAAAACAACAACAACAACAAAGAAAATGTTTATATGCCAAAAGGCACAGCAACAATGGGGTTTATTCAATAGAAGGCGTTGTCAAATCAGTGGGTTTGTTTCCGCAAAGCAAGTGTGAAATTAAACATGGTGCATGCAGGGCCAGTGCATGTGCAGAAGAGGAGGTCTTATTTGATATGCTGAATCAGGCATGCAATGGCAGATGTAAAGGGGGTGCTCTCAGCACTCTTAAGTCTAAAAAAAGTATAGTGAACTTTCAACTAGTGTAGCACCAGTAGTCTGTCTGAGACTGGGAAATAGGCAGGACATCCAGGAGCTCCATGGAAGACTTTATAAAGTGTAGGCTCAAGTACATAGGGCAAAAATGATAGGCTTGGTTAGGTTTTACATTGACATTTACATTTTCTGTACATTTAGCAGACGCCCTTTTCTAGAACAACTTACAGAAATGCTTTGTAGACTTCATATGAGACATATCCTCATGCTAGTTGAGGGTCTAAGAAATATCATCAAGCTAAGCCCTGTTATAAGGAATTAGTACAGCATGACAAGAAAACACACAAGCCAAAGGTTTTCTTCATTCATTCATCTTCAATAACTACTTTATCCAGATCAGGGTTGTGGTGGATCCAGAGACATTCCTGGTAACACTGGCCAAAGTCCTTTAAAGATTAGTGTTCGTATAATTGCTTGGTCAAGAGGTGGGTCTTCAGACTTTGGACTGCCAGGGGAAGTTCATTCCACCACCAGGGTGCCAGTACAGAGGAGTCTTGATGCAGGTCTTCCTTGTATCTTGAGGGATGGCTGGTCAAGAGGGGATGTGATTCATGCCTTCAGGAAGATGGGGTCCATTGTTTGACTTTGTATACAAGCACCAGCATTTTTAATCTAATGTGGGCAACTACAGTAAGCCAGTGGAGGGAGAGTAGAAATGGGGTGATGTGGGAGAGCTTTGGAAGATTGAAAACAAGCTGTGCAGCTGCACTTTGGATCAGTTGCAAGAGAAAAACCTGCCAGGAACAACTTGCCGTAGTCCAATCTTGAGATGACAAGAGACTGAACAAGCACCTGAATGGCCTCCATGGATAAAATTGGTCGGACTATTCTGATATTGTAAAGGAGAAACCTGCATGACCGAGTCAGGTTAGCAATTTGAGGAGAGAATAGTCTAGAACTACCCCAAGGTTGTGTGCGTTGCCAGATGGTGTGATCCGTAGGTGGTTAGGAAAGACATAATTCTGGACAAAAAAATAATGCCTTCAGGGTTTCTTGTATTTCTTTTTCCAACAGACCATCTATTGATTCAGTAAATATACATACTTAGATATGTAAATGTAGAGTACACAGTTCCATTGGAACATACTCCTGGAAGTATAGGCTGATATTCTGTGCACAATGTGCCAGGATCTTTGGCACCTTCAACGTGAAACTGTCACCAGTCCAGTACCAAAGGTTCCAGTTTCCAGTTCCAGTGCTTAAAATTTGGACCAACAGAAAGTAATAGTATTTGAGGTTGGTTGCTGATTGGTTAGGCATTTTACAGCACACAAGTGATACACCATGTGCACAGATAAACACCAGAAAATATGCACTGAATAAAAATAAAACTACAGAATAATCTGGTTTGTTGTAGCCGTTCATGGTGTCAAAAGCAAAATTGTTCAATGTAACTCCTTAACCTGCATAAATGTTTAATTGGCCATAAAATCATACAGCACAAACAATGCAGCATGAATGAACATAAGTTCTCTTGTTTTCTCATTATATAGGCTGCAGCTTTATGTACAACTTTTAGTCTGTTTTTGCATGTTTTTGGGTTAAAATTAAAGTTATTAAAAATCGTTTAAAATTAGTTACAGTGTTAATTTCTCGATTGTCATTATAGTCGATGGAATTTCATCAGTCATGAAACTCAACGATGAAATGAGTTTGTTTCAAAGGACCAATCAAAGGAACAATGTTAATCCAAGCACTTCTTCGATGTGTCTCAGTACAGTTGTGTCTCCAGTTGGTGGAAAATTAACTAGAAGTATAAACCTAAATCATATTGGTTTCTTTTTTTCCCCTTTATTTTCCCTTTCTTTTTTTTTTATCTTATGCAATACTTACTTAGCTACCTATCTAACTTAGTTAATGATCATTCAAGTAATACTAGCTTACTTTTAAAGCACTGATATAAAACTTTTTTTTAAAAGTAATATCTTCTTATAAATTGGATGTTGTTGTATAACACTTCAGGACTCCAGTGGTATGTGTTCTCACATCATTGTCTATAGAATGACACTCAGATCATGGTCTCTAATAAGTATATGCATATGTAAAACAATGGTACTGACATGCCTCAGTTAGAGATTTGGAGTTACTATCCAAAGAGAAAAACAGTAAGTATGAACTGAAGTAATACCACATCAGGGTCTGTTATGATACGCATTAATGTTGCTATATCACCACGGTCATGACAGGGTCTGCTGTGCTCGGCTTATGGCTTTAAGAATGTGTTCTGGCATTTGCTAAACTAAAAGTATGCCCGAGACATCAGCATGCAGGCTGTCGATGTTAGAGCGCACATGCACAAACGCATGACTCTCATTCTCTCTAGCGTGTTCTTCGCCTCTCGCCCTCTCCCTCTCTCTCCGCTTCTCTCTACCTCTCTTTCCCTACATCAATTTGTGGTGGTGTGTGTTGTTTTTCTCCCTTTCGCCTGCGTCCCCTCTCCTGGGCCGGCGCTCACATCAACTGTGAGTTGATAACGCCACTGGTGGAGCCCTGTTTGGAATTTAGATTAATGTGTGACTAGCAGCCAGATGGAACGATAAAAATAAAGGAAAATAAGCCCGGAGAGCACTCCAACGGGAACAAAACAGAGGGAAAAACAAGCCGGTTTCTCTCTCTGCAGCTTTGTGAGCACACACTGCATGCTGTGAGAGATGGGGACAGGGTCATGGGTGAGGGACTGGACTTATGTAGACACGTGTGTGCGTGTGCGTGTGTGCGGATGCATGCAGGTGATCGCAGCTCA
Source organism: Cranoglanis bouderius (assembly GCA_023630585.1). Lineage (NCBI taxonomy): Eukaryota > Metazoa > Chordata > Actinopteri > Siluriformes > Cranoglanididae > Cranoglanis > Cranoglanis bouderius. Next base: position 12,671,989 of record CM042540.1, read on the forward strand.
TCAGATAACAGCGCACATTTAGTGTGGCTGCCATGAGAAAGAGGTAGCAAACAAGTGCCTCTGTCTTATCTTCCATTGTTTGTACAAAAACTAACAAACGTCTCAGTGTTCGTGGGCCCCTTTTGGCCCAGTGCTGCTCTTCAAGCCCCTGATCTGTAATAAGTACTTCTGCCTGAGCGCCTGGTCCAAATCCCATCTCAGCCACACCAGAGGCAGATAGCTGCTGCTGCTGGCTCTCCCACTACCATTATCACTGAGCAGCACGCCTCCTGGGTGAGTGGCAGCCAGGAACGAGGGAAAAGAGAGAGAGAGAGAGAAAGAGAGGTGGAAGAATGAAGAACAGATAGATTATTTCATTCTTACAAGTTTGACCAAGCAAGAATGATACGGTTCAATTTCATTTCACTTCATACTAATAAAATAGTTAATAAGTAAGGAATAAAACACTTAGAGGGTGTGATGTTATAGGAAAATAATCAACAATGGGGTGGTGAGATGTGGCCAGACACAAGTCTGAATTAATGCTACCACATGGAAATTGTTTATGGACCAATAAACATCCCAAATTGTCAACAAGTGTATAGCAATACAATTTTTTTTAATTAATGAACGACACATCATACCTTTTAACCTCTGATGGCTACATTTAATGTTGTGGAACCAGTCTCTCTTTTGTTCTCTCTCTTGACTTTAATAAGACACAAAACAGACAAAGTTCTGTAGACTTTCCTGTGGCAGAAAACTTACTGATACTTATTAAGCACAATGACACTGAAGTCTCCTTCCATGAATGTAAAATAAACTTCTCCTTATCCACCATATCAACAATTATTCATTTTTCTTCGTTAACCGACGGTTTTTTTTTTTTTTTTTATCTGTGTATGATTATGTGGAGTGTTCCTGTGTAAGTTGTTACTATAGAAATGATAATGTATTAGAACAAGAGCATTAATATAATATGATTTGAATGACAGCTGGTACTACTCTCTGAGCTACTCTTATAGAATATTAGATAACACCTTCTGACTTGATAAAAAAAGTATAAACAATAGCCTTTTAACCCTAACCGTGACCATTTCTTACAAATTGAGTTTTTGTCAGAACCAGCTGTGTCTAAAGGTCCTTTCAAACTAAACAGTTTTTCTGATATGATAAAGTTCAAGATAACATTTTAAAACAAATACATGCATTTCTGTCGAGACTGATACTGTGATGATGCATGTTTTTGGCTCTGACCCCATTTCTGTGTTTTTTGGATCTGATGAAACCCTTTAACAACCAATAAGATACAGACCTTTATCACATGATAGATGGCTTGTGTGATGTCAGCCTGTCAAAACAGCGGCCATGCAGCTGATAAGTCTTGTGTCACTGCAGAAAAAGCCACATGATAAACAGCTCAGTGACTATATAAACTGTGTGTCAGTGCTGAGTGACCAAAACTGACAAATGGGGCTTTAGTGGAAAAGCCAATGTCAGGTTATGAGTTTATATCATTCCTGCTAGGTTATTACTACACTGGACTTTGATAAACAAAATTTTTAAGTAAACATATAGCCAGATATCATCTGTATAATATAATCATAAGAACTGCTACTGTAATCATAAAGACTGTCCTGTGATCATCCCAGGACTCTTATTTACCAGAGTTATACTGAACATCCTTTCAACACAGTTAGTACTATTTGACTTAATAGTATACAGTTATAGAATATACAGTGCCCTCCACTAATATTGGCACCCTTGGTAAATATGAGCAAAGAAGGCTATGAAAAATTGTCTTTATTGTTTAAGTTTTTGATCTTTTGTTAAAAAAGATCTCATGGATATCAAACACCTGCAAACACAACACAGGTTTATCCAAAAAAAATCTTTGTTAAATATAGGTGTGCAACAAATATTGGCACCTTTTTAGTCAATACTTTGTGCTCCCTCCCTTTGCCAAGATAACAGCTCTGATGAGGTTGGAGAATACATGACAAGGGATCTGAGACCATTCCTCCATACAGAATCTCTTCAGATCCTTCAAATTTCAAGGTCCACGCTGATGGACTCTCCTCTTCAGTTCACCCCAGTCCCCTGAGATGGCCATGGCAAGACCTTGATTTTGCGGTCAGTAAACCATTTTTGTGTTGATTTTGATGTATGTTTTGGATCATTGTCCTGCTGTAAGATGCAAACATGGCCCATTTTAAGCTTTCTGGCAGAGGCAGGGATTTCATAGAGTCCATGATGCCATGTGTCCTAACAAAATGTCCAGGTCCTCTGGCAGAAAAACAGCCCCAAAACATTAAAGAGCCACCACCATATTTAACCGTGGGCATAAGGTATTTTCCATATGGCTACCTCTCTGTGTGCGCCAGATCCACCTCTGGTGTTTATTGCCAAAACTCTCTATTTTGATTTCATCTGACCAGAGAACCCGATCCCATTTGAAGTTCCAGTAGTGTCTGGCAAACTGATGACATTTGAGTTTGTTTTTGGATGAGAGTAGAGGCCTTTTTCTTGAAACCCTTCCAAGCAACTTGTGGTGATGTAGGTGACTTCGGATTGTAGTTTTGGAGACTTTCTGACCTCAAGACACAACTAACTTCTGCAATTCTCCAGCTCTGATCCTTCGAGATTTTTTGGCCACTCGAACCATCCTCTTCACAGTGCACTGAGACAATATAGACACGCGTCCAATTCCAGGTTGATTCATAACATTTCCAGTTGACTGGAACTTCTTAATTATTGCCCTGATGGTGGAAATGGTCATTTTCAATGCTTGTGCTATTTTCTTATAGCCATTTCCCATTTTGTGAAGCTCAAAAACCTTTTGCCGCACATCACAGCTATATTCCCTGGTCTTACCCATTGTTATGAATGACTAAGGGAATTTGGCCTATGTGTTACCTCATATTTATATCCCTGTGAAACAGGAAGTCATGGTTGAACAATTTCCTGTTCCTAGTCACCCAGGTGTATTTAAAAAATGTAAAATATAAATGGGAATATACTTCAAATATATTTTTCTCATATGAATTCATAGGGGTGCCAATAATTATTGCATACCTATATTTAAACCTGTGTTTTGATTGCAATTGTTTGATATCCATGAGAGCAGAGCATTTTTGTGATTTTTTTTTTTTTAACAAAAGATCAAAAGGTTAAACAATAAAGACAATTTTTCACAGCTTTCTTTGCTCATATTTACCAAGAGTGCCAATTAGTGAACGGCACTGTAGGTCAGGGATGTAAATGTACATACAGATTTCTTTAAAGCTGCTTTTGTCTATTGTCAAAAGTGCTTTAGAAATAAAATTGATAAAGTACTTCAAACTTGTCTGCAATTAATATTAAAAATAAAATCATAAAATCATAAAAAATCATAAAAATTGGAATGGCAAGGGCAATGTGGTGAGAAAATGATTTCTTTTTACATTACTCATTAGTGATTACAATGAACCTGGTGCTTATTGAGCCACGATCTGGAAAACAAATCTGCACAAGCAGCAGCACTGGGGTTGAGTTTGTCATCTTTCTCCAAAAATAACAAAAGACAGCACTTTCAAAAAGGAAAGGTTAAAAAAAAATTATTTATCTTTTTTTTTTTTTTTTTTTTTTTTTTTTTTTTTAAATAAAAGGTACCAGTGGTAACCCCAGCCCCAGCCCAAATCAAGCTGTTTAAAAATTTACGAATGTGAGATCAGTTTGGAAGCAGCCGTCAAAACCAGCCATTGTTTAGTCTCTTGATTCCTTTTTGAAAGTGCTGTCTTTTGTTAGTTTCGGAAAAAGATGACAAACTCAACACCAGTGCTGCTGCTTGTGCAGATTTGTTTTCCAGATCGTGGCTCAATAAGCACCAGGTTCATTGTAATCACTAATGAGTAATGTAAAAAGAAATCATTTTCCTATATTTAGCATCATGTTTGGTGTAAATAAGTCTTGACACCTGCTGGTGTATCAGGGCAGCAAGCACCTGCTGGGTCACATGCCAGTCTCCTACAGTGCAGCAGCTTTAGTGAAAGGAGATGAGCTTGCAGCCCTTCAGGTTCTGTCCCCCCCACTACTCTCCTTCAGGGCAAGAGGGTGCTGTTAGGGCTGCCTGTGGAGGGGGCAGAGAGAGTGGAGGGGCCGTTGTCAGCCAGCCTGATCAGTGGGAGTCAAGGTGCAGCGGAGCAGATAGCTGAGGTCTATGCATACTAAATGCTCCAGCAAGGGGGGTCTAGTGCTCGGGGCTCAGCCTTATCACACCTCTCGGCTGCCTTTATCAGATTAGAGCCTGAGGCAGTGCAGACGATGAGAATGAGAGATGGAAAAGTAAAAAAGGGGAAAAGGGGCAGAGGCAGGGATAGAGAGACGAGAGGTAGATGGGGAAAGCGTGAGACAGAGAGTGCCTTCTGTTCCATGTCAGGCACAAGTACAGTTAGGATGTGTTACATGATCTGTTACACACATCACTGCTTAGTGGCTGATTGTCTAGCAATCAGAGTCCTGCCCCATGCTGTTACTGAATTACTGTTACCAGTCCAAATGACAGAGGAGTCACCCGTGGAAAGGCAGCAGCAAGCCCCTCCTCTGGTTCACTTAAAGATGACTTGTCATGAAAAAGGAAGTGATGTTTAGATTGCAGGGTAATCAGTAATCAGAAGCACCATGGTGTGCTCAAATGGTTTACAGATATACTGTACATCACAGCCTCAAAATCATTAACTCACACATTAGTATAGTATAATTATTTATATTAGTTTAATTAGTATAATTATGGCTTAATTAGGTGTACTGTCAGTTTTGTATTGTGAATCACATACTGTATTTATTTTTCTTTAGGTTCTGAGTTTTACATTTTAAAGTGCTCAAAATTAACTGTGCACTTCACCTGTCACTGGTACTAGCTATGTTGGTCAAAATTGTCACTAACACTGATTGGGTTAATTTTCAAATTCATTGTACCAAATGCAAATGTTGTCTCTCTTATCTTCTTGTTTCCATATCATGACAAAACCACGACAAAAGCTTGTTTGCAGTGTAAAACCACTCCCAACCTATTATCCACTATTTTTCATTGAGTTCTGTCAGTTTCATGATTTTGTGATCTGGTCTATTCACACCAACTCAATGTTGCCACATTTGGACTAGCTTCTGGTGGTGACAATAGAAAAAACATATAGAAATCACACTATCTGGTTATGAGATCAATCAGTGGAGGAAAGATCAACCTGGGTGGGGAGAAAACAGTACATAATTCACAGACATGTTATTATTTATTTAATATTTTGTTGAGTAGTAATGTTACCCACCAACATAGCTGTCCAAAAGCTTCAGAATCTTGAAGGCTGCAATCTGATTGGCTATTCATACTTCCCTGAACCAGTTTCCAACAGTGAGGTTTTCAAGCTGGTCACTGGATTAAAATGAAATAACAGTCACTGGATTAAAATGAAATCACACCATCATGTCTGCAAAAGTAATTAGAGTTTACCTGAAATAGTTAGTAGTGAGTAAATGTAGCTGGCTGTTTGCAATTTTGGTTGAATTACCTTATAAAAGTAGAACATTTTTATCTTACCATATTTAGTAACAAAAAGTACTAGATTCCCTTTAAGCTAAACATCTGGCTTGTTAGACTACTAGTACATCAATTAGCCAAGCCAAAGTTTCTTACATTTGACTGTTTGGCATTTTCACAGCAAAAATAAATAAATAAATAAATATATTGAGTGAAAAAATCTTGAATGCAGTTAAATTGATCTGCTATTTCTCAATGTGAGATTACAGTAAAACAGATTATTAAAGGCTATTTGATTCATTTCAAGCTTATTGGCGGATAATGTTTAAAAAAACAAAACAAGCAATATTATATGCCAAGAAACATTCAAGCTTAAAATGAGTATAAATGTCTAGAAACAACCTAAATATTCTTATATTTGATTTATCACAATTACTTAATAAAAAAAGGATATACAGTACTGTGTGAAAGTCTTAGACACATGTCAACAAATGCTGTAAAGCAAAGATGCCTTCAAAAATAATTACATTCAATGTTTTTACATTAGAAAAATAAATAGCAGTAAACAGTAATAAACTAAACAAAGTCAATATTTGGTGTGGCGACCCTGTTTAAAAATGCATCAGTAGTCTCAGGTACACTTTAAGCAGTTTTATAAGAGTTTTACTGAGCATCTTGGCGAGTGTGCCACAGTTCTTCTTTTTTTTTGCAGGTAAATCCCAGCAGACTTTTACATTTTTTTTGTCTGACAAATGGTCTGTTACATAATATGTTGCTTTCTTTACTGACAAACAGACATTTGTAATAATATTTGTTGGAGAAGTAATGTTTGGAAATCTAACATGTTTTGTACTGACTCAACATGCAGTAATGCAAGAGTCATAAAATAAACATCTAAGACAAAATAGTTTGTTTTTTTTAAAGGGTGCCTAAGACTTTTGCACAGTACCGTATTTGCCTATATTCAAGATATTTCCACTTATTAAATATATTATTTTGAACGAATGATAGTATTGAACATTGCAATAATATTATCAATATGTACTGTAAATGAGCTCTCAGAGGTTTCCTGTGGGTGTTTTAAAATATCATGATGAAAAGTCTAAATCACGCAGCCCTAAATTGAGTCTAATGCTTATATTCACTGCATTCTACATATGAATGTATCAATATTCAACGATACATTTGTCATTCCAGTAGCTTTGTACAAACTAGACACATGTGCGTTTCGGATCATTTTGGCTGTGTTTAGTACCAGAAGTCTAGATGTCCCAGATCAGCCGTGACCTGAGGTGTGTGCCCTCTGTCACGCCATCTGCCCTTTAAGGCCAGAGCAGGACTGTTTCCCTCACTGTAATTTTCCAAAACTTTACTTTCTATTAATAAACTGTAATTAATTGTTTACAAAGGGTCAGTCTGCTAATTCCATTGTTAGCATAGAACAAACAATCACAGACTATTAATTCAAGTGCACTTTCCAGAAGTTAGTGGAAAAAAGCAGACTAGTGCAGAATAGGAAGGTGTGAGTTGGAGTTAGAGAAAGTCTGTGTCTGAGATGTTGATGCTCTTTCCATTGCTCCAGGGGAAGCTGAGTCAGTCACAATATAACACAGAGTGGCGCTGTGGGCAGACCGGGCTAGAGAGGAAAGAGAGATAGAGGTAAGAGAAGAGAGCAAGAGAGGGCAGGAGAGGAAGACAATGTGAGAGAAACAGAGAGACTGCAAGAGAGAGAGAGAGAGAGAGAGAGAGAAAGAGAGAGAGAGAGAATGAGGCAGGCTGCAGGCCCCGGGCAGCAGAAGGGGAGAGGACCCTAGGGACCAGCCTCGCGCCTGCAGCCTCATGATGATGATTGATGCAGGCAGGACTCGCACGCCCCAGCCGCTCAGGAAAATTAAAAGCCTATTTTGTAAAGTTGTAAAGGAGCAGAATGGTGAAGGGCTGAGGGGGCAACAATACCCCCCGCCCCGCCCTTCTCTCCCTTCCATCACAGCCGGGGTCCTGTTTAGTGTCTTTAGTATCATCAACTCCACCGAGAGCAAACAGAGGGGGGAATGTAACAGGGCTTTCACTAACGTGCATACACATACAAAAACACATGTACACACACACACACACCCACACACACACACACACACACGCTCAAGAGCTCATGTGTTGAAAATCTCTCAATCACTATTATACAGTAGTTCTCATAGAACATTGCAGCTGAGACAAAATACGTGCACAAACATACATTCACGTATATACACATTATATGAACACACAACCATACAAATGCATGCACACACACACATAGACACATACTGCACAGGCTCTAACTGTATTAACTGTATCTAAATTAGGTAAATATTAATTATAATTAATTATAAGTCAATATCAATTGTATAAATTACATATAATATAATATTTCTCTCTGATAATGTCAAGAAAGTAAAAAAAAAACCACTATGCCAATCTAACAGAACTATTTCCCCCAGCCAGTCTGTGTTATCTATTCAATGTCTGTGTGTGTGTGTGTGTGTGTAAGATCTATAGGACATTGGCAGGTTCTAGCTCGCATGTCAATAGGCCATGAAAGAGGAGCCCTTGATATCTCTCAAGCACGAGGCACTTACTTGTTTGTATATCATTTGCAAATCATTTATGTCCAATGTGAATTTAATTGACCAGGCAACCCCGCGATCCCTCCTGCACCCTTTCTCACCCCTCCTGCTTTAACACACCCCACCCCCACCCCCTCCCAATCAGCTGGCTGGTGTGTGCATATGCAAGTGATAGTAAGGACACACACACACATACACACACACACACACACACACTGCAAAGGCACCCATGCTGCAGAGGTCAGACCCATGTCAAGTGGGGTGTGGAGGCCCTACTTGTGCATTGTGCTAATTTGTGTAGCCAGTGTAGACAGGCAGGGTGGGCCAGGAGGTGGGGTGGTCTGGGTCAGAGGCATGCTGAAGGGCAGCGTGGGCCAGCATATGGGGCCTGGCTGAGAAGGAAGTGCAGGGTGACATCTACACACGCATCCATCCATGTAGTCAGCTTTAGACGAATATGCAAACACACATATGCATATGTATGCATATACACACTGTTCAAGCAGGAGTGTGACAAACAGCCTTCCCCTCCATCTGCAGAGCTGATCGTGACAGTTGTCCTAAAATAAAAGGCTCAATACAAACCTCCCAGACAAACACACGACAATAGACTTGACAATGAGCAGTGACGAACTTCCATCAGGCCATGATAAGAAAGAATATAGAAACCTAAAAACCTGTTCAACATGCAGCAAAAGACCCACTTCAGTCACTCCACAGGGGGAAAACTCACTATTTCAAGCACTATTTCAGTCAGCGTGTCATCTGCCACCACTTCTCATCAACTTTGCATGAATGGAATGAAACAAAAAAACAATAGAACAAGCATCAAAAACAGGCAACCAGTCAACGAAATGCATTCCGAACTGTACACCTCGAGTCGATGCTAATTAATGCATCGGTTTGCATTTGCTCTAAAGATTAGTGATGACCTCCATCCTGAGTGTGTCTACGGCCATATGGGAGTGAGTGCCACCAGCCTGTGGCACCATTTGTTTTGGGCTGCGTCCATGCTGTTCTGCTGTTGTAGCGCTAGCGTTGTCAGTGTGCGGTACTCAGGTGCACCTGCTGGGCCAGGACAGGCTTGAACCACAGGCAGCCCTGCTATACACTCCTCTCCACTCCGCCTCATGAGAGCCTTACGCCATGCTAATGTTTTTAGCATTGTCCCGCTGCCCCTGCCTGGCTGGAGAGATGAAGGAGGAGTTGTTGGGGGATGAAACAGGGCATAATATCCTCTGAAGCAGAGCCCTGGGGTTCACTTTGAATCTGGGAGCGAGTGCTGTTAAGGTGAAGATACAGGACTGGCCCCTCCTCCTCCACCCGCCTCCTCCGCCCCCACATTCAGGCCGTTTACAGTGGGGTCACGACCCCAGCTGAGTGATGGGAGAGTAGAACTGAAGCCCATCAAATGTGCCAACATGCGTAGAAACCCCTCGACCCCCCTCCCTTCACCATATAGAGCAAGCAGGGGTGAGACCACTGTCACAATCAATTGCTGCTGAAGGGTGGAAGAAAATCCGATCTCTGCTTGCAGCCCACTACACTAATAGCACAGAATGCAGTATCTACTGCAGCAGGCCAATGAGCTGCCCTGCTCAAATAAAGCCACAGCAGGGTAAAAATTAATGAGAGACAATATGTGACACATTCTACCATTTTGATTCAGAAGTCAGATTGGCAAATTTGTGTAGGAGCCATGCTTTTAGTTAGGAACTATTTTAGTGGGTTATTAGTGGATTCTGATCAAATCTCTACCTCCATAGTGTAACAATATTATTGTGTTATTCAACAATATAGATCGTAAATGTTTGCGGCGAGACCCTAGAGGCAGAAATGATGATTTTTCAGATTTTTGTATATCATCTCTTACATTGTAGAAATAAAAATGTTAAAATTCAACAGCATGTGTATCTCAGTGAAGTTTTTTTTTTTCAGTCTAGTTGCATAAACTCAGTGTCTACACTATATGGCCAAATCTACAGTATGTGGACCCCTGACCATCACACCCATATGTGATTGTTGAACATCCCATTACAGATTTTGTTCCCCCTTTTGCTGTTATAATAACCTCCACTCTTCTGGGAAGGCTTTCCACTAGATGTTGGAGTGTGGCTGTGGGGATTTGCCAATTTGGCATTCTAATTCATCACAATGGTGTTCAGTGGGGTTGAATTCAGGGCTCTGTACAGGCCACTCGAATTCTTCCACTCCAACCTTGGCAAACCATGTCTTCATGGAGCTTGCTTTGTGCACAGGGGCATTGTCATGCTGGAACGGGTTTGGGCCTCTTAGTTCCCGTAAAGGGATACAATGAAGACATCCTATACAATTGTGTGCTTCGAAGGTGTCTACATACTTTTGGCCATATAGTGTCGATCCGTATCCCTATTTAGAAGAATATTACATAGGACTTTCTATTCGCCTAAAGTGTTTGCTATGTTTAAGAAAAAGTTGCATTTACCATTTAACATGTTTAGTTACAAAATACTGCAGAAAATCATGAATAAGGAACTGTAGGTGCCAAAATATAGATACTGTAGTATTTGTTGTTTTTTGCCTTATTTTTGAATAATTATTATTATTCAAAAATACTGTCAAAAGTTTTTATTACATTTGTTTGTGCGTGATGCCCTGCGATAGCCTGGTGTCCCGTCCAGGGTGTATTCCTATCTCTGGGGCTTTCCTCAGAACATTAAACTCAGAATATGGTTCTGGGTCAAAGGAACTCAGAATGGGTTCCTTTGAAAGGGGGCAGTCACAGAGATAGATAGATAGATAGATAGATAGATAGATAGAGAGAGAGAGAGAGAGAGAGAGAGACTGAGAGACTGAGAGAGAGAGAGAGAGAGAGAGAGAGAGAGAGAGAGAGAGAGAAAGCAGAACAAGAAAATGAATAATCTACAAACCATCATTTCTAGCATCTTTACAAGCAAAACAGGATGTCTATTTACTTGTGTACATCTCTCTCTCTCTCTCTCTCTCTCTCTCTCTCTCTCTCTCTCTCTCTCTCTTTGTTTTGGCTGCACCCACTGGGCCCCAACTGGGCCTGGTGTCACAAACAGATGGGCGCCTCACAAAGAACCCCTTCACCTCACCAAGCTGGTCCTCAGCATGCCTGATTAAACCCTAATACCAAAGTTAGAAATGATACAGTGACTCTATGGTGATTCAATTAGAGCAGTGGCCATGAGAAAAGCCCCCACAAAAAGATGGGGTAGTTAGAAACTCATTTCATTGCGCCATCTCGCATGCAGAAGCAGAAAATTACAGGCTCGTGTATGGAGCTTTGATATCCTCTGGGACCACGTTTCAGCCCACATTCAACACGGATGTCACTGTTGACAAAATCATGTTCACTTGATGGATCTGAACATCACCAGGCAACTCCAGAGCAGGAGAGGAGAGCTCATGTAGAGCGATATGGCAAGGAAGACTGTGCTCAAAATGGCATACCACTCATACTAAACACCAAACAAAAGCAGTATGTAGTAGGGTGTGAACAACATCTATATTTTCACTGTGCCTGGAAATACCTCCATGACATACTGCTCAGACTGAATTTCCCATGTGACTAGAGATTGAAAGAAATAAAAGTGACATCTAGTTCTGATCTTACTCAGTTCATTCATAGATGATAAATGATAAATATTAATCCAATAAAATTAAATATGTTGTAGACACACAATATGTTGTAGACAAAGAGCTGTTTACATAGAGGTTAAGACATTGGGCTACTGACCAGAAGGTTGTGATTTCAAACCCCAGCACCACCAAGCTGCCACTGTTGGGCCCTTGAGCAAGGCCCTTAACCCTCAACTGCTCAGATGTATAAATGGAATAAAAATGTAAGTCGCTCTGGATAAGGGTGTCTGCCAAATGCCGTAAATGTGTTAATTCATTTTCCATAACATTTCCAGCTCTGACAATAGTTCTAGCTGCAAGACAAACCTGTATGTAATATTTAATGTAAGGTTTACATTTATACACTCATTTTGATATGTTTTCGTTTTTATACAAAACACTCATTCTCAGGGACTTGTATGGCAGATTCTTCACATAAAAGCATTAAAAAAATTCACATAAAAATATTAAAAGCAATGTGTAATTGTTGATATGGTGAAGTTTTCTGTGAGGAGACGTTTAGTAATTTTAGTCTCCAGTGTCGGGGTAAATTCTTATATCTAGCCTTATTTCTTCAAGGGAGAGAAAACAAGAGAGGCTGATGGGGGAACGACTGTTTGTAGCTGCTATAATGTAATTGAAAACAGGAAGTAACTTGTTTCATGGATGTTCCACAACATTAAACGTATCTATAAAATGATACAACTTGTCATTCTTTAGTAAATAATAATATAAAAATGATTAGTATGGACAAATACTGCTGTATTTAAGTGTATGAGGACACATACACTTAAACACTTTGCAGCATCACACTATGCTGTCATTGATTGTTTTCCTATAACAGCACTCCATGTTGTGTTTTATTTTGGACTTAATTTAAGAAACAAACATTAAAAAAAAAAAACATTGAACAAACCCTAAATACAAAAATAGCCAAAAAATAAATGGTCATAAATGGTCAGTGTTGAAATCAACACTGATAATAGGGCATTTTCTGGACCACACAGACCATACTGGACCACCTGCAGGTCATGAATGAAATGTTGCATCTCCTCTGATATTTGTCTGTCTGATCTAAGTATTTCTGGGTGATAATAATCAATACAACAATTGCATCTGGCAATGATGTACACACTAACCAGAAGTACATTAGTCAGGTTGACTCCACACTGCCTCCACACTATTGATATTGGGGGCCAATGGCACACGACTGCAGACAGAAATATACATTCAATGAAAAATTATATTATATAAACCAAAACTGACAGTTTGTAGTTTGTCTACATTTAGAGACTGCCATGCACAAGACACATGCATGTCTAGAAACAAATAGAGTTGGCTAGAGTAAACCGGAGCCATGCATCTTTCTATTGATGGCCTTGTGATGTGTTGTGTGTTAGCAGTGAGTACAGTTTCTCTGTGTGTTATCTTGTGTGATGCTTTATCAGGAGACCTACACAGACTCAGCACATGTGAACAAAAAAGCCCACGGCAACCCCGCTCTGGTTCCTCGTGCACATTTTGGGGGTAGCGCAGGGGAGATTTATCAGACTGCACTGCTTTTTCATTCCTCACACACTGCCGCTCTATCTCTGTCTGGTCTTCCAGATATGCTAATCGGTGTGTAAGTATATCCTGTCAAATAATTACCATATATTAAACTGTGCTCATCTCAGTATAACTCGCTCATATGCATAATCTTATTTGGCTTTTTGCCTCTGAATGTACGGAGAAAAAAAACTGGTCTTACCTTGGGCAAGTTAATCTTTATTGATTGAATATCAGCCTCATTTGAATGTGTGAACCAAGTGTGTCTTGAGGAACCGAGGCAGTAGCTAATATTTTTGTCTCTATTGGGCCTAATAAACTCCTATTGGGACTGTCAGTGTTTGGATGAAGGACACACAGGACTGGGAACTAGTGTGAATCTACTCCATTACAGAAAGCTTACTATGATTGTTGTTACAGTACATTATTGCATTATTGATTACTTTATTGATTATTGATAATATTGCAGATGTGTATATTTCCAGTACAATTTATTATAATTTTTGCAAATTAGCATGTGACTGCTGTTAATTGAGGAGTAACATCACATAAACATTCCTCGATGCAACACATTGTAGTCTTTTTTTTTTTTTTTACTGTATGATGACAGTAAGTATAAAAAACAACAAGAATCAAACAACAAAATCCTGGCTTATGTATACATTTAAATCCCTCATATTTAAACAGAATTACTTTGACCGTATAACATACTGTCTATTCAATATTTCAAGCCAGACCTACTGATAGAGTATTAGCTGAGGAACAGTTAAAAAAGCTTCCTCAGATTAGTATGAGGCACTCAGGGAAATGACAAGAGCGGTACACAGTGACTCACACAGCTCACCAACTAGGCATCTATCTTTGTGGCTTTTGTTGAGCAGGGGTGCCAAGGTCAGCGTTTCAGCGCTGCGTCTTTGTGAGGTTCAGGATGGAGGAAAGAAAAAAACAAAGCAGGATGACCAAGAGGCCACTTGTCATCAGTGTGGCTAACAACAGTTATTTCATTCAGAAGCGTCCATCTCTCTCCCTCTGCTCCGGGACCTCTGGCCACATGGGGTTTGCCCTCTCCTTGACCTCTGACCTCTGAAAGTTCACAGGTGCTAGCCACACGCGCCTGTGACACGCTGCTTCACATTTTGCCTTTGCAGCTGCTGAAACTCGAGGGGGCTCAAAACATCTGAGAAAAGAATGCACTCACCTCTAAATACCCTCAAGTCTTTAGCCATAGCCTACCTGGGAGAAAAAAAAAATGAGAGCAGCTCATGTTGGGAAACAGTTTCCATTTGTCTTGGGGTAATATGCGAGGCACAGCATTAAAGACAAATAGCATCCCCTCTTATTTCCTTTATCACTGTCAAGGCAATTAATAGGCCAAGGCCCCTTTTACTGGGTTACAAGACAGAGGCAAAGCACATGCAGGCTCAGTAAGTTGCCTCTGCCATCACACAGGCCCACCTAAGCCATAAGACTAACCTGCATATCCAAACTGGTCTAAATCTGGCATGGCACTATTACTAAATACCCTAAAGATCATTGCATCTTAAGTTGAAGAATTTAAGAAATGGAAATAGACCCAAGAAAAAAAAAAAAAAAAAAAAAAAAACCTACACCAAAACCTATGGTGGCCTGTAACTGCAAACCACAACAATTTGCAATATCAAATTAGAAAACACAACAGCAACACCAAAAAAACAAACAAACAAACAAACAAAAAAACCACATCAACATTAAGTCAAAATGGAAAGGGTAGGTCCTTATTGTCACATGCTCTTTGCTGATAGGACACAATGGCTACATTTACATGCACATCAATATTCCGATGTTAATCAGAATTTGACAATATCCTATTTAGTATTGGCTGCGTCCAAATATCCCTACTACCCTACTACACAGTAGGCGAAAAGCAGTACGCCAAAGGAGTAGCATGTCCGACTTCTCAGAATTCATAAATCAGTAGGCGAGAAATACCCGGATGACCTACTGCTTCCGCCGAGGTTCTGCAGTATGGAACCACTGGACACTCTGGATACTGCGCTATCCCATAATGCAACGGGACTGGCGCGGAAGAGCTGTCAGAATCCGCGTCGCGTAGTAAGTCCAGATTGAATTCATGCTTATCACTTATACTGATCAGTACAGTACATACTCTATCAACGGCTGAGCACTAGGTACTGAATCAAATGCAGTAGGTACTGTCACAGTATGCAATTTTGGACACAGCCATTCAGTCATGTAAACATCGCAATACTTACAACAACCATGTATACAGGAATATTCTGCATATAAATACAGACCTTAATATAGACCTTAAATGGAATTTGATGTGCATGTAAACGTAGTCAGTGATTAGATTTTCTGAATAAGGTGTTTACATGCAACAAATTTCAGATTAAAACAGGCATATTCCAGGGGTGGGAATCAGAATTTGGGAAATCAGAACATTGTCTTAATCTGAATCTGGCAATCTCATTGCAGCGTTTACATGACTCAGTACTAATTGGAATATTGCCAAATTCCGATTAATATCGGAATACTGATGCGCATGTAAAACAGTGTGTGACTATCACTAGGGAAAAGAATTGCACTATTTCCATCTGTTATCTAGTTAGCATAGTGAAAACATGAAAAATAATGAAAATTGATAAATATTATTATAACGAGGAGTAATATTTTCTTCTGAATAACCCAGCTTTCTTTAGGCAGGTTTTCAGCATTTGCGTATTCATATTAATGCCATACAAAGTTCATAATAAAAATATGTTTTGCACACCATAAAAATCCTCCAGTACACTATATCATGTTGCCTATGAGGTGATTAAAGATGCCAAGCAACACTGCGATTTTTGCAACTATATTTCCACAGAACAACACAGAAAATCAAGTTTTATTAGCAAATGAGCTGATTTGCATCGGATTTCAAGCCAGCTAATGTGAGTCGCATTTGACTACTTGCACTGCTCTGCAGTGCAAAATATGTTTGTGTGCATGTGAATATGTGTACATGCAACATCTCCATCCAAATAACAGTCTGCACTAATAGTGTGGAAATTACAGTAATTACAAGAGGAAGATAAAGGCAACACACAAATCCCAGACAGTATCTAGCACGTTTGCCTTGCACCTCTAGGGTTGGGGGTTTGAATCTCGCCTCTGCCCTGTGTGTGTGGAGTTTGCATGTTCTCCCTGTGCTTCAGGGTTTCCTCTGGGTACTCCAGTTTCCTCTCCCAGTCCAAAGACATGCATTGTAGGCTGATTGGCATATCCAAATTGTCCATAGTGTGTGAAGGGGTGTGTGAATGTGTGTGTGTGATTGTGCCCTGCGATGTTCCCCAGGATTGGCTCCAGGCTCCCCACAACCCTGTGTAGGATAAGTGGTATGGAAAATGTATGGGTGGATGGAAGTATTCTTGTTAGATATAGAGTTAAAACAAGTGAAGTCCTGGCATTATTCTATATATAACTGTTTTTTTTTTTATTGTGGAAGATGCTACTGTTTTTCCTGTGGTGTTTATTTCAAATTTCTAAAAGTTGGTAATTTGAGTACAAACTAGACACAAATATTTAGCAATCACCATAATTACAACAACATGAATATACGGTATTATTTTAACATAATATGAACACAAATTGAATTCCTACTGCTCATGATATTTGTTGTCAACCTGTTCAAAAAAGGTAATAGAGTGCTGTGATTAAACTAATATCATGATACAGTATCAGGGTCACACTGAAGAGGACCAGGACCACTTATCTTTATTTCTGACAAAGCTGAAGAGCTGCAAGTGTCTTGTGTGGTGTAAATTGTCTTGCATTCGTCAGATGTAATGTCATAGATATGCAGATGATAAATAAAATTGTTCTGGACAGTAAAAATGCTAACATAAAAAATCCCTTCTAATCTCTAACATGGTCTAAAATTTTACTATCATATCAGGATTGAGTTTTTCACACTTGCACATGTGAATGAGAGAGGTGAGGATTTTCATTCCCTATCCGACATACTAACTGATGCATCTTCAGCAAGAGCATAAGAAAATGCACCACCTCCACACACACATACCACCTTTCTCTTACACACAGCAGGTCTGTCAGTTGAGCACTCTGGCCCTGACCTGTGAATCATACCTTCTGTTTTTATATGGGCGTATACGGACACCATAACAACCTGGTAGATTGAAGCATCATCTCAATTACCTTCATAACGTATATCTTTAAATTGTCATATTGCACCTGGAAAGAACTTACTGCATTAAAAACGAAATAGTAAACAATTCCCAGGATCCTCCACTACTTTTCTTGTTAAATAAATTTGATCTCAAGGAAACGGCTGTCTGTGTGGTAAGTGTGTGTAACGAAATGATAAGAGAGGCAGGACCTGATATGAGGTGATAAAACACCTTGCTGATGTTGTGGTGGATTTTTGCATTTCACACGGGAGGTATTGGATGTTATCTGTGTCTGGGGAACACTCTGCCCTAGAGGCAGCCCAGAGGCCACAGACTGGGTCTGCTCTCTCTGTTTCTTTCAGCCACTCTTTTCAACATCCTTACATTATATGCGGAACACAAACAGCACGTTTATGATACTGTAATTAATCAAGCATAAAAAAGCACTTAAATAACCCATTAATTATTAAATGCACAAAATCTTTGCTTGGGACAGCAAAGATGTAAAACTGTGAGTGAGAGACAGAGCAGTGACCGACTGCGTGTCTCTCAGCGAGCTCTAGCGTCATTTCTGATGGCTGCCCAGCTACTTTACATGTCTCATTTGAATATATTGATTGGGCCATCTGTAAGCCATTTATCTCTTTCAAAGAGCCGTTAAAAACAGGCAACCACTCCCTCCCTCCCGCCCACCTCTGTGTCTCTTCACCCGTCTACACACTCTCATATACACACACATGGCTACACATACACCCACAAATACGTAGATTTAATACATGCACACCCACACAAAGACAAAAACCTTCAAATTCTCCACAACACACCTCCTTCTCTCCAGAAAGCATATTGCATGTTCATCTTTGCAGGAGTGTCATCTATCAGAATTAAGAAATGGGGGTTGTACAATAAACAGATAAATCCGATAATGAGTAACATGGCATGAGAAAATGGAAACACAGAGCCAGCTTAGCCATGTGTGATTATTATAGAGCTCTGTGGATGTTAGATTTAGGACTATGGACTGTGTTAATGTAGACCTAACTGGTAATCAGCACTGTTCATTGTTTACATTAAAAAATAAAAAATAAAAAAAAAAGGTAATGTGGCTAATTAATGTATTGGTATGGTGAAGAAGCATCAAGCATTCAGCATCCAGCCTGTTAATCTTCTTATCTCACTTTGCCTCCAAAGCTGAATCCTGTGTGTCTGTGTGTGTATGTGTGTTCAAGCGTTTTGTTTTATAGCACCAGGGTACCATATCTTCCCATCTTTAAAGCAGCACCCTGATAGTAGTAGTCCATCTGCAGGCCACTGATATTATTCTCAAACATGCAAAATCCTTTTTCTGGAACAAAACCCCATGCCAACCTGACTGAGTTTCTCTGGCAGTATTGTGTATAAATCAGTGGTGGATGATTACTCCTCTGCTTGGCCTAAGTCCAGTTGTACAGTAGACAGGATGCCAGCCATCCTATTCTGCTCAACACTAGCCTTTGTGTTGACTGTCAGTTTATGCCTCGCTCTGTTCATCTCTGCTTATACATCCCTATTATATCAATAGAATTTAGTAGACTCGACATGGACCTTGCTGGCTGTGCGCCATTCGCGGTGCCGGTTTTTCACACACTCCGTGAGAGGTTCTGGCCACATCAAGGGATGACAGTGATGATTGCGTTTCTTGACGGTGCCATTTGAATGCTTATGAGTCAAATGGAGATGGCGGTGACCTTTCTGTGGTGCGTAAGTGCGGGCCCAGCAGATGGTGGAAAATTGGATGTGCTGTCTGGGCCATACGGAGCATATGTAGTGAGTTTGAGGGGACTCTGCGCAGGGCGGCACAGCCCAGGACATGGACTCTTGCCTGGTGAGACTGGCAGTGTGCTCTGACATTGGCACGGGTACAGCGCACCACCCTCTGAGCACCCCCGCCATCCCTCCTCTCTTCCTTTATCCCTCAAACATGACTCCTGTTTGACTAGGCAGAGAGGCACTTAAAGGAATACGCCAGTGTTTTTCAACTTAATCTTTATCCTGCACATCTGTTGCATACATGTGATTACAATGGACAGAAAATTCAACATGTTTTCTTGGACTGAGAAAAGAACAGAAAATCTGCCTGTTCAAAGTTTAAAGGCAGTTTTTGAATTCTGTCAATAAAAGACATCAGAGAATGGTTTGCATGCATGATCAGGAACAATCCGAGCCACTTTGTTTACTTTCAGCTATGTTGTAATGCATATATACGAATTCCCCTTCTGAAAAAGTCTCTGAACGAATACATTATGTAGATTTAAAGCTAAATTTGCAAATAGCACTGACTGAAGAATTCACGAAAGCATTCTACAAAATATGTGTTTTGCAAAAACAACCCCTACAACTTTACTTTTTTGTTCACACCAGCAGCAATTTTTCGCCTTGTGTTGCTCAAATCACTCTGTATTGGTTGCCAGTGGGGGTTCTGACTGTTGGTTGCCATGGTTTCCCTGTAGTGCCTGGCTAGTGGGATATGACCACACAAACTACAAAGCTAGCTACAGAATACATGCACCATTCTATCAAACACTTCAAGCCTACAGGCAGCATGGCTAATATCACCAGCTGGAATAGGAGCCCAAACTTGGAATAATATCTCAAACCAAAAAAAAAAAAAAAAAGATAATGTTTTAGGAGAAGCATATTACTGTTACTCCTTAGATTTTGTAGTTGCCACTTCGCTTGGCTTTTAATTAGCCTAAAGTTAAACTCATTTTGCTTCACCAATGATTGGTTTGTCTCCTACAGCTGTGAGTAGCAAGCTCTCATTACAAAAAATGAACAACTTCTGTCCATGTTATAATGATGTGTCACTGGTGTGAACACAGAGTCAGATTTCCATTATATACCACTTCCATTACAATTGGCTTTTGAGGAAGCAGGTTCTTTTCTTGATACAGGAAACCATAGTGAAATTATTGCTGTGGTAATATAATTGTGTATTGTGCATTTGCCTCGCACCTCCAGGGTTGAGGGTTTGATTCCTGCCTCTGCCCTGTGTGTGCAGAGC
Organism: Cranoglanis bouderius; assembly: GCA_023630585.1. Classification (NCBI taxonomy): domain Eukaryota; kingdom Metazoa; phylum Chordata; class Actinopteri; order Siluriformes; family Cranoglanididae; genus Cranoglanis; species Cranoglanis bouderius. The sequence goes on from CM042540.1 coordinate 12,692,464, forward strand.
TTGCATGTGCATCAGGGGTTTCCTCTGGGTACTCTAGTTTCCTCCACCAGTCCAACAAGATGCGTTGTAGGCTGATTGGCATCTCTAAATTGTCTGTAGTGTGTGAATGTGTGTGCAATTGTGCCCTGTGATGGATCTGCACCCGTCCAGGGTGTCACCCGCCTTGTACCCCGAGTCCCCTGGGTTGTGCTCCAGGCTGCCCGCGACACTATGTAGGATAAGCAGTACAGAATATGGATGGATGTTCTCATATGTACACATTTTATATTCGGGTGACCTGTACTGTATATAAGGATGTAACTGAATATGAATACATTATTCAGAATGAACAGATAATGTCTTCTAAACAAATACAAATACAGATAAGAATAGGATGCCAACTTTGGGTTTAAATCTGAATACAGATATAAATATTTGGAGCACTAAACAGATACAGATACAGATAGTGGCATTGCATTACTCCCGTACTGTATATAGGCCTCATCACAAAATGTCTCTGTTCAATTTTAAGGTCATGGCATAGGAATAGCAATAGGACAGTCCCATCCTGTTGTCACTGGAATGAATGGCACTCTCTCTGGCTGTTGTCCAAATACAACTGCAGATCTGCAAGCATCTTATTGTACTGTGCCTCTCTCCCTATCACTCCACATCACATCCGTTCATTCTTTCAAAACAGCACACATTATTTTTTTCTTCTACTCCCCCTTTTCTCTTCCATTCTCTCCAGTTCCATGCTTTTTTTTTTTCTCTTCCAGAGATCTTGGTGTCTGTACACAATTCCTGCTCTGCAAATCCTTCAGCTGGATGGATGAATGTCCACGGCCCATTCATCATCGTGCTTATCCGCCGCCCTCACCGCTGTTTTTATATCATCTTGCAGTCAACTTGACAAGTGATTTCCCAGTCTCTCACTTTCTTATCCCTTCTCTCTTTCTCTCTCTCTCTCTCTCCTTTGCTGTTTCTACATCTCTGTCTCCTTTTTCTCCCGTTCTTAGGCCACACTGCTACGATGGGTGAGCTGCCATCCACACCGGCAGTAAAACGCCTATAAAAAGCTAACACGCCAAAGAAAGGGTAATGATGAAATTTAACTGCCTGCCTTGGTGCACCTGGGGTCCAGCATGACCAGAGCCTTAAATCCCGCCCCTCCCCACAGCCGGCAGCGGACGCCCGGGGCACTGAACCGGAACTGCCCCGCCGGGGTCAATGCCACTGCAGACATGGAGAATTATTTCACTTTAAAGATGCGATATAGATTTTGTGGAATCTCATTTCGAGCTGCATAAAAGGAGGCAGCCGTGGAAGTTTGAAATATATGAAAGGTGGAGGAGAGACCTCTCAGAGGAGGACAGTCATAGCTCTGCACTCCAGCGGGCCAGCCTGCTGCTCATCATTGCAGTACTTAGGCACTCTGGTACAACATATTACACCATTATATTGAGAGCTGTTTTGTGGTAAGTATAACATAAAGCCTCAAACATGATTCTGTCAGCCAGCTTGGCTCTGTTTTCTCAAAACTTACTCTACCTGAGCTCCATAGCTAGCTGGGCGCTGTTAGAGTGTCAAGACAGAACTATTTTCAGTTCAGTGACTGGCCCATGCCCAGAATTTCCTCCTCCGAGCCTGGTAGAAATGCTGGCAGTCCAGAGCCCTGGGCCCCCTCCTCCCGCCTCCCACCTGTCCCTGGCCATGGCACAGGCCCCTCTCTCCAAGAAGTGAGCCTCCTGGCCTGCCGGCGTGGAAAATCACTCTTTGATGGGCCGGCAGGGCTGGCAGAAGAGGCAGCCATACTGCTGAGGGGAGCTGACACAAACTCTTTAGTCAGGGCCACAGACAGAGAGAGAAAGTGAGAGAAGAGGGAATCAAAGGAGGAGAAAAAAACAGTGAAAGATAACACATATTGGTGATTGTGACTATTCTACCTTTCTGGTCAGCATTCAAAAAGAGTCCTATCTATCTCTCTAGTGAAACTGCATAACATCTCATGCAGCGACCTGGCTGTCAAAGCCATGTGAGGGGTTACATGTGCCTGGCTTACTTGCTGCTCTTGGAAATGGCTCTACTTAATTACTAACAGGATTATCATGACACGCATGCAATCACAAACATGATAATCCTCGTGAAAATTTGGAGAGCTCTCCCTGATGCCACCCTGCAAAGCTCCTGTAGGATAGGGCACGGATACAAGAGCTACAACACAACTAGCCACACCAACCAAGAGAGAGCAGACCACGCAAAAACCAAGGAACTGTGTGTGCATTGGTGGTAGACTGCAGTGTGTGTGTGTGTGTGTGTGTGTGTGTGTGTGTGTGTGTGTGTGTGTGTGTGTGTGTGTGTGTGTGTGTGTGTGTGTGTGTGTGTGTGTGTGTGTATGTGGAGCGGGGGATGCTTTGGAAAGAGCAAAATGGCAGGTGCTGGATGATGCAAGAGGAGGAAGGAGGAGAATGAAGACGGGGGGAAGCGCATATAAAAAAAAGACAGCAAAAAAGAGAAAACAGAAAGACAGAAAAGAAAAAAACACAGAAGGCGAGATGCCACAGCCAAAACCGCCATAGCAGAAGGGCCCCCTGCGTTTGAACTGCCAATTCTAAAGTAATAACAGATAAATAGAGAGGGCTCTCTGGGCTACAATGGCAAACAGCTTGGGCCTGCCAAGGGAAAGAGAGCTAATGCTCTCGCTGGTGCACAGCCCCTGCGGCAGGCCTGGCGCACTCAGCCCCAGTGTCACACTGAATGATAAAGCAGACAGATTGCTTCGAACGGCAGACACTTTGATACCCAGCAGCCCCGGAGGCGCAGCCGGAGTGCCTCTTTAGCCATTCACGAGTTAATGTGCCAATTTGTTTTCCATTGCGCCTCAAGGAGAATTTATGAGGATGGACTGCTAGCGACAGACAAATACTAATAAAATGCTCTTTTTGTGGCAATTTGGTTAATTGGCCACAGTGGGGATGGGCTTGGTGAGTTGGAGGGAGTGATCCCTGTGAAGATGGCCTTGCAGATGTTCATAAGATTCTTCTGTAAAATGATCTGAGGGCCCATTCACTCTCCCACATACTGCTATGCTCATCACATCTGTGCATATACAGTAGGTAAACAAATCCACCATGGTGCTGCCATTGGAAAAGCGTGAAGGCTGCTGTGGATATATCAGTATCAGTACACTAAGACTCCCATTATGAGCTAATACAATTATTTGGAATGATTATGCTTTGTTTGACTACAGCCCAGTTGTAGTGCAATTTAGACATTTACAAATAAATAATAGATTTGACCAGCCACCATGTTTTTTCAATTCGGGAAAAGTATATGGAGAGAAAATGGACTGAAATAGGAAATGGCAGAGGCTTTAATATTAGTGTAGTTTGAAAAGCAGTGGTGCTAAGGATCCAATCGGTAAGCCGCTACTGGAGCTGGCCAGACAGTAATTAAGGTCCTTTTTGTTCAGCACATTATCTCTACTGTTCCACTGTAAATTAGCCATGCAAAATTAACAAACCAACAAATAGCGAGGAAATCCTCCACAAATGGCTCGAAGGGGTCTCCTATGTATTCATATTCAATGGTAGAGTCATTGAATTTTGGCATTATAAAAGAATCATGGCACATTTGCTCCAGTCCAATGCTCTAACAAAGAACTATTATAATTTTTTTTTTTTTTAAAAAACACTTCTTAACCTGCATATCCATCTTCTTGGCCTTTTACACAAGATAAGAAAAATTGTTTTTACAATCCAAACAACACATATCCAGCTAAAGCCACAGCTTTAATGAAAGGCCCTACTACATCAGCACATAATGAGAGCAGAAGCCTATGGCACTGTGGGCTGCCTGTGTGTGTGGCATAGTGTATGGGCCCTGGTATTGGTGCAGGCTCTGAGTCTGTATGTGAGAGGTGTTAATGGGCTCACACAGGACCACAGCTGAGCACAGTGCTCATTGCAGGTTGGTGCATTCAAGGTCGGGGATTACGGTGCATCCTGTGACCAAACAGATGCTTCTGACAAAACACATCACACCGATGAAGCGCCCTCCTACATTCCCACTTCCCCCTTTCAGAGAGAAAGATGGAAGAGAGCACAGTACTCCTCCACTTCTGTCACCCTCCCACCAAACACACACACTTACTCTCTCTAATCAATACAGGACTGCACAACGGGAAGACAAGCTGCCTCAGGCAAGGAACACAGACCTCTAGGCAGCTCCAGGCTACATGACACACAGTATCAAACTCAGTCCAGACTTCAGGTTACCTTCTAAGCACTAGCAGAAGTACTGAACTCTTAAGATTATGAGAAACTCCAAAAACAACAACAAAAGAAAGTCACTCTGGGTCCTCAGGTATAATTTACAACAAGTTGCTTGACTGGGGAGATTGGTCAACCCATTCCAGGAGGGATCTCTGGTGGCTCAAGTCACTTAGGGGCACCAACACACCCAAGAGGAGGAGTGTGTGTGTTGGGAGAGGGGTGAGAGTAGATGTATAGATGTGCTATACCCAAATGACAAGCCCACTGGACCTATGGCAAGACGCAATTAATGACCCGTGCACACATTACAGGATGAAAAATGCCCACTGTCCGAGCACCGCGCGCCCTGCTTGGCAGCTGGAATTCTTCATTACTCTGGTCTGTACAAGAGCGGCCTGTGCTTTCTATTACAACACTCTCACATATACAGTAAAGCTATATGAACACAAGAATATGAGAACTACATTAGCTAGTTCTCATACAGTATATTAGCTAGTTCTTAAATAATACTTTTTAGTCCAGCTTTTCAAACATGTGCACACAAAAGACACAATGTATAAGCTTGTCATTCCCAAGTTACCTGGAGATGGACTGACCACAATGACAAGCTCTTTCCTGTAATGACAGAATACACAAGTTACCTAATACATTTTTTTTGGAAATGCAAATCAGCCTACAACACATGTCTCTGGACTGGGGGAGGAAACCAAAATACCCGAAGGAAATCCCCAAAGCACAGGGAGAGCAAGCTCCACGCACACAGGACGGAGGCAGGAATTGAACCCCCAGCCCTGGAGGTGCGAGGCAAACGTGCTAACCACTAAGCCACTGCGGACCCTTCCTTTAAGGGTTCTTTGATTTTTCCTCTAAAAATTTTACGTACAGTGGAATCTCAAGAGAAAGTGGGTCATGCAGCAAGACAACGACCCTAAGCACCCAAGTCGTTCTACCAAAGAATGGTTAAAGAAGAATAAAGTTAATGTTTTGGAGTGGCCAAATCAAAGTCCCGACCTTAATCCAATAGAAATGTTGTGGAAGGATCTGAAGCAAGCAGTTCATGTGAGGAAACCCACCAACATCCCAGAGTCGAAGCTGTTCTGTACTGAGGAATGGGCTAAAATTCCTCCAAGCTGATGTGCAGGACTGATCAACAGTTACCGGTAACGTTTAGCTGCAGTTATTGCTGCACAAGGGGGTCACACCAGATACTGAAAGCAAAGGTTCACTCACAGATATGTAATATTGGATCATTTTCCTCAATAAATAAATAACCAAATATAATATTTTTATCTCATTTGTTTAATCGGGTTCTCTTTGTCTACTTTTTGGACTTCTGTGAAAATCTGATGATGTTTTAGATCATAAATAAAGCAGAAATAAGCAGAAATAAAGTAAATTCTAAAGGGTTCACTAACTTTCAAGCACCACTGTAGAATCCTACAGGAGAGGGTTTTCCATTCAGAAATGTAGAATGCCTTTTGGGAGTTTAAAATTAAACCATCCAAAGAGCCCTTGAGGTACCCTTTATATTTAGGAGAACATAAATGATATACTAAATACACCCCATACAATACTTACATTTAATCATTCACTAAATAATGCAATGAGTGCAGAAGTGGCCTGGATTTTATAGAACATGTCTTCTAGTGGGTTATTCATTTATTCAGTGCATAATCTTAACATCTAAATTGAATACAGTGTGTAAATGCATGAAAAATCACTTTAAAAGAGTTGGTTTATCTGATCATCCTTATCTAATCAGCAGATCTGGCATTATAAACAGACTCATGCTGAGCTTCCCCTTGGTTTCAGGATGTTCCCCATGAAATTCAAACCTCTCCAGGAAGCCACTATCATATTCCCACTGCCACCAATAAAACGTTAAAGGCCCGGTCATCCCTAAAGTTAATTGCCATTTATGAAGTTAACCGATTCTTTTTTTATTGAGTGACCAATTATCTGATTTGAGGAAGTTAATTACAAACCTGTAATATACTTACTTGAAAATTTGTGAAATTTGTTTAAAAATGACCGTTCATATCCCATAGTATGGGATTTAACAGAAACGATAATTAGATTAGAAGTAAATTATCCTTCTCAGGACATCAGTTATTAAAAGTTAAATCGTGTTCAGTGACAATTATTAAGACCTTAATTAAATATAGATGATTGTTTGTTAATTGAATCTATTTTGGGCCATTATAGATCTAATCATCACATTGTACAAAATGGCTGTACATCTATACAAATTAGATTAGAGTAGATCTAGTAAAGCACCAATATATACCTATATACCATTGACATCAAAATGAAAGAAATGTGTCCCATCATAAATTCATAGTATCTCACTATAAATAGTGATGCTACAATTTAAGATCTGCTGGATTATTTTTTGTCTGTGTGTCATGAAGTCAGTGGGTACACACTGAGGGACACAGGTGGCTCAATCAAAACTGAGCTGGGGGGGCAATTTGTCAAGACCCCTTGCCATGATTAGCCCCATGTCCACATCAGAATGGAGGAGAGCAAAGAGAAGAAAAAAGGAAGATAGAATGGACAGAGAAATTGATACAGGCAAAGAGTGAATGAGCTGGGCAGGAGGTGGTACAGAGGGGCATGGAGTGGATGCCTCAGTGATTTCTAGCAAGACACCTCCCACTCATCTTCACGTTATGCCTTGATGAGTTTCTCCATCGTATCCTTTCCCAGGACTCAGCCCACGGCTCAGATCCCACCAAGAGGTCTAGCAGCTTCCCATCCAGTGCTCGCTTTATCAACCAAAACCACATTCATCAAAGCCTTGGCTGAACAATTAGAAATATTTACCCAAGCACTCACTGACCCAGCCACTGAAAATCCTCTCACTCATTTGTGTGTTTCTTTATCTTAGTCAGGGGGTCGCCCACTTATCTGGATGGAGCACCCCAAGAGTCAGATGGCAATAACTTCCAGGAACTGCAAAACAAACCATTAAAAATATATAAGCCACAAGCCATACAATTACATCATAATTCATTAAAACTAACAAAAGAGCACAGTCAGGGGTATTGGCAGCATTAGGAAAGAGTTTAGCAAAGCTTCTTCCTCCTGGCTTTGCCTTGCCTTGCCTCCCCCTGCTCAGAATCTGTAGCCAGGATGTGTATAGAGTGTGTGTAGCTTGGATTAGAGTGTCAGTGCACTAGAGCAGAGCTGTGGGGGGAGAGGTGGAAATAGAAAGGACACAGGCCCAGGCCCCGTCACTCCATTAAGCAGGGTGTCTAACATCCCATTTCCCTTGCACTTCCTCCCCTCCTAATCCCTTTATGCGAACCTCACTCAAGAGTAAGCATGTGTGAAATTGAGGAGTCTCTAATACACATCCCGTGGCCTGGGCTGGCCCCTGCGGCGACTGGGGCAGAGCCGGGGTGGCTTTAGAAAACTGTGCCAAGCAGAATTATATCATAATCAACAGAATCTTCTTTGTCCCCACTTCTATTGCACAGAGCCACTGAACATCCAAACAAGCCCATGGCAACTAGTGTGCGAAAATCCCAGCCTTGGAAACCATTTTTAAGGAAGTGATTAAGACTTTGGTCTACCGATCAGAAGGTTGTGACTTCAAATTCCAGTACCGCTAAGTTGGATCCATGAGCAAGACCCTTAACCCTCAACTGTTCAGGTGTATCCTGCCTCATTTGTAAATAGCTTTGGATAGAAGCAGTAGCCAAATGGGCAAATGTAAATGTAAAAGGCAAGAGGATCAACAATGAAACCCCACCACCAAATTTTGGGACTTTATCTCATCAATGGCACATTATTCTAACAACTTTACTCATTCGGTTTTCCTTTAGCTACAGATTTTCACTATTTTTCAGAATCATGATTTCACCCTCCTTTGACACATCATGTAACAATCTTCAATTCACTCTATGTGTCTTTACTTGACCACTTCTTCACTCTCTTGTTGTGGTCCAGTGGTCCTCTGCACGACCACTTAACAACAATGAAGAGTGTCCTCCGTCTATATTTGCTTTTCATTCCATTTTGTAAGTGCATGTTATTACTGGATCCCTGCTTTTACATCTCCAAGTGTTCATAAGGCATGCCTCTCCACATGAGAGTCATTGCGAGTGTTCTCCTTTTCTTTGCAAGAATACAACATGACTCCCCCTACTGTGTGGTTAGATGCCTATTTGCTCAGTCAATTTGCTGTTCCCAGCATCCGAACTCATGCAAATACATTAGCTGATATGCGGTGGGCAACGGCAGCTTGTGTTTCAACAGCTTGCAAACTATCGCAAACAGGCCTGTTTTTGAGGGTTCACCACGCAAAGCAGGCTCCTGAGAGCAGGAAAACAATGAGACATAAGTTACTCTATCCAAGATGTAAGATGCAAAAGATACATCAATACACAAGTGTTAGTTTGTGATAATGTCAAGTTACAGTCATGACAAGGGATTTAACCAAATGCATTATTCAGATTGAACAGATGATACATTCTAAACAAATACAAATGCAGATACAAATAGTAGGTGCAGTACTCTGTGTTCTTGTATTTGTTTGTTTATTTGTTTTTAAAAACTTGCCAGACATGTTTACAGGGCATCTGGTGGAGACTAGAGGTCGTGGATTGGGAATGGGATTCATCAGGACACAACAAAAAAAAAGTCTTGTGATTGGGAGATTTTTTACTTTCATACTTTTATACTTCATACTCACGGAAAGAAAGACATTCTTAAATGAAAGACAACTTTCGTTTAAGAATACGAGGTACACAATCATAGTTTCTGTCTATTGTTAGTGGTCTGCTCCAGCAGACTGACATAAACACTGGCATATTTAAGGCCCCAAAATAAAACTATATTTCTACCATATTTCTATATATCTGGCTTGAAATTCACAATAGAAATATGCTTTTATTTATATGCTTTATATGCTTTTAGTCGCTGACCACACAGTCTACACACTGTACACAGGGCAGCATATCTCTGCCGGGGACTCCAGAAATTAATTATTTTATTAATTTCAAAATATATATTAACTTATTGTGTTTCATCATCATTTCATCAAAAAATATTACATCTCATTTAAATTGTTATTAAAAGAAACTCTTCCTGGAAAATCATACGGGCATTATAACAAAATGCTGCATAAAGGACCCCTGTTCGACTTACAGCAGCACTACATCCCAGCATCATAGTTGATTCTGATAGCATGTCCAGCAAACTTTTTTGGAATGTAACAAACCCATAAACTAAAATAACTATGATAACATATTATCAGGTGACTAATATAAACAACAACTGACAACACCCATGGTTTAAATACAAATACAAATACACTAAACAGACACAGATGCAAATACAGGTAATGGCATTGCATTTCACCCTACTATAATATTACCTCTTATATACATCTTATACCATCTGATTACATTTTGGGAATTTATCATAGCAACCTAACAACTGTAGATGCTGAACTACTGTGTATATCTCTCTGTGTCTTTTCTTCTCTCTGAGTCCAGGTGTCCCTCCTGGGCTCTGCAGTAAATGGGTGCAGGTAGTGGAACGAAGCCACAGGACAGGAAGGAAATGAAAGCCAGTGGCCTGAAGTCAACTTCCTGTCAGTGTACTGGTGGAAAGATGACCACTCATCTCTAGTGATGAACAGAATGGCCTCTGTGGTGACCATATGTACGGATGTGAGGGTGAACATCAAGTCCATTTACTCAATACTGCCTTTACGGTGAGGTTAGTTCCTGCAAATCAGCCTCCTTGTCTTCTCTAGAGGCCTCTGGGTGGTGTGATCAGCCTTAGGCCAGGCTGTCCCACAGGGACACACACTGAAAATCACTGTTAAAGATAGCATCAGTGCCCCCTGTCCCTGTCCCTGCTCACTGCATGCTGACACTGATACAACTCCCAGAGGATCTGGAGGATCGTTCAGAAACCAAGACCAGAGCTACAGTGTCCTTTGACCCTGACCCAAGCTGCTGAGGACTCAAGCCTGCTTGCTTCTCTGCACTAGTCTAACATGTCTGGCCCAGATAAGCCTCCTTCCCCCATGCGCCCAGATTGGGCTGCTCTATCTCAGCGGCTCAGGCACGACCGTGACCGTGGCTTTACACGTCCTGCGCTTCCTCACTGCACCGGCTCCTGCCGCACAGGTGCTCATTGACTCATGCGCCACCGCAGTTGCTAAGCAACACACTCTGAGGACACCCACCTGCCTTCAGGCTTCAGTGGTCTAAATTTTGTCTTAATTGCAAATTGAGTAGGAGACGAGAGTACGCCCCCTGAATGTGAAATAGACGCCAGGCCTGGCGCTGGATGTTGGGGAACTAATCAGAAGACAATGACGGGAGGGCTACCGCTGCGATCGAGTGACACACACTGCGGTGTCATAGCCATTACAAAGTCCTATCATTTGCCTCATCATTCAGGGACAATCTCAGCTAATGTTGTACCGCTGTGGAATCATATCAAATGCAAAAAAGGAATGGGGTATATTTTTTTAAATCCTTCTTTTCAGAGGAAAAAGGTAGACGTGTCAGCATGTCCATTTCTCTCCTCTGGCAAAAACTCTCACACAACATGCAAGAGACCAATCGCTGAATTCAATTATCAGCCCCTGTACCAAATCGGCAAGAGACTATGTTCCAAAGGATGCTCATTTCAGCTCCTCTCTCACCAAATCCCAAAAGAAATCTCATTCACTTGAACAATGCACTTTTTCCTATTTAAAAAAAAAGAAAGAAAATCAATATCTGGTTTCAATATGAGGGGATGGGAATCAATATCGCCAGGCTTTCGGTTTTTCTCTCCTCTCTCCTGGGCAGTAAACAGAAACAATGGAATATGGTTATTACTGGGTCAGGGATGCCTTAGCTGATAGAATCTATGATTAGGTCCTTGTGTTACAATCACCCTCACACTTTACACTGCTGATGCCTTTAACCTTTTGATGGCATGTGCAGCACAAACAAACTCAATACCATCCTTCTTTTTTCCTCTTTCTCTTTCCCATTGCTTGTCTAGGGGAAGCCGGGATCGTCAGACAAAGAATGAAGACGGGATTTGTCACTTTCTTCTCTTTGTAATCCTCTATAGGACAGAGGCACAATAAAGGCTTTACTTTTCACTCTTCTCTTTCCAACGTGCATTTAAACTGATTGTTTACCAAACGGTATTGGAGTTATAACGGCACATCATGGACGCCAAGATGGAATACAGTCTGTAGTCCATGGCTAGGTTGAAGTGATTACTTAAATATGAATGTTTTCATATATATAAATGGTTCCGATTTTTTTTCCTCGACCTGCCTCCTGTGTCAAAACAACACTTCTTACTAAATAAATATGCTTTGTTTCCTACTGAGACACCTTTTAGTCCAGTCCTTTTAAGAGAAGGACTCGATTTGCATTATCCACAACCTGAGCCGCAAACGGTTGTTTATTGGGACCAAAGGCAAGAGAGCACAGTGGGCAACTCTGTGGATGTTTTGGCCCCTATGGTGTCAATGTCTTAAAGAAAGGAATTACAAACAAATTGCTGTGGGCATACACATAATTTAGAGACTGGTGGCAATTTTATGACTTGTTAATGTTCCTAATTACATGCCCGTGAAAGGCTTAATTAATTCAGGGAGGTAGGAAGTGGGAAGAACCAGGATCGAAAGTGAAAAAGCTTGCGAGAGAAGGGAAGTGGATGCTTGCGTTTGTTATCATGGTTCCACTGCATTGGTTTTTAGAGCCTAAGGAGAATTTAGGGGCTCTCTATTTGCTCAAAGAAAATGCAAGTCTCCTGAAAATACGACCATTACGATCAACCCCTCGCTGATACCTAATATTCTTTCAATCCCGCTCCGACTTTGCCAAAGTGGCTGTAATCATATTATTGTAAATGTTGGTGCAGTTAATTGCATCGTGAGGAAAATAGGTTACGCTTGGCAGATTAAGGAGAATTTTATAAAGTTTGTTTCTCCACAGGAGGACTGAGTCACTAATAATGGTTGGGAGGAGGAGGAAAGAGCAGGAGGAGATAAACATGGCGTGGGAGTGTTTTAAACACAAATGTGTTCTACTTGAATCAGTATAAACACTCCCATAACTCACACGCAACTTTAAATCACTGCTAGTGCATAACACGCAAAAAAGAGGTCAGGTATAAAACTCTATATAATTTCTCAATAGAAATATTGAGCGGGATAGGAGGATGTAAGACTTGTATGTGTCCTTTGCTATTCAGCACTGAGATGCCACTGCGATGAAGTCTCCACTGTAAATGCCAACATATGGCTCTCTCACTGCTCTCTGAAGAAACATTATTCATTTTCTACCTCATTGCTGAGTCTCAGTTAGAGACTCTCTTCTGCTACATTCATCAATATTGTCTAAACTGCAACCCGTGTGTGTGTGTGTGTGTGTGTGTGTGTGTGTGTGTGTGTGTGTGTGTGTGTGTGTGTGTGTGTGTGTGTGTGTATGCAAAAAGGCCAGAGTGCCCTGCGGCTCAGTCATGCAGCCGTGCCATGCGCACAGCTCACTGCTGCCTCTCTGCGTTCTGCCGTCCAATACGGAGGAGCGGCACTCATTATGATACCAAATTTACAGAGTGCGCAGAACACACACTCCATTTAGCACACAATCTCTCATAACAAAAACAAGACAGGAAGGGAGGGGGCAGGCGTAGTCTCTTGCCCTGTCTGTCAACAAAGCCATTGCAGTCACATCAAATGGCGTCTGGAGTTATCGGGCTCCAACCCTTTATCTTGTAAATTCAACACATGTTCCACATAATTCACACTAACTGTGACAATCAAGCAAGTAGGCAAATATGGGCTCCTTACTGAGAGATCAATGGGGCTCATTCTGCACGGTATGCATTTTTAATTCCTTATTTATGGCAGGTCCTTTAAGACAGACTGGATTTGATGGAAAACAGAAAAGAAGTGTAATATTTACTAAAGTTGAACATCGAAAGGGCAATTTCACCAGACAGTTATGGGGATCTGGATGAAATGGCACAGTGAATGTCTTTATGTAGACATAATTATTCTTCTATTCTATAACTATTATTTCTTTGACTATATCTGCTTATTTATTTCTGATAAATGTCATGTAATGGTGTAAAATACTAAATAAAAGAAAGAAAATCTGTGCATATGTATTTAGACACCTTGAATGAATTTACATTTGAATTTCAAGTAGCCCTCCCTTTGCCTTTGAGGGCCATAAAATATAATGATGCTGATGGAAATGCAGTGTGTATTTCGTCCAGAGTGAGGCTGTAGTGTGGTCAGGAAAGAGCAAGAGGTCCATGTTTCCCAGCATGAAGAACAGAAACTGCTCCGTGTATCTGTACCCCATGGAGAGAGGCACCTTTCTCTTCTGTAGTAAAATGCTGACCAAAGAGACAGCACTCTGTATGATTCTGCCCTTAAAGCCACGTCCATCTTCCCACTGAGTTCATATTCATTGCTCTTCACTACTGACATCAACACACAGAGCAGACAGTTCCAAGTTTTAAGCAGTACTCCATAGGGACATAACCAGCCAACACTGCATGTCTACATACCTGGGGCTCTCCAGGGACCCTTTTATCTGTAAGAACAAATCATGAACCCCTCAGTACAGGTTTATTTTTCAAACAAACTATTCAAGTATTAGGCACATAATTTAAATGTGTACTATATTATCACTGACCTTTGTGTACTATTATTATTTCTGACCTTTACATTTTTAGAACATACTATCAAGATTGCCATTAGAATCGGGTTAACAATAATTATAGACATAGGAATTTTAATAAGGGTGATTTGTTGTTTCCACCACTTTACCTGGATTTTTATTTAGGTGTGGATGCCACAGAAAATGCAAGGAAATCTGAAAACCACTAAATAACTAGTCAAAAATCACGTTTGCTTTCAGACATCTAAGTGTTTGGACGATGTCTAAGTTTATACACAACCACAAATTCCACTGGCGCGAGCTGAAATATCTTCATCTGAAATGCAGCAAATTTATGAATATTCTAATTTCAGCTCATCTGTAAAGAAATGTGCAGTGTGTTTATCATAGTGGGCCGTGTGAGCGGCTGTGGCTCAGGGCATATGGAAATGAAGTGGAAAATGGCGGTGATTAAACGTATGGGGGTTAAATGGGCACGCTATGTGCTGCACACACTATTACCTCTACATTGCTATACTGGAGCTGCATTTGTATTAAACACATACTGAGACATGTCTGATTGTGCATACATAAACCTAAAAATCATTCCGCTTGTTTACACACTTTCAACCAAATAAAGCATATGTTAAAAAGTCTGATATCAAGATTTTTAACAGCTGGTCCTGCTTGAATTATGATTATGAAATGATTATGGCAAGTTATATTTTAGCACTTATCTATGTATTAATACACTGTAGAAAACTGGATCTAGTCTGACTAAACAACTTAGTTTGAAAGTTCAGTAACAATAAGGTCATTTACATTTATTCCCTTAATACATTTCAGATGCAAAGAGCTTTACAGCTTCATTTGTAACAGGCTAAAAAAATGTACATATGGGTTAATTTAGTTTCAGCAGAAAACAGCATTTTGTTGAAACCAACATCACTATGATTTCAGTTATTATAAACTTTATCTGATGGCATAACCCATAAACATGTAGGTTGATGGTACTTCTGGGTGAGTAACCCACATTTGTCTACGGCAGAATAGCTCACAGTAAATAGAACGAATGAAAACAGACAATATAATGGAGAAATCTCATTGTATTTGGAAATGTAATGTCAAATTTGTCCCAGTATACAGTATAACCAATTCATTGGTTATGAACAGACTATCTGTTTTCTCACTAATTTTGTTGCATGGTGTCTTGTTCACAATCTATCACTATCTATTACAATACCAAAAATGTGATTTCTTAAATTTAACACACTACATAAGGTTAAAATCAACCATCCACATTAAAATAAGACAATATGCCAGTTTAGCTTTTTCTAAATGTTTAGCACCATTTGGCTTGCATGCACATCATACTGACAAGTTAAAATTTTTCCAAAATTGCTAATGTTAATCTCCAAGACAAGGACAAAACAAGAATTTTAATACTTTTAGTAGCTATTACCTCAGTGCTAATGACACACCATGTTCATTGTGATGTCGAAAAAATAGAATTTAACAGCCAACTTGGACCATAACAGCTTAAGAAGGATACAGGCTTGCTGACATCAACAACCTTATGAGTATCTCGTTTCTCATATTTCGAGGTACACAATATTGTACTGTCTACTGAGTATGTTTAAACACAAGATTACTGATATTGTTCTGATTTCCCCAATACCGTACTTAAATATCTTTGATAAGCAGTCTGTACAGGATTTCGCTGAGTTTTTTTATGATTGTTGCAGCCACAAATGCTTGATTTTGCTGCGACTTTGCAATGAAATTGCAATTACACAAAATTGTTTTGAACTGCCTTTCGCAATGATGTTTGTTGGTA
Organism: Cranoglanis bouderius; assembly: GCA_023630585.1. Classification (NCBI taxonomy): domain Eukaryota; kingdom Metazoa; phylum Chordata; class Actinopteri; order Siluriformes; family Cranoglanididae; genus Cranoglanis; species Cranoglanis bouderius. The sequence continues at coordinate 12,708,198 of CM042540.1, forward strand.
AATGAGACCTTTTAGCTGTACTCATGTTCGACGCACATGAATTCGTAGAGGGCTTTGGCTGAATGCTCGTTGTGATGAAATCACATGACACGTCTTGGGGCAAATCTGTGGTAATTTTGAAAAATTGCAAACTCCTCAGAATTTTGTGGAGTTTACTTGATTTTGCGTTCATTTCTGTGATCGCAAAATCGTGAAATCCTGAAGGGACTGGTTAAGTAACTTGGTTAAAAAACTCTTTAACTCTTGGTTAAATTATACTGTTGCGCCAATATTCTTTGTTGTGGTGTTGTAACTAAAGAATAAGTGATTGTTTTAGAAAAATGTATGTACACACCTTTTCCAATACAGTTAATGCATTAATTTTATAAAGCACATACACAGATACACAGGCTACATTAACTAATTAATTGCTCTGTTTGTTTGTTTGTTTGTTTGTTTGACAGGGTTTGTGGTTGAGGGGGGCAATTTTCCTGCAGCATTTCCCAGACTCTCTCTCTCTCTCTCTCTCTCTCTCTCTCTCACACACACACACACACACACACACACACACACACACACACACACACAATTTCAATGGCAAGAACGAGTAGCAGCAATTTTCCATTTTCATTCTGTTGACCACTTGACCGTGTGCTCTCAGTCCAACAGATGAGCTCTACTCTTCTAAGCACACATACGCTTGCAGCCTTGTATTGATGGAGGGAGTCAATTCTTCTGCACGTACTGTTACACACACACACACACACACTACCACCACTAACACCAAGTGTTTCATGTGCAGAATTAAGACATTAATCTACATGGATCAAAGAACATGCATACATTATGTACTATAGATAGAACACACTTTTTATGTCCTTAATTATTGCTTCCTATGAGTGTGTGTGGTGTCATGTGAGTGTGTGAGTATAACGGGGCTGATGATGGTGCCAGAGGCAGTTGTTCCACTCTATGGTTTTACATCATTGTTCTCATGCCACCCATTTTCTCCTTTCTCTCTTTTGGCAACTTGGCTGTGGTTTCTGGACTGTTTTGTGCATTCCCCTTTCTCTGTCTTCCTCTCTCATTTTCTGCCATTCATCCTGCATTTTCTCCTCTCTATCACTACAACAGGGTAAGCTTCCCCGAGGTTTCCACAGGGTCCTCGAGCCGATAAAGTCTTTTCATGTCGAAACCCTCAGGCTTCGAGGTAAATCCTACAACTTGGCAACACCGTGTGCCAAGTGAGCATGCCAGGGCCTTCCTAGTAATACAGTACAGTCCTGAATTTGTGCTCCTATCACTCTATACTCTTCTTATTCTCCTTTATTTAAACAACCTCTTCTACTGCTAATTTGCCTAGGGAACTTTTAGGCCTTCGTTCTTATCCAAATTTCTTGAACAGTTTTGAACCAGAAAATTCTTTAAAAGGGCTATATCACATTTTCAGTCTTTCAATATAGTATTACAGGTTGGCTTTAATGCCGTTTAAAATATTTATTGTATTTTAAATACACAGATATCATACGGTCTATCCAACTCACAGAAGATTTTCCACCAAGACCGAATCTGCTTATTAGCATTCATAATCAGACCCCCTCATTGGTCATTATTATTCATTAGCTGACACCCATACTGTAAGTGCCATATACAAACCTCAGTATGGTGCAGAATATAACACAGACGTGACGCAAAACAGATCAACTGTGAGGTTGGCGGTGTGTATATACAGCAGATTTTATATAGATTTTATATAGCAGCATATCAGTTGTTAAACTGATCCACAATGTGCAAACTGAGCCAAAGGACAGAGCTGCAGCTGTGTTCTGGATATTTACACAAATGAAAAAATGAGAAGATATACTGTACATGTATGGTAGATGCACAATATGTTTTAGAATAGTTATTTATTATATAGTTATCTAATCATTTATTGAGCACTGTCTGTGTGTTCTCCATTCTTGGATGTTTTTTTTTAATGATTTTTAAACACACTTGACATTTTTCATCCCCATATTTCTGCTGTACACGTTTTTTTCAAATATGAGTTCAGCCCTACACGCCTTTCAGCCAAGGTTTTTTTTTGTTTTTTTGGTTTGTTGAATGATGTACAGTGCGAAACCAAACTAAAGTAAATAGCAAATAGATCAAAAAGATCAATTTCGCTCTGCTTTGGGCTTGACAAATGGTCTAATAGGTGTTAAAGATAATGTTACCTTATGTTACACAAGTAAATTATTGAGGTAATAGCATGCTCAATGAAAAGACCCCAATGAAAAGAGAAGCATGGTGTTGCATCAGAAAACATTGGACTATCTTTTTTATTATTATTATTTAGTGTTTTGTAACTTGCTGTTGTTCCAAACCTGACCAATAAATATGCTGGTTCATTATTTTAATGTAATCAAACCCTGAAATAAATAAATTGCATGAATTCATACTGGTATGCTGTCGTGAAAGGATTACGAGTAAAAGCACACAAGAGGGCAGTTGACGGATGGGTACGGAGAGTTAGAAGAAATTTGAAAAGTGTCCACACTGCCTCAGACCTCAGAGCATATGACTGAGCGTCTGCTGCAGGTCACTGTGTTATTGTTAAGCGTGTGTGTCACCACAGTAGGGGGGCAGTGTGGAGTAGTGCTGGCCCTCACCTTCAGCAGAGGTGACCCTCCACAGGTGCCCTCTCCTGGCTCTTATCAGTAGAGCACGAGCATAAAGGCCCTGGCATGAAGAGTGATGGGCCAGGCCGACACACACCATGTGGCCTCCTCTCACTTTGGCCCCCATCCTTTACGGAATCATTTGCATACTGCATAGGCAGTGCTGTTTTTATTGAGGTCGTTTTTTTTATTAGTCCTTCATTGGCTTCAGCTCAACAATAAAATCAGCTTACATCAAGACACAGATGACCTTTTTCATCAAGCTGTTCTTTGATGAAACCACTTCTCATGTAAGTTTCTTGACTTCTATGTGCACTCTAGCCACATTCCTTAAATGTTCAATTAAAAACATGCTTGTAATTCACTAGAAACATTTCAAACTAGATGTGTACTCGACATAATACCCACTAGGAAAGCATACGTATATATAACCTCTACATGACATGAACATGACACGTGATTCATCTGTTTTGACGATTATTAATACTGTGTGTATGTGTGTGTGTAAGACAAAAATGAGTAGTAACACGCTGAAATTAATTTCTGAAAATAATAATCTCTCTAAAACTGGTCGAAAACATTGCTATACCCCTGCGGGAAAAACACCAAAACAGCAGAAACTCTCATTGAATTTGTAATGGTTTTTAATGGTCATAATGGGAATTGCATTGGTTTTAATGGAAACTGTCATGGTCCCTGTGGGTCTCTGCTTGTAATTTTTGCCTTTTACTGGTGGCATGTTATGTCTAGTGGATACCATTGAGGACCAATAATGGTAATGGCAATGGTTTTAATGGTTAGCTGATGGTTTGTAACGGTATTTGTAGTGGAAACCATTAGAATTTCTGTGATGGTTTCTATTGTTTTTTTGTTTTTTTCAGCAGGGATGTGCCTACACCATGGCTAACAAGTCTTGTTACTGTTGGCAACGTAGCAGTCAGTGCTAATTGTCTTTGTGAAACCCAGTGAAGGTACTGACACTTATTTAATTGTGATTTTAGCTTAGGTTTGATTTGTGAATTGACTGATTAGTTTTTTTTAGCTATGTCTCCACCCATTGTGTTAGCATTTGCTTTCATTGGCCATCCTCACCAAAAAATAATTTACCATCCTTGGCAATATTTTTATTATAATCTGTAAGCCTGCTTTTCACACAGTATATCAGGGTTCTCCGATTGCCATCCTGAAGAGCCAAAGTCCAGCACAGTTTGATGATTTCCCTGGCCAAAGACATCCAGATTCACATTAGATGTTAAAAACAGGTTTAATCGGGGTGTTAAAGCAACACTATTACAAAACTGTGGTGAACTGCAGCCCTGTGGGACTATAATTGAGGAACCAATTATTTATGTAGGGCAGCATAGTGGCACAGCAGACAGCGTTTGCCGCCTCACAGCTCCAGAGTCCCCAGTTCGATCCTGAGCTAGGGTTACTGCCTGTGTTGGGTTTCTTTACATGTTCTCCCCATGGATTTCCTCCAGGTTCTCTGGGTTTAATCCCAAAAACATGGTGATAGGTGGATTGGCTATGCTAAATTGTCCCTAGGTGTGAATGAATGTGTGAATGAGTGTGTGTCTGTGCTGCAATGTGTGGGTCATTCTATCCTTCTATCTTTCTGTCCTCAGAGTTTGCATAAAGCTTACTCTTAAAATAGACTGTGTAGTCACAACTGAGTTACATATTTGAATTATAGAGAATGTTATTTGAACAATTATACCTATTTGAGCCATGAATTAGGTATTGTTTATTTTCAAACAATTATACAAAATTCCAAGTACCATAAAAATGCTTGCCCCCATGGCCATGTCTGAAGGTTTAGGGCATATTTTGAGTTCTCCCTCATTATACATATAATAATGTATATTACACTATCACATTTATGATGTGGATGATATAAAAAAAAGTAAAATGCCAAGTAAATATTATAAATAATATGATGGAAATGGCTATCCCCTGGAGTCATGTCACTGGTGTTACTGCTCAACCCTTATTCTGGATGAAAAAAAAACAGAGTTTTGACATTACTTTGTATTTCCTACATCCTACTTCCTGTAGATCCATCAAAAAAGCCACATGGTAAGTTTGCTGTCTCTTTTCAATTATCAGAAATATTCTTATTTGTTTCATAATTTCATATGAAGCGTTTAATTGAGGTCACTGGTATAACCTATTTTATTATAAGGGATTTTTTTTTTTTTAAATTATAATACAAATTGATTCAATTACATACTTTAGAGAGTATAGCAAGAATAGCAACATGTGGTTTGAGGTATTGTAGCTGTCATTTTGTAAAATGCATTTTTTAAGAAAATTGGCACTGGTGTTTCTGCTCCTCATGTGAACACCATTCTTTGTTGCTCTTTGTGCCACTGTTATTTCATTGTGTCACTGGTGTTACCGTGTTTTCGTTTTGATCACAATAAAGCAAAAGGGTCACATTTGACATAAATTTTAAAATGTTGACGATTATTTCATATTAACTGACTGTTACCTCATTCAAGAGTTAGGACTTTAAGGATTGTATGATTACATTTTTAGAAGTGTCCTTCAAATATTTTTATTATTTTAGCAAAAATATGACAGTGCAAATGAGCAAACATCACCCAATAACACGAACTTGATTGAAATAAATAAAAGCTTTATCTCCTAATTGTCTGCATTATCATTATTCCTCTATGCCTGTGACTACATGTGCAGAATAGATTGAGAAACAACATTTGTAAAATGCCTTTATTGTTGCCAAAATTATAAGGTAACACCAGTGACAAAAAGATGGGATAAGCTTTCTTTAAATCAATGTACAAAAACAAAAATCCAATGAGCTGCCATTTATGTGGATTCCTAAAGTCAACGGGTTAATAATATTGTAGCCTTTGTTGAAATGTTTAAAAATGAAATACATTTTAAGACATATTGCTACTTCAAAAGTGGACGTTTCTGTAGAATGACCCGTGCCCTGTAATGGACTGGCATCCCATCTAGAGTGTATTTCTCCCATGCACCCAGTGTTCCCGGGATAGGCTCTGGTGCCACCATAACCCTGACCAGGATAAAGTGATTACTGAAGATGAATGAATAAATGAATGGATTATTTATTCATTTATTTATCTAGCTAGCTAGGTGTTAAAGTTAAGTAATGCTCGCTAACACCATGAGTAACTAGTTTTGCTAATTACTGGAAACATGGCAATTGATGCTAACTGGGTAGAATGGCTTGTTAAAATTCATAATGTCATAAAATACGTATTGACTCATTTAAAAATGCTTTTATCTGCAGTTTGGTTTGTGAGTTGAGTGATTAGTTTGTGACTGATTAGTTGTGGTATTTATGTTTTTTAAGCTCTCTCTCTCCATCTATTTTTAGTAGTTTCTTTCATTTGGTATTTTCAGCAACCTTGTTTATTATTTGCACCATGTTTATTATTTGTCCTGTTTTTCCAAATGTTAATCACACACTGTATAAGGGTGTAGGGGGTAGGGTGGTATAGCAAGGAAATCTCCAAGCAATGCTTGACTGTGTCCCCCCAGGACTGGAATTAAGGATCCATGCCTTATATTTTCCAAAATATGCTCATGGTTATGTGTATGTTGCGTCCAGGTGATAATCTAGACACAATATACACACTCACTCGTAACTTGACCCAGCCTTGCCAGTGCTCCCCAGTTTCTGTCCCATCTTGATGCATGCATCTGGAAAGCCACACACATAGGGCTCCTTTGCAAAGGCTCAAAACTAGGGTAGTCTCTGCACCTGCAGTTGTCTCTGGCCTCGGCACCACCGATCCAAGTCCAGATCTCAGACAGCTGTTCTACAGGATTAAGCTTTTGAAAACAAACTATTCCGCATACTGCTCGAGCAGCCTCGGGACTGAGCTTTAGCCTGGAGTCGGCACGATCACTCTCACTCACCCTGGGCGCACCCCCCTCGAGACCAAGCCAGAGCCCAGCTGAAATGGATCCCTGTCAATATAAATCACCTTCCTCATGGCTGAGCCTTGCTGATATGCTGAGTGTGTGAGAGCGTGGGTGTGTGTGAACCTGGGTTATATCGCCATGTCCTATTTCGTGTATGGGTTAATGACAGTGAGGGAGCTACATTGTCTAACTAGGCTGATTCTGCACTAGACCTGATGTTAGCAGAGCTGCATCAGGGATTTTTTTTTTTTTAAAGAAAGCCTCCATTAAGTCTATCACAGGAGACAGGGTCATGTCTGTAGATTAGCTCAGAAAAACTTGATCCATGGCCACATCTATCACGCTAAGACCCAAGCTAACTAAATGTGTCTATTTGTAGCCTGCTTTTTTGTTGCGTTTTTTTTTTTTTTTTTTTTTTTTTTTTTTTTCTTAAAGGAAACAGAAATCCATCTCGCTTGTGTTTGGCAGTCCACATTAAAACGCTGTGCACGAGGAGACCAGCAGAATGAAAAGAAACTTGTTTTTCACACCGTTGTGACAGGGAATGCAAATAGTCTAGCGTTCCCCTAGAGAGGGAGAAAGAGTAAGAGAGAGAGAGAAAGAGAAAAGAGCACAAATAGAAATTGTGAAGAGACTGAACCAGTCAACATGCAAATAGGGAATGATGTCCATCTCTGTTTTTTTTTTTTGTTGTTTTTTTTTAAAGAAAAAAGAAAAAGAAAGGGGGGAAAAAACATACTCCACTCACCCCTCACAATATTATATCAATAATTGCTGGAAAAAAATTAAACAAGTAAAACAATGAGTTTGCCTGAGGCTCCCATCTCTTCAAATCAGTCTGTGCATTTTAAAAGAAGGTCACTTTTTTTCTCTCCCTTTGGATCGGTGACACGTACACGAAACGAGCAGCTGACCTGAGTTTGAATTTAGAGTGTTCATTAATAGGATATTATGCCATATGCTCGCTGCACTGTCTTATTTTAATGCTTGGCACTGACTTGAGAATTTGTAATTAGTGACGGGATAATGAGGGTATTGGAGGGGCTAATACGAGGTGTGGAGTAGGAATAGACTTGTTCAGTGTACTGTAAAGCTTTAAGACGAAGCGACGTTCGCTTGGACACCGCAAAGTGTCACCGATTACCATGCAGAACAGACATAGCTGAGAAACCACTGCTCACATGTCTCAAGCCATCCAAATATAATAGCCCTAGTCACACTTCTCCACAGGCCACAGAACGCCACGGTCGTACCCCGCCATCGTTAATTTAGCCACGTAATGATCTTCATGGGAGTGTTTGAAGGACAAACAGTTCCTTTCCAAGCTCTGCTCTGCTGTCTGCTATCCCAGCAGTTTACTCTGACACGCCATCAGAAATGATGCTGTCTGAGTCAAAATTGTCACTCTGTAGTTCAGAGCACTGCATGATAAACCTGCAAACAAACACATTTCTCAAGACGAGGCAGTAAATACCAAATCGCAACGTAGCAACACAGGTGCATTATCCTCTAAGAGGACATGGCTGGGGAACACTGCACAGCAAAGACAATAAAAGTGGAATTATAGAGAAGTCGAGAGCTATAATGGACTGCGCCTGGTTGGATCACCCCGTACAAGACTGTGAATCATCACAACCCAATCACACACTGGCACATGGCTGTAATTCATTGACTAGAATGGTGACACTGCAATGGACGTGTGACTACATCTGTGAGCAGTGTGCTAAACACCCGCTCCATACTGCGAAACGCATTCGCGGCTGGTGCATGCCCCATTATCATTATGCATCTCTTCCGTTCCCGAAAAAAAAAGTCAGTTAGTTAGAAAAGTTCTCAACCAGAGAGAGAAGTGAGTGAAATAAATTCCGCTCGCGCCCCGCACATGACATTGCACATAAATATTCAATAAATTAGCCTCGGCCGTTTTATAGATTGATCAGTCATCTCTGGCACTCAGTGACAGGCAATGCTGCAGCTGAAATATTAATGCTGACAAATTAGGGATTTCTGAGTAAATGATGTCACATCGTACGGCTTCACTCAAATTTACTCCTTGGCACAGGGCACATTCAGCCGCACAGTAATGCACTCGCACCCCCGCCTCCATTTCTGCCTCAAAAATGACATCCATTATTTTATTGTTAAGCTGGATTCATTCTTTCACCATACCCAGCATAAGCAGAAAGGAAAAGAGAGAAAATTAAGCCTGTGAAGGCCAAATCCACCTTCGTCCCATGCTCCAGTTGAGCTTCTTATTCAGCCTGGTGCGTTATGCTCCCATTTCAGTCATTCAAAAATCCAAACAAGAGAAGCCAAGAGAATGTGTGTGTGTGTGTGTGTGTGTGTGTGTGTGTGTGTGTGTGTGTGTGTGTGTGTGTGTGTGTGTGCGCGTGTGTGTGTGTATGAGTGTGTGAGAGAGAGAGAGAGAGAACGAGAGAGAGAGAGAGTGTGTTGGGGGGTGACTCTTGGGATGTGAAGTGGAAAATGGCTGCATGTGCAGGATGGATTCTGACAGCGTCCCTGGGGAAATACACCTGAGTGTGTGCGGTGGCTGGGCAGACCCTTAAGAAGGGGGTCAGGGAGAACTGGGGTCTGGAGTCAAGGAGAACATTTAGCCACAGCTGCGCCATTGCAAATGCAAGTCAAAGACAGCACTTCACTTTAGCTGTTCATGTGCAGCAATTCGCTGACAGGCCTGAGTCAAATCTAGGTAATGTATCTACTTACATTACACAGTCTACTTACATTATACAGTCCAATCTCATACCATAGGGTACAGTGTGGTTTGAGATTTGCATTTTGGGTTACAAAATCTGGCTCTATAAAAGAACCTGACATTGGGACCACTGGATTCTTTTCACAAAAAACAGAAGTAGAGGGTAAAATGATTTCCAGTTAGCATTACAACCACAGAAACACCAGCATTATTATCACCTTCACTTCATCTTTGTCAATGCCACTGGGACTAAACTTCAAAAATGTGTCCAGAATTGTTGAACACTCAGCAACAAAGAAGTCTAAAATTTGTTTGTAAATGGAAGTATATTTTATATGTTGCTATTATTGTAGTGCACTTAGTATTACTTTATTATTAACAATATTTACTAATAGCAATAAACCTATAAATAAGAAGGATTGAAAATGCTAACCAATATAAACAATTTAATAATCATTTCATATAAGCACACAATGCTTTACATTTTCTTCTGCCTGATCTCCCAGTGTCAAATATTGGACCCAGAGGCAGAGTGAGGATCCATATGCAAAAGGTTTACTATAGATCTTGGCAGGGAAACAGTAATCAGATCCAGAATCAAAGTCATAAGGCAGGCTATGGTCAAAACACAATCGATAATGATAAACACAGACAATGAGAAATCCAAAGAGTAATCCAAAGACAAGGCAAGAGTCAGATACACAACAAGGCAGTCAGCAATAACAAAGACTTAGAACTTGGAATGGCAAGACTTCGCAAGGAACAAACTTGAGCTGCTTAAATAGTCTAGAACCAGGATGTTACCAGGAAGTGATAGCAGAGATTGCACTAACATTCAAGTGACCATGACCAACATTGCCAAAGAGGGGAGGGTTCCTGAGCTCTCGTTACACCTAAAGATGCATCCCATAAATATACTTGTATAAATATCTGATGTTAACTACTGGGGGAACAAACAATTTCTTTTCATGTTCATTCATAACTATGGTGTAAAGTGTTACACCAAAGTGTTTGCATAGCACTAATTGTTCTTGTTTTCAACTACTCACATAGTGTATGTAGTTTTCAAGTTATGGCTGTCCGTTAATATTTCTCTGGTAAGGAAAGAAAAGAAACAGCTTCGCCCTTGATTACAGTGATCAATGTAAATAAATCAGGGCTCTCAAGAGAATTGCAAAATGCTCATTTAAAACAACAAGAGGAATGTGTACAACATTGAGAAACAGAACAGCTTTTAAATATGCACAGGTCCTAAAATTGACCTGGTGGTATAGCATTACAAGAGAGGAATGCCTCTGCTCAGCAATAGAGCCCGGTTCATCTGGCCATAGTCGCTCTGTAATAGATGAGGTCTCTGCTGGGAATCAATAATATCGGTGAGGAATCGCCTCGACGCAGGACAGCGAAAGATGAGCCCCCACGCTTCCATCAATAGCTGATTGCAGACTCTCCACTAGCTCCCAGGCTGGATCAGCACTCTGCTCTCTCTGAGCCCAAAGGGCTCTCACACTGCTCCAGCCAGCCCAGATAATCACCACTGCTCCCACACAGGCTGTACACTTCTCAACATCATAGTAATCATTGTATTCTGCACAAGCTAACATGTGAGATGCATCTGATCTCAGACAAGCATTTTCAAATGAGATCATGAAACGAATTTGTATCTCCAAGAGAGCAGATATGTGGTAAGTTTCTTCTGAAAAGTGTACTACAAGGGCCTTTTGGATGGAGATGAAAGTGTAACTTTGGGCATCAGTAGACTCCATAGATACAGTACATCTTTACAAGCCTTGCTTTTTGATTGATGCTGAAATGAAGTGTCCTTTATTATACTGCATCTGGAGTGGAGTCATAACGCCTTGGCTCTAAAGCCCTCAGAATAGTTAAGCAAGACAATATCTGTGAGGGCTGTGTGAAAATGAAGCTACCTTCATGAGCTTACATGTTTGCATACTCTCTGAGGTTTAGTATGGCTGTCGTATATGATTATGTTAGTACTGAAACTGGCAGTATTCAAATCTTATGACAATTTCGATGACTACAGGAAGAAGATTGCCCTTGCAAAGTGTGGACAACATACTGTGGCTACGGCTCCACTATGGCAACATAGCAGTTACTGGAAGTACATAAACAATTGATAGAACATAAGGAAGCGAAATAACTGCTTATTTTGTTTCATATTTACAAAGCGAAAAGGAAAGGAGAAATAAGATGCAGGTGGTACATGAGACCATTAAATAACTAGAGGGTTGAAGATGGTGAGTTTAGCATGCTAGTGCTAAACCTATGCGATGCTTGAAACAAACTGGCTTGGGCACACCCCATTTGTAGCGACCAATCACAAGCTTGATAGCATGTTTGTCTACAGAGTTCGCCACAACACTGCAAGTAAAGCCTCCACACAACGTCAGTTTACTCCACAATAACATCATATTGTTCATGGAAGCCAGCTGAGAGTCATCTCTGACTAAATATGTCAAAGGGCTCAGGTCATAAAGACAGTGGTGCCTTTATGTGTCCCCTAAAGAAGAGTTTCAAAAACTGTTGGAAAAATACCTGTAGTAGGTCTGTCAATTTTGCTGATGAGTGGAAATAGACCTCTCAACGCCACTCTTAATGCAATCATTTCCACACAAGCCAGCTGCCATCTTTGATGCTGAACGTTTTGTAAATTCGGAGCAAATTACTCCGTCAGAACCCAGCGGCGGCTGCCTGTCAGCTCTGAAGGAGAAGGTGACATGGCACAGACAGGTGACTGACAAGGAGCCACTGGGGAAAAACAGGACGAAGTTGGAGGCATAGGAAAACGAGAAGGGTAAGGAAGAAAAGGGGGAACGAGGGAGGAAAGCAAGAGCTTTTTTACCCAGCATCCCTTGGGCACTGCAGTATCAGTCAATCTGAGGGCTAATTCGTGTCAGAGCTTGTATCCTATCTCCTTGAGAGGCGAGCAGAAGGTTGATAAAAATTGAAGTGGAAATGAAGCTGGATGCACAGGAGGATAGGCACAACAATGGTGTAGAGAAATAGGCTTGTATCCTTGATGCACTTTCTTTTTTCTTCGAGAGGAGATCCCTGACCTTGCATCTGTCCTTGCCACTCAGAACTTTCCTCTGTGGGTCAGGCTGTTGCACTCTGTCCATTTAGTCTTTTGATTGTCTGCTGCTTTCTTCCAGCTTTCTCAATATTCAGCAACTTTTAACCACCTCACTTTCCTTTTGGTGATCCAGCTGACAGAAGCTGAGGTGGCATGCTGGAAGTTCTGCCATTCTAACTGACTTACCTCTAAATTTGTACAGTACTGTGCAAAAGTTTTAGGCACCCTATTTTCTTTAGTAGAAAAAACTTTGTTATAGATTTTTTTATTTTATGACTTCTACATTATCAAGTCAGTATAAAAAACATTTTAGATTCCCAAACATTAGTTTTCTAGCACAAAATTTAATGTTACAGAAAAATGTTTGTATGTCATTAAAGAAAGCAGCATATTACGTAAGAGACACTTTTCAGACAACAAAACACAATGAAGGCTGCTGGGTTTTGCTGCAAAAATAAGAAGCGAGTGCGAAAGTCAAAGTCTCCAGAAGAACTGTGGCTGGTTCTGCAAGATGCTCAGTAAAACTTACCAGCTCATTTCCTTATAAAACTGCACACATTGTACCAGGAACTACTATTTTTATTTTTATTTTTTGTCACACCAAATATTGACTTTGTTTCATTTACTACTATTTATCGCTCTTTACTGTATTTTTTTTTAATGTAGAAACATTTAATTTAATTATTTTGAAGGCATCTTTGCTCTACAGCATTTCTTTGCATGTGCCTAAAACTTTTGCACAGTGCTGTATGTTTGTACTTAGGTTCTTTTTTTGTTCTTAAAGGTTCCTCATACCTTTAGAATGCTCATATCTAATATGCCAATTGCTTAATTAAAAAATGGACAATTTCAGCAACTGAAGCATTTCATGTTCTGTTATCAACAAAATTAATAAATATTTTATTTAAATGATACTAATATTTGTAAATATATGTGAATGTGGTTAATTAAACCACCTCCGGGTCGGGGATTCGAATCCTGCCTCCGCCCTCTGTGCGCGGAGTTTGCATGTTCTCTCCACGTTTTCTTCCACATTTCCAAATTGTCTGTAGTGTGTGAATGTGTGTACGATTGTGTGTCAGTACAGTGTGTCCCCCGCCTTGTGCCCCAAGTTCCCTGAGATAGACTCCAGGTTCCCCCCGTGATCCCGTGTAGGATAAGCGGTATAGAAAATGGATGCATGGATGACATTTTAGGCCTGAGCCACATATGAATGATTGAACACAAATGTATAGATAACACTGAAATAATGTTTCCACTTTTCAAAAAACATTCACACAATGTTCTGTCCATCTATAATACAACACTAGTTCCATCACTAACACTAAAGTATCTCAGTCATTTGAGTGAAATAACCTCAATGCAAATCATATAATTGCAGGAACTGGTACACGGCTGAGCAACAATATTACTCATCTACGTTCAGCTTAATGAAGAATAATAAAATATAGTAAAAATATTTATGACAAAGATCTTTATTTAGAAGGACACTAAGTAGTTATTCCAATTGTTTGAGGGGAAAATTTTAATTGTGGATATACTGTATATACAGTATATTGTGTACTTCTGTGTATATAAACATGTACTTGATTCCTGTATTCCTGTACAAAATCCAATATTATTTTTCATATTATACATTATTTTTCATTTTGAGAATGTAATAGCTAGATGAAAGGAAACTGCACGCCCGTCAGCGTAGGTTGTATGTGTAACCGAGAGGCAAATTATGAATAAGTAGCAAATCCAAAACAGGTGGAATTAAACCTGCCTCATTTAATGACATCAATTAAGGGGCAGATTTGTTGTCATTTTCAGGAATTTGTTGATGGATCTTCGCTGTCTCAACCCCGTTCCTGCTTTCACAGTGTTCTTTATGAAGTGGAGGAAAAGGGAAAACATTTCCTGAGCTCCACCCCTGTCTCCCTCATGCATACGCTCAGAATTAATGAGATGCTAGCTTATGTGTTATCACGCGGGAACCAGCAGCTGCTGACAGGTATGTTTTTGGGCTTTACATGAGACTGGCAGGTGGTGCCTGCTCACAAGAAGTTTAATATCCCACTTACATCCCTCTGTAGCATTAACATGAGAAGCTACCACTAAAATGAGAAACAATAGCTGAATCCTAAGTACTTAGAATCCATCACAAAAAGCAGGGAAAGCAAAGGGGTATTTAACATGTTTCCAGGGGCCTTTTTAGAACGCTGCCAGCTTCTTCAATGACTTTCTGTACAGAAAAACATGGCTGTTGAGATCCTGCCTCTCAATATGCACTACATTCAAATCAAGGCTCCGGAAAGCGTTAGAATGAGGAAGGAGGAGGACGATGGAGAAGTAAAGGTGAACAAATTATCAAGGATAGTTCAGTTATCCCAGGCAGCTATGACCTTTCCTTACAGTCCACTACGGATAAAGCAGATTAATCCAATCCAAACCCAAGCCAAATAGATTTTTTTAAATAAACCTTTGCCCCAGACACTGGTCACGATTAACACTGTCTAGTTTCGAGTCTAAAAACAGCAACAAGCTCAGCTCCAGCATTGCTACAATGGTGCTGTCTGCCAAACATTAATACTAATGTAATTAGCATCTGTCTGTCTGGGTCATGAGAGTTAATACCTAATATTTTTGTGTTCCATATTCAAAAGCTTACACTGGCTGCAGATATCAAATTAAATACAAAACAAATAATCAAAATGGATATTTTAGTTATTTCCCAAATAAAGTTCATACCAATTCAAGAACAAGTGTACTGTACACTATCAGTCAAAAGTTTGGACACATCTGCTCATGAAAGGTTTTTTTTTTTTCTTTACATTTTTACTACTTTAGTATAACAGTGAATTTAGATTAAATGTAATATTTTAATATATATATTTTATATTGACATTTTTTTAAGAATATTTTTTGATTAAGCTTTTCACACTCTTGCCATTTTCTCGACCAGCTTCATGAAGGAATTTCACTTCAGGAAGCAGGAGGTGTTTCGCAAAGTTCCCCAGTAGACTGAGCTCATCATTGTTTCTCCTAAATTCTGAATGAAAACAACTTTTTGTGAAAGCAGTTTAACTTTTAGTGAAAACTATTTGTTTTTAGTGTGTATCAGAAATATCTACTACTAAAAATTGCTCTTATCTCCAGCACCCAAAATAATTTTTTTTGCAGATTAACACCATTATCATGTTTGTTGAAAAGAGGGACCATATACAAGGAAAATATAGTGGTGATTTACTGATGATTTGGAAATGTTTTGCAGTTAGTGGTGAAGAGAAATGATGGCACATTTTACCAGCATATTTTAACCAAAGCCTGGTTGATTCTACCAAGAGGTTAAGACCTGGATGTTATATGGATCTTTCAACAAGAACATGATCCAACCAAACCCAACCCAACCCAGAAAATCAGTGTTTTACAATATATTATTACATTATATATTATATATTATTCTTTGGACTTGTGGCCTAAATTGAAGAGCACCTTCACCCTCACATACAGTAAATCTCGAATTGTACAATAAAAGGTGCATTAAAGTTTCCGCATTAATATCCCGGTTTCCCTCTATAAATATCTTCAACCCTATTAAATATTTACAGGAAGAAATTCTGTCTCTACAGAATTTCTTCACCAAATATTAATTGCAGGGAGCCAATGGTTTTAAAAACAAAAGGATCAAAATATGACTTATTTCATATGATATTAATTTTATGTATGTTCACATTTTCATTCTCTTGAAGGGTTCCAATAATTCTGGAATTGATCGAAAGGTGACATGTTTCAAATGGATTTGTAAAGATTAGCTATCCAATATTTATTACGTTTGCACATGTAAAGGATCTTAAATTGTCTTAGATACCTGAGTCACTGGTCATAAAGACATCGTTTTTTATTCGAAGGCATCGTCTTCACTCCAGTGGAAAGGCATAAACCTAGCACGGCTTGCATGCCCTTTGGTAACCTTTGACCTTGAACAATGTGCTAATACCCTCAGCTGCCAATGCCATGGCCGGTTGGCACCAAAGCCTTTGTCTCGGCAGGTCTCACCTCTCACACAGACATACAAATGCTTTCTATTTGTCCTCCACAGCAGAGGTAGAAGTTATCGATACGACCCACAAATGATGTCAGGGATTTGTCAGCAAAGCTTATGGATGACAAAAACATCCGCCAAAACACACCTTCTACCTAGGCCAGGAAGATTGAGAGTCCAAATACATTATTGATTTTTTCCTCTCTTACCTTCATAGATAGAAGCTCAGACTACAAAGGCAGGGGGAACAGCTTTTGTGTGCTAAAATGTATCTAAAAGCTTTTTAAAAATAGCAATAAAAGAAGCAAGGGATGGAATTATATATATCAGCTAACAGGAGTGCCAACAGATGGGAAAAGCTCAGTGTGGAAGATGCTAGGTTGGATCAGTCATGTCTTGGCTCAGTTGTTTGTGGAAAAGATCAGGAAAACAGCTGATAGATAAATAAACTTTGAGGCTTGAACAAAAGCAGTGAAGGATAAGAGCAGGGCTTTCCATTGAGAAGCACCCTGATGTCTGGTCCAATGCCATGTGGATGCTGTCTCCCAGCCAGAAGACAAGGCCAGGCAGGATGGCACTGCAGCCAATAATCCCTGCACCAGACATCACAAAATGGAGAACAAATAGAGGGGGAGAGGGTGGAAGGCAACTGCCGAGGGTAGAGTACACACACACTGGATTGACGCATGCCACGTAAAGACTTCCATGCCAAAAAAACACTCTGAATCCCAAAATGCAGAGGGATGCAGAAGAAAAAGACCAGCATTTCCTGAAGTAGACATATTAGGAAATATACACAAGTCACAGTCCAGTCTGTCCATCTTGTGTCCTGCCTTTGCCATGGAGGAAAACACTTCCAGCTCTTAGAGGGAAAAAAAAAAACCTTTGGCAAATCTAGTGGTGATTAAAACAAACAGCGGAGTGTTGCCGGAGGCAGAGACGGACAGGGCAAACAGGCCGTCCCCACAGGAAGCTGTCCGCTGGCAGCCCTTCACGGCGTGCTCTGACACACACACACACACACACACACACACACACACACACACACACACAGAGCAACTGCTGCTGAGTCAGAGCAAAAAACACACCCGGCCTCTATATCTCCCAACACTGCCTTTACACCCAAAACCTCACACAGGCAAGACAAACTGCTTGTGGGCCACAAATAATTCAATATGACATAAAAACAAGCAACTGGAAGCTTTCTGTACAGAGATATATTCTTAACCGTCATGCTGCAGCCATAACGGGTCTTAATTTAAAAATTAAAAAAATGATAGAAATACCAGTATTAAATTTTACGTGCTTGACACAATTTCTCTAATAAATACAAATCATTATTTTTTATAAAGTATTTCCTTTTTTTTTAATAAAAGGGTTAGCGCTAGAAGTGTAATGTTTTCTTACAACTTCAGTTGCACAAGCTAAACAAAATCCATGCACATCACTTTCTTTCCTTAAAATTCACCTCTAATAGTATTTAAAAGTGATTATTCATTTGTAAATATAAAACAAAACATATGATTTCAATCCTTGTCCAATTCACATCTGTGAGTATGTGAAGGTCAGCTGTGCCCATTTGCATAGGTATGTTTTGTATTGCTAATATATAGCTAGTATTGAACTTAGCATTACCCAAAGCTAATACATGTGGTTATGCTATGAATTTAGCCCTGGGTATCCTAAATTAATCCCTGGCTATCAGTATCCATATCCATATACTGTATCTATCCATCCATCCATCCATCAATCCATCCATATACCTATCCATCCTTTTATCCATCCATCAATTCATCCTCCATCCATATACCTATCCATCCATTCAATCACCCATTCATATATTCATCCATTATTGTAATCATTCTTTATACCCTGTTGACTCCATTCCTTTTTGCTAAGCCTTGTTGCCTGGTTTTGTCCATTACTGAGCCTAATTTTCTGTTCCTGTTTCTTCTGGTTTTCTGACGTTTGCCTGTTACTGATTATGATTTATGGATCACCCTTAATGAAACACACACTGCATCCTGCCTCTAACCACAAGTTACAAAAAATAATGCAGTGATGTTTTCTTAACTTCTGGTGTCAAAACCTTTAAAGAGTGACTATAACTCATATTAGACTTTAAAAATCAATCAAATAAGGTTTATAATTTCCTGTATCTGTTTTCCCACAAACCCAGCAACCTCCTTAGGCACCCTTGCATCTACTGTACTGCTTATGATCACATCCAAATAAACATAGTACCAGATCAAATGTTATACAGTACTTCTTTATGCATTAAGAACCATCACAGCACAAGAAGGTATTTGTGAGTGTATACTGAATGAGTGTGAGTATATCTGAGACCATGCTGTGGATGACTATAGCAGTGATTCTCCCCTTTGGCCTTAACGACACAAGACTAATCCACATCTAACACATTTTCTCCTCTGGGAGCTGCTTTGCTATACTGAGAAACATGACTCAAATGTCCTAGGATCTCAGATCAAGCAGTTGTCTCCATCTAGCATTTTTTTTTTTTTTACATTGTGGGATGTCTGATGGCTTTGTGAGGGATTTATTTCACATATCCGAGGCATTCATATAAGGTTTATTCTGATATTTTATTTCCAAGGAAGTTAATGTTATCACATCCTGCTGAGTGATTCTTTAAAGCCACAGTCAGGGATTTCAGACTGACAGAGTAGCAGCTCCAGTACTGTTGCTTTTCTGTGCACTAAAGGAATGGGATGGGGGTGTGTTTCTCCCTGAATGCAAGTGCAAGAGTCAACAGTCAGTGACATAAAAAAAAAAATAAAATAGATTTAAAGGCCCAGACTGGTTTGTTTACCTTTGTGTTGTAAAATCCCATGCTAGCTCTGAATGAGGTAAAACAGTTGTATTTGGAGGCTAAATGATCTCCAGGAATCAATGAATTATAAGCTACATATGATGCAAGCAAAAATGCAGTGTTAAAAATGACCCTGTAAATTTACAAGGGTGAGTCACATAAAAACGTTGAATGTATGACACAAATTAGAAGTGAATTGATTTATTTTCTAGAGGAATCCAGACACTTGCTAGAACACTTGCAGTAAATGAAACGGAGCACTTTTGTGACCCCTTTTTGCAATAAACAATGCAAAAAAACAATAAACAATTTGACAACTTGCTGGCAGCAGAGTTGCAGTATAGTTACTGTAATTAACACTTACAGCATTCATACTGCAATGTTTGTTTACAGTAATGAAGAAACTGTATTTTTTATAACATTACATATTGTTCAGAGTACATCAGCGTTTGAAATAACCACAACAATTTTACAGTTATACTGCTGTATCCATTCTATTGCCAAATATACGTACATCTTAAATACATTTGAAAGAGTCAGAAATCCTAGCAAAACAATCTAATAAAATATGTTTATTAAAGCATTCATTTCAGCGTCAGTGCTTTTGGTGCCTAATTTCACAGTAATGTTAATGATGACATGTATTTTTGTTTATTGTATTCACATGGTACAGAAGAGCACAAATATAAAAAGGGGTTGAGCTTGAATGAATACATTACTAAGAGGTGTGGTTAGGTATGCTGCTGTGATATCCAATCAGATCAGCTCGTGTCTTTCACTTTAAGAACCACTGCAGTACAGTGAAGTTTTCACAATGACATGGAACGATATTTCAAGTACTGATTTTATATACTGTAGATTTTAATAGTCGACTAAGAAACTGACTGACAGTACTTATACGTACATAAAGCCAAACAGCCCAAAAATATCACTGAAAACCATGCAGTTGGTTACATACTGTACATATACATATATCAGCCTACTGCAGAAATCAAAAGACATTTTTAAAAAAATGAAAAATCAGCAAAAAGTCATACACAGAATGATACACAGTTCTGCAGTGGTGTACACAGAGCACATTTCACCCTCGGCAAGGCTTCCTGCTAGAAAAAAACAAAACAAACATATTATACTGTGCTGTCTTAGTCTATGATTAAAATAGTGTATGTGCTTAATTTAATAGTTTGTTCCCAAAGCACACTAAATACCAAATTCTTACTTTGTGTTTTTATAAATAAAACTGAATGCTCGTGGATCACTGCATACGTGTGTTCGTTACGTCTGATCACATTACAAGAAAACACGCTTATTTAAAGTTTTTAAAGAGTTGAGATTTGTAAAACATGATATTTTAATAAAGTGTTATTTTCTATGTTATTTATTAATAGACTTCTACGGTGTACGGTTTTACACTTCATAAAAAATGCAGCAGGAAAGATGGGTGCACATTTATGGGTGCTCCAGATCACATAGAAACTTGTGCCCACTTAAAAGATGCTTCATTAATGCCTTTGGTGTAAACTGGCCTTTAGTAGCAGCAACTGAGTTGTTACGGATAAAATAACTGAAAGAAATTTAGGTTGAAGTCAGGAAAATACCATCTTATCCCTGCATCTGCGCTAAGAAGGGGTCTTGGAAGGTGATAGCACGTACCTTTTTGATAAATTGTGTCAGATTTTGAATGCCACACTCCCTTTAAAGCTGCTCCACCTAGTTTAGACTACAAAAATAACAACAGTAAGCAAATCTGAAAATATTGCCTTGTGCCCAAACCAAATGGCAATATCCTGACATTAAATCAGCACATTATGTTTGTGTTTTGGCACAAAAATAATCCTAACCCTAAAGTATTATACTATGCACCGTAGCTGAAATTACAGAAATTCTTTCCAATGTGGTTTTGCAAACTTCTGATAGTGGCTTTAACTCTGATGCTGCGCATACTTTGCGTTCATAAAAACTCCCTTCAAGGTTCAATAATAAGCAAATACCAGGACTGATCGCTGAAATGAAATAAGCAGGGAAAATAGGGGGATGACAGCAGGGAGGAGGGAACATGGCTGAAGCCGGTCATATTTCTGGATGTACCGCAAACTTAATGCCTTGGCTTAAAACAGCAGATGATTGGCCAAGATTAAGTATCAGATCTCACGGCATTTGTGGAGCATATGAAATCACTCTCGATGGTCTCATTTTACCTTAATTGAATTAGAAGCTTTCCCAGCACAGACTGCAGGGATGGATGGGTGCTTTTTTGCCCTATAGGAGTGGAACAGATACGTGCCCGAGGTGTCAGAGATAAACCCTCCAGCATAAAGCCAACATCCAATGGGTGGCAGGTCAGCCAGGTTCCCATGACATCACCGGCAAAATAATAGAGCCACTCTTAGCCAATCAGGGCTGAATGGGGGCTGTTCCATCATTTTCATGATGTCATGTCACTGGCTTTCTACACTAATGGGACCAAGTGGTACAGTGATGATATTCGTGCACCAAAACTCCAATTTTGCAAATGCAAAAGTACAGATCTCCTGCAGCTACAATTAACAGCACATTATCAAGTCAATTCAATCTCATTTAAATGAAGCATTGGTCAAATGAAACAAAAATAGCAACCTTGGCATGAACGTAAATAATAGTGAATTGTATATTTATCTAGAGGTTAAATGGGTGCAGAAGCAAATCTGTCTGCTTTCAGACGAGTGCGAATTAAATGATCATATCAACACTGAATATTATTCACATTAATAACTGACTATGTTAGATACCATAATACAAAAATATCATTAACCAAGTTGTTCACCAAAATGTATTTTGAAAATAAAAAAACTGTACTGAGTGTTACATTAGCATGTTGGTAATTCAAACCTATTTTAACAGCTTTTTGCCTAAAGATAACATTCTCTGTGCTGTGCTGTCTATATTATGGCGTTGTCTAGATAGCAGCTCTGGTGCTGCATTTCACAGCAGTTTTATTACTTCTGAACCACACTGCAGTTTAGCTAAGCAGCGCTCCAGAGGTAAGACCTGCAGCACTTTATCTGCCCTGTCCTTGACCTCAGCCCAAAGTTACATAAACTTACGTACAGCAAAATTCACTGTGCTAGAGGCAAAGCCTACACCTTCAAATTCATAACCAGCCGTTTGCTTTCTCTGTTATGTATTTGCTCATATTTACACCAGGCTTCGAAACGGGGTCCAGCATTTTCTTGGAAACTCAATCTGTCTGCCAATTATCGGAGGAATTACTGCACCTGGGTTGGCTACGATGGATTAAGAACAAATGAGAAATTTAAAAAGGGGGACTATCAACAAACAGAGAGACAACATTGACAGGAGAGTGATCTCATTTCAGTGATAACCCAGTGACCCACTGCTGTGAAAAAAATGGATAGGAAAAGGACAACTGAAGAAGAAAAGACAAAGAGTGCAAGAGCTGAGACTAAAACTGAAGGTTAGCTTATCTGCATGCAGACACCGGTGTGCTGCTCAAGATCTTTTCACCGCGGATCATACTGTGTGTGTCTTGATCAAGAAGTTGTGAAAATGTGACAAGGATGCAGATCGTTTGATAAAGTGAGTGCAGGTCATGACACACTGAATAAAAAGAGATTAAGCAAATACACATTCTTAGGAAAAGAGCTCCTCACTGGTTCTTTTGATGTTTTAGTTTTAACCTTCCTGAAGAGGTTCTAGATCTTAGTTCCTTTTCTGAAAGGGGAACTCTCTATTGTAGGATTCTACATAAAATATTTAGCATATGCCCAGTGGACAAACCAAAGAACCCTGAAACACTGAAAATGTTAATAGATGTTTCTACTGAAATATATGTGACATGAAAAACATATATATATTTACAGCAACAAATACAGAAAATAATACTTATAATTATATTGCATATCACAGGTTTAAAATCACAGGTGGGTTATCTTTAAAATTAAGATCCTTATCCATCCATCCATTTTCCATACTGCTTATCCTACACAGGGTCACGGGGAGCCTGGAGCCTATCCCAGGGGACTCAAGGCACAAGGCGGGGGACACTCTGGACGGGGTGCCAAACCATAGCAGGGCACAATTGCACACAGTCACACACCCATTCACACACTACAGATGACTTGGAAATGCCAATCAGCCTACAACCCATGTCTTTGGACTGGGGGAGGAAACCGGAGTATCTGGACTAAACCCCTGAAGCACGGGGAGAACATGCAAACTCACACAGGGCCCAACCCTGAAGGCAAACATGCTAACCACTAAGCCACCTTGCCCCCGTAAGGACATTATATGTCTACAAAATAAAAAATTGTGCATTTAAGTACAGATCACTGATGTATCTGGTGTAAACAGTGAACTTTTTGTAAAGAAATCGTGCAAATGTGATTTCTGTAAGAGTTCAGCATAAGAATGAACTTGAGAACACTGAAATAAAACTTAAGGAGCATATACTGATGTACAATAACAAAATGTACAATGACTAAATGGGAGTGAGAGATCAGTTTGGCCCTAAAAGTGGCCTCAGTGCTTGCAGGCAAACAGCCATGAACCTCAACTTTACTTTGTCAAATCCTCCCTGAGCTCATTACCGCCCTGTCCCCATTGTGTTAATTGAAGCCACAGTAACGATGTTCCTCGCTGGCTCTATAAAAGCGGTAGACTTGTCATTTTCTCTCCCCAGCACTCCCTCAAGCAACACAGGTAATTGAATTGTGGTAGGGATCTCTGTAAGCTGGCTTGTTTTAATAACTTTGCTAGATGATGTTTAATAAGTGTGTCTTAAATGGTCTTTAGTCTGGCCAGGGAGGATGAGGAAAGGCAAATGTGCAAATACAAATGAAGAAAAGACATTTCTGCCTGCATTGGGGGAAAGATGTAATCATGACTTGTCTGTCTGTCTCAGCATACAGTTCAACTCCGGGACACTGCGCAAATCAGCACTGCAACTCATTTTCAGCAGTGACAGTGACAGACTGCGTCACACAGAAAACCCACA
Organism: Cranoglanis bouderius; assembly: GCA_023630585.1. Taxonomy (NCBI): domain Eukaryota; kingdom Metazoa; phylum Chordata; class Actinopteri; order Siluriformes; family Cranoglanididae; genus Cranoglanis; species Cranoglanis bouderius. The sequence continues at coordinate 12,732,412 of CM042540.1, forward strand.
AACTGAGGATTTATGTTTATTTCTCTGTTCATCTGATATGTGCTGAGTTTTTCAGAACACCAGGCCAGAAAAGACTCAGTATGTTATGTTAGCTTTGGTGTGTTCTCTACTTTTTAGTGTGTTTTTAAGGCAGCTGTCTTCACAGAGTCAGAGGTGAGATCTTGGGTGTTTCTTACCCATTGACACTGATGAGAAGGGTCCACAGTGGCCAGGTGTCATAATCACCCATCTGCCCCAGCTTAGCCACTCTGAGGTGAAGAAAAACACTCTGAGGTGCTGAGGGGGAAACACAACCCTTTGAAAACAAATACTAGTTGGAGTGTCAGCGTCTGGTCAAAATGCACTGGTAGGTTAGCTTAAAGGGTTCAGGAATCATTTCCAATGAACATGCGAATGAAGAGAGCAAGAAAGCAATAAGGCAAGCAAGTAGAAATCAAAAGGGCAAAGGAAATACAGAATAAGTAATGAATTTAAAAATACAGAGATACTGACTGCAAGAAAGAAAGAAAGAAAGAAAGAAAGAAAGAAAGAAAGAAAGAAAGAAAGGACAGAGAGCTACTCAGGCATACAGAAAGAATTAAAGGAAAATAAAGTAAGAAAAAATAGAGAGCTGGAAACACAAAGAAAGAAAAACACAAGAAACAGAAAGAAAGAAAGAAAGAAAGAAAGAAAGAAAGAAAGAAAGAAAGAAAGAAAGAAAGAAAGAAAGAAAGAAAGAAAGTATAGAGGGCTAGACAGACAGAGCAATAAAAAGAAAGACAGAAAGAAAGGAATCTTGACACAGACAGACAGAAGACAGACACTGGGGTGATCTGCAGTGCTTTAGCTGTTGTGGTTGATGCTGGACTTCCAGGCCTCCATCATCCAGACGTCCATTTGCATAATATTGTGTGTTGTCAGAAGAGTGACGGCTTGCGCAGGTAGTTATCTGAGGGATGCTTGTTTCCCACCCATCCGGCCTGCCTCTGCTCTTCACGCTGCTGGACAGAAGGCATCCCCAAGCCCTGTGATTACTGTGTCAACGTCTTTACATGTCGCCCCAGAACGTGGCATACACATCTACATATACATATAAATGTAAATTTGCTCCCCCACAACGTGCATGCACCTGCGTCGACAGCACTGACAGCTGGGATTGATTCAGAGCCTTCCCCTCTGAGACGTCCGAGAAATTAACGTTCTGGCTCCTCTTGACATCAGAGCTGATCTCCGGATGTAGCCGAGGGAGCAAACATACAGAAAGTAAACTTCCATGTGTCTTTCCTTTGGCTTTTGTCAAGTTCTCAATTTCAGACCAGCAATAACTGGAATGACTTATTCAGCCATTTATAATATAAATTCAGGAATTGGAAAAAAAACTCCTTTTTAGTCAATACGTCCAAATGATTGATTTGGAAGCAAAGAGACAACCATTCACAGAGCATGCTCAACATTGACAAATCAGTAATGGATGTTTTGCCTGAACTAAACACCAGATGAGGCCTTGCTCTATAAGGCAGTGGTGAAGAGAGAACTGCTTTGTTGCTTCTCACAATCCTTTTAGAAAAAACAGTCCTCTAGCCTGTTTCTAAAACCCCGACCAACGACCAGTGTGCATATTTTTGGTATTGCTCACTGAGCTGGGTGAGCATGCATCACACCCTTCATGCTGTGACTGGTCCTGGGGTAGGTGATGAGGCGATGCTGGTATCTGATAAGGTGATGCTGGATGATGACGCTCGTTCAGCAACACCCGCACTGTGATCTCCAGCAGCTTGTTCTGTTAGGCCTCTGACACCCACACCCACCAAACCACCCTCACCTCTCAGCTCCATGGCCCTGGGAGGCCTGAATGACATAAAACCAATCTGCAAAAAATTGTTTCCTTTTTTATAGCTTCAAGTTGACTTGCTGATCAAATAAGATTGCAAAGGCCTTTTTTCCACTGCTGGAACATTCACACTAGAAAAACAGAAACTGTGCTTGTTCCATGGACTACAAGTCTGGTACCAAAGGCTCAAATTATATGTTTTATGGAGGAAATCTGTATGTAGATTTAGATTATCAATGAACAAGCAGTTGCAACAGAAGCAAGGAAAAACACCATGAAATGATATGAGGAAGAAAACCTGAGAGAAACCAGACTCATAAGGGAACCTATCCTCTTCTGCATGACTAGTGGAGTATAGTGGAGTTATAAATCATTACAGTATACATGTGCACGTTTGCCTCACACCTCCGGGGTTGGGAGTTCAAATCCTGCCTCCGCCCTGTGTGCACAGAGTTTGCATGTTCTCCCCGTGCTTCGAGGGCTTCCTCCGGGCACTCCGGTTTCCTCTCCCAGTCCATAGGCATGTGCTATAGGCTGATTGGCATTTCCAAATTGTCTGTAGTGTGTGAATGTGTGTGTGTGATTGTGCCCTGTGATGGGTTGGCACCCCATCAAGGGTGTCCCCCGCCTTGTGCCCCAAGTTCCCTGGGATAGGCTCCAGGCTCCCCTGCGACCCTGTGTAGGATAAGTGGTATGGAAAATGGATGGATGTTATGATCATATTGTTAATAAGAGTACTGGGATGAGTCAGAGTGGCAGAGTCTTTATGATCCTAACAACAGTTTATAGGAGGTGCAAGTCTACAGTATCCAGGTGAGATTTTCCACTGAAGCAGGAAGGTGCTTCATTAACATAAAATGTTATTTGGGTACTGCAAATCTTTGATGTTCCTCAACAGGTCTGCTGGGCTTGTTCCATGATAGGGTGATGAGCTTGGCAATCTGGGAGAGCAATACTCCTAATCAAGAGAAACATGTTGAGGTGGTTTGCGCACCTTACAAGCATGTCCTCTGGTTGGCTCCCACTAGAGCTGTAACAGACAAGCCCCTGTAGATGAAGAGCCAGAACCCACTGGAGAGATCATATGCCAGATATATCCCAGGAGGAGCTGGAATATATGGCTGAGGATAGAGAAGTCTATGAAATCATGACCATTACGAGGAACTGCAGAAGGAAGTGGAAGTCATCATAACTAATTGGTATCTGTGATTTGGTGACCTAGTTAACTTTACTACTATACTGTATCTTTTTTGAGAGATGTGCTAATCTAGTGACAGTAGGAAGCTTTCTGTAGTTAAGAAGGCCCTCTTTCCATGCAATTTAGCTGACAACAAAGAAGTCTGATGCCAATGTTCTGAATTACAAATAGTCTGTTTTAAAGTGTGAGTGTGATCATTATACCATGGTGTTAGCTTTTCTTTTAAATGAGGCAATATTGAAGGGAACATGGAGACTCTAAGCAATCAGTCACTTCATTGAGTCCTGCAGGGTCAAAGGGCAACCCAAAGTCGATAAATCTAGGAGAAGTGATTATAAGTTTAAAGTTGTAGCCAGGAAAAGTGCATATACTATGACTACGACGCATTATAAATTAAATGAGGTGGTGCTCTGAAATAGTTTCAGACTGCACTAAGATACCTTTGTTTTCTATATCAATACCAAATCTCAGTCGAAGGATGTTTTCCCCATAATGAATGGGTCCTGTTAAATTCTGATCGATGCCTGTTGAGTCTAATATAGACACAAATGCTGCTTTCAGGGAGTCCTGTTTATTTTCGAAATGGCTGTTAAAGTCTCTGACAATTACTGCTATTTCAACTGAAGCAACTAGGTTTGAGAGGATCTCTGCAAGTTCCTGTAGAAATTCAGAATAGGGTGAGTGCTGCCTAGTGGCCTGTAAATACAAATTAGTGAATTGAGTAGGTTTCTTTTCGGTTCTGTTAATAAAAAAGAATTTCAAATGAGTAAAATTTGTATCCAGATTTCTGAATAACAACTAGAGTATCATTATAAATAATTTCGATGCCAACTCCCCATCCAATTAGACATGGACAGTATATCTGTATCCAGGAGGGTGAGTCTCATTTGGTCTAATCCAACTCTCTGTTTGGACATTAAGTACATTAAATCCCTGATTATTCATAGTTTACAAGTTTACAATAAGTGCTATAGGAGTAAAGGATCTAGTATTTAACAGTCCTAGGTTCAGATGAAAGCTGCTGGCAGTGCATTTGGCATGATCTAATCTATTGTTTATTAGATTACTAGAACAAATGTTTTGTTTTTATTTAGCTCTGGAACCAGACAAAGTTCACCTGGGAACTTGGTGATGCTTGGTGATGCTCTAGATTATCACAGATTAACTACATCCTTCATAAGACTATGAGCTATATAACAAAAAATGAGAGCAGCACCTTCCTGATTGGGATAGATATCATGCTACCCCAAATGGGCAGACTAGCCATCAAATGTAACCTGATTATCTATAAAGTCCATGTTGATGACAACAGTAATTTAACTAAAGTAAAGATAAACATTTCTGATATTAAATATAACAATGGCATAATTAAACACTGTAATTATGATGTAGTTGCTTCTACTGCAGCCAGTGTGATCATCCCTGCTGTCTCTTGGAGAAAATGAATCAAAACTAACCCCCCTCCAAGTGGGTCCTCATGGGCCATTTTTAGTTTTTGAATGCACAGTGGGAAAATGCTCTTCCTGTGACCAGAGAGAGCCCAAGAGTTTCAGTGACTGATTGTCTCCACCATTAGGTTCACTACCAGAGCCTCAAACTCAGAACAAGAACGCAAGTATCTGACCATTTCCCACAATCCAATCATCCTCAGACAGAGCCATCAGAGTTAGTGCTGGGATGTGCAGAGAGTGATTATCCTGACCTCAACAAGTGGGGGTCACTGTGTGTGCCAGAGAGAGAGAGACAGGGGGTGAACTTAGTTTGGCCTTATCTGCCACCAGTTGAGACCTCCATGTTAGTTTATACGTAATTGCTTTGGAATTGCAGGCACTTATGAAGTGACACCACAACAGCCATAAAAAGCGGTCCTCAGTTCCGAGTGGATGAGGGTGCAGTGTGTGGCTCACTGGACCCTGACCTGCTCCATTTCTAAGAGCAAGGCAGCTAAGGGCCGGCCCAACATCAGCTACGATGAGGACTTCTGACACGTCGCAAATCGCCCACAGCTGACCCCTAGCTGAGATGAGCTTTGAAGAGAGTTTGCAGGCAGATGTCTGTGTCATTAAGTCCTTTGGGATGGGGGAGGAGGTGAGCTAACAGTCCTTCACAGTCACCATTCCCCATTCTCTCTCTCTCTCTCTCTCTCTCTCTCTCTCTCTCTCTCTCTCTCTCTCTCTCTCTATCTATCTCTCTCTCTATCTCTCTCTCTCTCACACTTTCCCCTCACTTAGTGGTGTCACTAGTACTGTCTAACTCTCTTAAGACATATTTCAACCCAAGCTGGACATCGCAACAACCTCTTTTATTCTCTAAACACAATTTTAAATAATTATGAGCAAAGAAAGATAATCCTTGTTAAAAGATACCATAATTCAAAAGCACACCATACTGCCAGTATACAAATACAGGATCAACTTTTTAACAGTACTGTAGCAATCCTAATATTGTTTTCACAGAAATAAAACAAACTACATGAGCTTGTTTCCCAATCACTCATATTAATTTTTTTACTCATGCTGTTCTTGGTAATATTCCAGTTCTATACATGTGATGTTCAAAGCTGTTTTGGTGGTAAAATTCAGCTTATGCATTTAAGATTTTTTTTTTTTGTTACATATAAACAATTAAATATTGCACCAACTACAGTATAATGTACAATATCCATGCTATAAAATGTTTGAGAGTAAGCTTTAATTATAAAGATAAAATTTGAGCAGAAGCACATGAGGCAGCGATAGAAAGCAATGTGTCACAGTGGCAGATGGCAGCTGACTTGTGTCCAGGAGTAGGAGAGTGAAGTATAAATTCATACTCCCTTCCCACCTTTGATATTCAAGAGGATTACACCTTGTGTTCAAATAGAAGCAGGACAGAATGGGCAAATGAAAGGCGACACAACACAAAATGGAATTAGAGGCTGCTTAAAGGACTTCTTCATTTATTGTTAACTCCTTCCAGTTCATTAAGCTTAATCCTTATTCGGGTGTAAGGAAGGCAGGTCTGAATGGGGCAGCCCTGGCCGAGGGGACATGTGCGTCTATTGTGATTCTGCAGGGTTAATCTTATGCTTGTAGCAGGGGGGCTGTTCTGTGCTAGAGGACGCTCTGGGGTCCAGCACTCCCCCAGGGCCCTGGCAGACTGGGGCCCCTGAGTCCCCCAGCCAGGCGCACAGTGACAAGCGTGAAGCAACAGCTTTTGTTAATCAATCTGCCAGGCCTGCCCCAGCCGGACACACGCAGGGTCATACACAGCCCCATTAATACAGATGTAAATGCCAATAAGGCCTTGTAATCAAGACACAAGAGAAAAAAATTGACTTTTTACAAGGGATATAGCAAACGGTTCTCCCTGAAGAGCTGGCCCCTTCAGACCAGAACATTGTCCAAAAGCCAAAATCAAACACAAATGCAAGCTTCATTCCCAGACACACCTCCACAAAACATTTGAAACACCAGATGAAGTCCAAATCAGAGAATAGACATCAGCTGACCTAGTCTGGCACACAGATCAGCTTGAGGGCACATGGATCAGACCGAGAATCGGTTAAAAAGGTCAGGGGGACAAATAAACACAGGTTGTATTTATAGGTCACACAGAAAAATATCAATAGCAAATGCAAAACCACAAGGCAGTACTGATGAAGTGTAATACTATATGTATGTACCAGTATTGTATAGTACTAATTGCACTGAGAAAGGTGCTATATAAATGAAAAGTACTATTATTATTATTATTATTATTATTATTATTATTATTATTATTATTATTATTATTATTATTATTATCAGCTTTAAAAGTATTTGGGCATTAAGCATCAACATCACTCATTTGAAATAATATCAACAGATTTAGCTTTAAAGTAAAAAGTGGCATTTGTAGTTCAGCTATCTGTTTTCTACCACAATGATATAGGTAAATTTGTATAATAGCCATTTGCATTTAGTCATCTATTTAACAATGTGGTTCCATAACTGAGCAGATTTTAACTGAATAGATTTTAATACATTTCATTAAACTTCAGCAGTCTGAAATATAATACACAGTTTACACTGTGGTAGGTATCACTGATTAAAATCACTCTGAACTACTGAAAATGATTTATTCTGTAGTGATTTTCAGAAAATTAGCTCTGAATTCAATTTCACAATCAAATATTTGAAATCAATTGATTATGTATTATAAAGATTTATGTATAGTATATGATTTATGATTTATTAAATAACCTCAATTAACTAACCCCATTTCCATAAAAGTTGGGATTTTTCTAAAATGCAATAAAAACAAAAATCTGTCATTTCTCAAGTCTCTTGAAAGTTTAATTAACTGACAAAAGTACAAAGAAAAGATATTCAATGTTTTCACTGACCAACTTAATTGTATTTTGTAAATATAAACAAATTTAGAATTTGATGCCTTCAACACACTCAAAAAAAAGTTGGGACAGAGGCATGTTTACCACTGTGTTACATCACCCTTCCTTTTAATTACACTTTTTAATCGTTTGGGAACTGAGGATACTAATTGTTGCAGTTTTGCAAGTGGAATTTTTGCCCATTCTTGCTTGATACAAGACTTCAGCTGCTCAACAGTCCTTGGTCGCCATTGTCTGATTCTCCTCTTCATGGTGCGCCATAGGAGACAGATCTGGACTCTGGCGGGCCAGTCAAGCACACGCACTCTGTGTCTATGAAGCCACGCTGTTGTAGCATGTGTAGAATGAGGCCTGCCATTGTCCTGCTGAAATAACCATGGACTTCCTGATAAAGACGTTGCCTTGATGGCAGCATATGTCTCTCTAAAATCCCAATATATGCCTCCGTGTCAATGGTACCTTCACACATATGCAATCACCCATGCCATGGGCACTGATGCACCCCTATACCATCACAGATGCTGACTTTTGTACCTTTCGCTTATAACAGTCTGGTTGGTCTTTTTCATCTTTGGCACGGAGAACTCGATGTCTGTTTTTCCCGAAAACAAGCTGAAACATGGACTCATGTTCCACTGCCTTTCATTCCATCTGAGATGAGCTCGGGCCCAGAGAACTCAGCGGCGTTTCTGCATAGAGTTGATGTGTGGCTTCCTCCTTGCGCAATAGAGTTTCGGGTTGCATTCCTGGATGCAGTGGCGGACTGTGTTAAGTGACAAGGGTTTTCCGAAGTACTCCCAAGCCCATGTGGTTATATTTATCACAGTAGCATGACAATTTTTCAGGCAATGCCGCCTAAGGTCTTGAAGGTCACACACATTCAAAAGTGGTTTCTGGTCTTGCCCTTTACGCAATGAGATTTCTTTGGATTCCCTGAATCTTTTCACAACATTATGCACTGTAGATGGTAAGACCTAAATTCTTTGCAATCTTGCGTTGAGCAATGTTCTTTTTGAACTGACTGACAATTCTCTCACAAAATGTGGCACAAAGTGATGAGCCAAGACCCATCCTTGCTTGCATCCTGATACCCTCCCCTGTTACCAATTAACCTGATCCTCCAAATGTTACTTGAATATTCCATTTTGCTTATCTTATTTTGCCTCTGTCCCAACTTTTTATGTGTGCTGAAGGCATCAATTTTTTTTATTTTTATATTTACAAAATACATTTAAGTTGGTCAGTGAAAACACTGAATATATTTTCTTTGTACTTTTGTCAGTTAACTAAAGTTTCAAGAGACTTGACAAACCACCGATTTTCGTTTTTATTGCATTTTAGAAAAAATCCCAACTTTTATGGAAATGGGGTTAGTATTTTCTTTCCATTTTATTTTTTATACATTACCTGCCTCTTTATATAATTTAGCTATACCACATTTTCAGTCTTATATTGTAGAGCTATCAGACTAAAAAGATAACCAAAAACCATAAATTGGCTTGAATATTTAATTACTTGCTCTATTTTATTTTTTATTTTTTTTAAATAATGTATGGTTACTGAAATTTTCACTATGTAACTGTAACTGGTTTAATATTCCAAATATTTTAACCTTGTTGACAAACTCTTCTATTTGAAGAGAAAAAGTATTAATTGATTTAGTCTTTTTTCCACTCTTAATATCAGGGTGTTTAAAAGAGCACAATGCAGTCCTGGGCAACAAAGTCCTCTGAATGATGAGGCATAAACAGGGCAACAAGAACAATGGCCTCAGATTAGCAGCTATTACTCTATTGCATTGCTGCTACGTGCATATTAAGACCGTCGTTTAGAGCCATTTAGCAAGACAGAAATCCCAGGTTCTAAATTGGAAATTCATTCCCCCAGGTAATTTCAATATGAGAAACTTGAAATGCATTTGATCTGACCTAATTTCAATTAATTAGATGGGATGACTGTTTGGGGAGACCCAGAGGGTCGCTAATGTGGGCCGAGGGGCCACGAGGAACACATGGAAAAGTATGAAAGTGCCATCAATAAACTGCTGGAGACTAATTATTCCATAAATCGGTTTCCCAAAGTCTCGACACTTTAACAGAAGTCTGCAGCCTAATTACTGGTCACAGCATCTATTACTAACCTCCCAGCCCACGGTGGTTATACCTCTCAGAGTATTAATGACTGTTCCACTGACTGCTATTACAGCCCCCTGAGTGTGAATGAGTCTGTGTGTGTGTGTGTGTGTGTGTGTGTGTGTGTGTGTGTGTGTGTGTGTGTGTGTGTGTGTGTGTGTGTGTGTGTGTGTTTATCAGTGGCACGGTGGATAAAATTTAGCACAAGTCATGTACATATGAACCTTTGGCCTGTTTATGAGAGAATGGTAATAGGTTACATTCATCCACTTAACCTGTGGCAAGTGCAGTACTAAAGATGTGCAATGTATTTAAATTTAAAACAGAAGAAATACTGTGTGGTCATTTTTCCCATAAAGATGAAACGTATATGGGAAAAAGACCATGAGTAAAAGCTCACAAAATAATTTTCACAAATGTAGCAGTGAAAGAGAGGAGCAGTGGTGATATTTTTTTGGAAGGGGATGAGAGGAAAAGAGGAAAGGGAGATTATGAGAGAAGATGAGATAAGAGGCAAAGAGGAGATGATCAGCTCTCTGCCTACCTCTGGCTGGGCATCTCTCCAGCACCCTGCTGAATGTGCTTAATTGGCAGACCCGTGTGAATAGGCAGCTGTCCTGGCTGCTGGACTCTAAAGGCAGGAGCAGCGTTGAGAGGCTGCTGGAGCGGCTCTCTCTATTCTTCTGTTCTGAAAAGCTCCCTCTCGCCTCTCTGCGCTTGGGCCTGCACTGCAAAATAAAAACCTATCTAATCACTGCAGATTATCTGCCTCTAATGGTCACCCACGAGTGGGCTCGCTTCCCCTCTATGAGCCAAGAGGGAGGGAGAGACATACAGATCAACAAATAAAGCCAATGGCTTACCGCAGCAGGGCGTCCACTGTGATGACACTTAAGAGCCAGTTCTGGAAATGAATCCGTGTACTGAACTCCCGGAGATCAGCACAGACTGCAAAAAGAGCCACAGGCACACAAATATGATTAAACCGCGACCAGCATAAGTAGCTATTATTTCTACACACACTGCTTGTGTTTAAGCAGGCTAGATTTCAGGTTTACTCATCATTACATGTTGCCATTAAAAGGGTAGAGAAGTTACACCAGGAGATGACAGGACAAATATTCAGCATTAATTAAAATTTTAACATGCAGTCATGTCACACTTCTCAATCCCAGACACAGATGCTGCGTTTGAGATCCTCTGCATTGTCATTCATCCTCTATAATGCCTGGCCTAGGGTCTGCTTCCAGAGCACAAGTTCAGGCTGCACTGTTTTACCTCCTGGAGTTTCCATTATCTCTGTACCATTCTCTAAAATGGAGGTCACATCAGGTGCTATTTCCACAACCTGCTTCTCCAAATGCACCATTTCTGCTCACCCCCAAAATGACACACACATTATGTTTTAACGGAGGAGCCGATCTGAAACACAGCTCCGACACTCCACTGGGACTTAAAAGGCAAAAAAAAAAAAAAAAATTCACACAAAAAGCATCAACACTGAGGAGAATTGTTTTCCATTTCATTCAGGACCGAGGTGAGAGCGGAAACTTTCAACATACTTTCTGGTCTTCATTCTACTGTATAATGATCAAGTGTGTATTAATGTGGAAGGGCATTAAAAGTTGGAACTGTAGTGTATGGCAGACAGAGAGACAGATCTGCAAACACTGATATTAAATATGTAGTACATGGTCACATCACATGCTGAATCCAACATCCAACAAGTATTATTACTGAAATATACAGCAGTAATATTAATAAAGTGTGAATGTAACAAGAAATTAAAACGATAATAATGAAATTAAAACAAAAATCAATTTTGGAAAACAGCGGAGCAGCAAACTGTAGCTGCATAAATAAGAATATATCAATAAATGGAAAAATATTTAAAAGCATATATGACAGTTACATATGACATTATTAGTTAAAATCTATTATACTAACAGTTCTATTCAAAAAGTATTTCTTTGTATTTTATTATTAACAGCATGTCCCATCTCTCAGGCCCGCTACAGCAGATGCAGTGTAGTGGGTCAGGGAGCTGCCGCATGGCAAAATACCTGCCTCTGAAACCAGTACAAAAGGCAACAGCTGTTTATTACCTTCTGCAACTGTGTATGACTGTGGAAGCAAAAGACTGATAAAAGCATAGCAGCAGATTTGAGACTGAGGCTTCCTTTTCCTGCCATCTGGATAATTAATCGTTTGATATCATAAAAATAATGGGCACTGTCTCACAATGGCCCACTTCTACAAAACGAGACGGTATGCTCGCTCATCTGTTTACTCTTACGCTACCGTTTTATTTGTGTGCATTCCTAGGACTCGTTGTGATGATTACGGACGAAGCATTATGGTGGAATTAAGCATCGCATGCAGTGGGAGATGATCAATGGGCCACTCTAATCTGTCATTTAGGCTTCATTCACCTCAGCTATACAGATGCTGCATGTTCAGAGCTGAGGGGGTGCTTTTCTATCGTGCTAGCTTTCGCACATCTGTGACACACACACACACATGGTTGACAATAAGAAGATATAAAGCTCCACTGTATGCTACCTGTGCTCTACAAAGAGCATAGCACCTTCCATCACCAGCGAGAAAATAAATTCCTTCCTTCCCATTTAGCAGGGATCATTGTCTATTGAAAAGGACTCTCTGTGCTCGCTCTGTCTCTCTCGTCCTCTTCCTGTGCATTATGTAGATAACCTGGACTGATATATATCCTGAGTGGGTCACCCAGAGGTCGCAATCACACACTGTGACAGAAGCAGCCAATCCCAGTAAATCAGCAGTGGGAGGGGGGCCCCCGCAGGGTGTCCTCAATGTGCCTGTAAGACAATCGCGTAGGCCAGGGGGTGGCATGGAAGTACCAGTGAGAGACCATGAGAGGAGCATAGGGACGGCCTTTGATCACTCGGGAGAGAAATTGGGGAGGAAGGGAAGCAACGGAGTATCCGCTCGCCAAGCGACGCATGCAAAGAGATAATGAGGTGCTCTCAGACACTGTGGTGGAATCAGAACGAGACTCATCAGGAGCAAAATAAAAGGATGTTTAGTGATTACCCAAACTTGCCATTCACAACACCTCTACTTCAATCCATATTTGCCACAAGCAAACACACATCAACACTACATGACTCACTAAGATACACATTTCCAGTGCTACATGGTCTTCATTTAATCTCCATAGGTGTGATGAAGAAAGCTTTACAAACACAAAGACAGCAATTAAGCTCTGTAAGTCAGGTGCAGTAAAGACCAAATTGAAACGTCTGCAGAGGATGTCTCTCATTCCCACTTTGCCCAGCGACCTTCCACATTCATTCCAGCCTTAATGAAAATCTCTGATGACTGATAGATGGAGCTCACGTATCTACATGCCATCACCTCCTGATAGGGGAAGCTGAAGGACAGCACCAGAGACTATTACCCTAGCCTGCACACACGCATTAGAAAAGTCATGAGGAGCAAGTCAGTAACTCTATGGACATGGCTGCATTAACACAAGGTTAGAAAATGACATGGAGTCCCTAGAACTAGGGCATGTCACACCCGCAACCCGGGAGACACCTGGAGAATAGGCACACAGGATAGGGAGCAATATCTGATTCAATTAATTCAATAAACACCCTATACACAGGACGACAAGGAACCCAATTACCTGCAGGAGTAGTGTATGGCACTGACTGAGCGTGGAGTTAGAACATTGTGAGAGGGAATGGGAAATGGGTTGTGTTCGTTCAGAGGAAATACACCATACAATTGTACAACCGTACAATTCTGGCACTTTCAACAGTTCACTGCAGGTTTAGGGAAGTGCGACAGATTACACACAGTAGATAACAGTACACAGGACAATCTCCAACCCTGAATGAACACCTACAATGTCCAACTGGACACATGTGAACACTGAATGAGTTCATTCAAGACTGGGCATTTTACAGTGTTGAGTTTGGATAGGGATTTCAAATGGGAGAATACACTTAGAAAAAAATTTACTACGCTGAGATATTAAGGCACAAATGCTTGTCACTTTGGTTTGTATCTGTACTTAGAGAACTATAAAGGTATAGTAAGATTATTAAGGTACATAATTGGACCTAAGGACCAATGCTGTACATTTGACCTGGTAGGCAGTACACTGGAAAGTGGTGGCTCAGTGGTTAAACTTCAAGTTCAAGTGGCTTTATTGTCATTTTGAACCATATACAGCTGGTACAGTACACAGTGAAACAAAAAAGCGTTCCTCCAGGACCATGGAGCAACACAGACAACACAGAGCTACATGAGACTGACTGCACATAAATAAATAAAAGAAGTAAACAAGAAATAAAAGAAGTGCATATGTGTAAATGTGTGCAACAGCTCAAGACAGTACAACAATTAATAAACAGGATAATAGGCACAGTAAAGGACAGTGCAGCGCCGACCAGTACACAGTTCTTGTATGGAATAAGGTGCAAAGAGATATAACACTATAATAATTGTGTTGTAAATGTAAACATAACATACTAGTTAATAGCAAAAAATGCAGGTGGTCAATACAGTATATTGTTTACAGAGTTTTAGCAGCAATTTAAGAAAGAAATGTGCAAAATTTGCAGAGGTAGTGGGATGGTGTTCAGTTTATTTGACTGTGCATCATAGCATCAATTCAGGTTTATTGGCAATCCCCAGTGTTAAAAATAATCTCGCTTCATATAACTCACACCCACACTTTCCCAGAGCTACATGGTCCAGAGTGGTATTTCCATCAAAATCTTTGGTATTTTTGCAGTCTTCCAATAGTTTGTTGATTATGGTGAAATTACTGTTTAGACAGTTGGACATTAAGTAACATTGAGGACTTTTAATTAGCACTGAAATAGCTGTACAGATGTTTTCTTTACTTCCACAGTAGCAGATTATCTAACCAGTTCACAGTATCGATAAATAGAAACTTTAGTAATCTTTAGACAATCTTTAGACAAATCTATCACCTGCTTCTCAAAAAAAAAAAAAAATTAAATAATGTTTATTTTTTTAACAACGTGTCATAAAATGTATCAGTGGAATCCACAGGAACTGAATTGAAACTGTGCTAGCACTACAGACAATTCATAGTCAAGAGGTGATCTACTAAACATCAAAAGCCATAAACTACAGCATCCAAATAAAGCGAAAGCAAAAGAGACAATTCTATGGTCTATGGAGCGTGAATAGATTATTTGCAAAACATCAACAAACATGAACTGTTCACATATTGTTTAGAAAAGGGGTTCGTGAGCATTCTGCAGGCAGGGACCACATTCACCAGACCAGCTCAGTACTTAGACATAAGGTCCAAGTTGACATTATTTGTTTGTGCCGAGTTGTTTTTGACTTTTGAGGTCTGGATTAAACCAATTCAATTCAAGTGACCAGTCAAGCCAGCTAATAACTACTATAAGAACTCAATCATAAAGATGACAGTATTTAATGGATTGTGATTTTCACCACTGTCACCAAAAGACTGTCACCTGGCTATGCTTGAAGTACCCCATTTTGAGAAGCACTGGTTTAGAATTAGTTGATAGGCTAGCTGACGACAGTCACCTGACAGTCTATATATTTGATTATTTGAGTTTTAGAAACATTTCCCACCAGTGCTTTCTTGCCTCAGAGTTCACAGACAACAAAACATGCAATATAGAATAAATTCCTCTAGTCAAAAGTTGTGGACTTGATTGCTGAAACTGGACAGATGAGCTCTCCATGCCATGTACTCTGCTGCCCCATGTGGCTAAAGAAGTCATCTCAGTCTTGTTCTCTTTCTTCAAATCAGGGGAATTGGGGGAGTCTTTCCATCTAATTTTAACCAGAACAGTGTAAACCTGTCATTTTGTTGATGATAGATTAACAAACAAACAAACAGTTCAGTGCAGTGTTGCTGTCCCAGTGAAGGAGAGTGACAGTGAAAGGGAAGTTTTGTTCTGTTTAAGTTCTGTTAAAATGGAAATGTATAATTCAAGATCATGTTAAAAAACACTTTTTTCTGCATTATTTCTCAGAAACAGTATTTTCCAATATTATTTAATAATTAAAAGACACTTGACACCCCTAACCCCCAACCCCCCTTCCCCACAAACACACACATTTTGCATATGCCCAACCTTGGCTAGGGCTCAGCGCATGGCAAGTGCGAGGGCCTAATCCTAAACTGGAGCGGAGTGAACATGGGCTTGATTTCCAGTGCTGGAGAGCACACAGAGCTTCTTGTAATTAGGAAGAGAATTTGTCATGCTCGCCGGCACGGCGGATGAGAGTCGGTGAATAGCAATCTCGCCACTGTTTACCCAGGGAGCGGCTGGCGCTGCTGCACGTTCCTCCAGCTACACCGAGATTAATATTTGATGCCGGGAGAGGGAATGTGTGCTCGGCTCCTGTTTATTTAGGATATTGTGAAAATACGAGGAAATTTGCAATTTTATTGGCTTTTCCAAGCCGGTGCTGTGGCGAAGAGGCATGGGTGAGAGAGCAGAGGTAGGCTCGACTTGGAAGGGTGGTGACCTTTAACCTCTGTCCTGGTCCTAGTGGGTTAGGAGATATGAGGGTTCAGTGGTGCACAGCTCTGTGCAGCCAAAATCAAACTTCTACTACAAACACAGCTCTAGAAAGTAGCACTGACCAGAGGTCTTTCCCTAGCATCTGCCATACAGGCGAGTACTGAGGAGTCTTATAAGTGCACACACCAAGAGTTCGCTGGAAAAGATCATTAATTTAAATAACCTAAGCCATAATTAATGTACTAGAGTAAGACAATATAAAGCAAGATATCAATATTTGACATATTTTATTATTTTTTAGGAAAGACAATGTAGCTGCAATTTTTATCTCTTTTTTGAAAGAAATATTGTAAATTTCTCTATTGCTCTGTAAAATCAGATCATATCTAGAACAGGATAAAAAAAAAAAACACACACACACACAAACCAATTTTAGTTTCTTGCTTCAAATTTGGCAGGTAATTTGGTTAGGAAAATTCAAATTCTTACTTTTAAAAACTATAAGAAGCATTTTAGAAGAAATTATCAGTTATCTGAAAAACAGTAGAACTGGGAATTAAAATCAAGTGGAAATCATGTTGCAATTCCTCTGCGCTTATTATTGTGCTTATAGCTTATTAATTTTATTGCACTTAGAGCTAATTATTTCTAATGTATTAACGAGGACTTGAAAAAAGCTAATGGCTATAGGATAATACCTAAACTGTAGACATATATCCACGTTTTTTTGGTTTTTTTACATTTAATTTTTTTTTTTTAAAGACTTTATTAAAAAGTACCTAAATATTGGGCTTTTATAACACATTTATAAGCATTGCATAAATCTTTTATAATTTTCTATACAAAATAGCAGTTTATTTTAGTTAGGTTAAAATCTCGATGTTACATTATAGGTTTTATGAATTATATGACTGTGTACATGAAATGTACACATTGAGATGAGAGATGAACTCTCAATTATCACTATGGGTTGACTGTTGAAGGCTGTTCTAACTTAAGATTTATTTATAAATTGTATCTAGTAACTTTATGGATTCATTTTATGAGAAACATCACATTTAAGAAGTTTGGACATTTCAAATTAAGTATGTGTTTGACATTTTACCTTTTTGAATGCTCGTCAACTGACAGGTTTACAAAATATTTTAGCCTAATTACAATGTAATTGAGCCTTATTCACATATTTAATATTTAAATATTAAATATATAATATTTAACATAACTTTCTATGTCCTCAAACTGAAGTGCTAGTTTATTTTAATTGTTTAATTGTTATTTTAATTAAATGGACAGGAATTCAATTAATACTCCTCAGAAGATTTCTCAAAGTTTGGGTAATTTACCCACAATGAACTACCAATGATCCACTAATTTACCCATAATGACAGTTGAGGCCTCAAGAGAAAATTGCTAGAAAAAAAAGCTAGATACAAACTCTAAACTTCTGACATAAGCATATAAAAAAAGTCTTCCAGGACTTGCTTATGCAATGCTTATCAATGTCTTATGAAGGATCAGTGTAAGTACCCCTAAAAAGTGTTATTACCCATTATTTTAATTATCACATTTACATTGATGTATAAAAATAAAGCAGGCTTCTTATTTCCTCACATCTGGGATGTAGAGTAATAAATAAACCTACAGGCAGTCAGATTTTGGACACTTACATGACTGAGCTGCTCTCCTGGCAGCTGTGATTAATGCATTTATGAGCACCAACATATTCCTACATGGCCCCTAAATCAGACTGTACATTAGATTTCGCAAGCAATCCTCTCCCACACTGGATGCACGAAGCCTTGGACACATAAAGAGAGTACTACTGGTCTAGAAATTAGCTACTGAACCATGGGTATGTGCAGGTCACTGGCATTTTCAAAAAGCTCACTGCAGCAAGAACATCAGTCGCTCCACAGAAATAGAAGTTTGTGATGGGGAAGAGATGCTGTGCTGGCTTGGCTTGTGGGCTGCAATACTAAAAAAAAAAAAAAAAAAAAATCACACTTCCACCAAAAATCATGCTGAGATGGAAAAGCATAGAAGATGCACCGGTGTGTGGCTTGTCCAGTTGTTATTAGTATCCCAATACACAGGGGGGCCACACAGCAGTCATGCTTTTTTTGTGTTGCAAGTATGCATATAATTTATTGTGGGGAACACAATTTACATGGGCAGTCAATGCCTGTTTTATAGCATCACAAATAGATGTATGAAGTGAAGCATATAATGGTTGAAAGCAGCAGGAACAAATACGTTCTAAATCTTTCAAATATGCGGCATGAAAAAATGTAACCAAGGAATATAAAACAGATTAATTCTTCCATGTTATATATTGTTTTTTGTTTTTTTTATTTACAAATCTAATCAGGGAAATTTGCAGGGGAACGTGGCTGGGATGTGTAAAATGGCATGCAGCCTGAGGGGCGGCTGCTTCCAGCACCGTCCGCCCTGCACAGCAATCGGCCGTCGATTTGAAATGGTAATTTACAGGCAATATTAGGGAGAAGGAACAAGGATAGTTAAATGGGCAATGAAAACCTCTGAAATGACGCCTTTTATCCCGGAGCGCAATGATGGAACTAGTCTTCACAGAGTGTTTTTCAAACGACATTCCCGCATTGCACACTTGAGAGAAATGTACGGCCACCTCATCTTCGTGCACATTATGGCCTGGAGAGGGGAGGCGGCTGCCAGCCATGCTATGTCTGCCTTTCAACTCTTTATCTCCAGCCACAATAGAGCCAGCACAAAAGGGTTATGGCTGCCTGACAATGACCTGGGACCAATTCCACTCTGATAAATTTGAGATAAAATGGCTTGAACCCTCTAAGGTTAACTACAATGACAGGAGAGCTTGGGACAAGGTTGAGTTTGTGTGCACATGTACTGTATGTACAGGTTTTTTAGTATATACTGTATCGTAGCAGTAATAAGAGCATATGTAAGAGTTTAATGTTTCTTAGAAGAAAAGTAAGAAATTCACAAGTGTTTTGTCAGAGGTGATATTGGGAAGGCCTTGGCTGTTAAAGGTTTACAACATACATATAAACGCACAAGAAAATGAGGACATGTCATAAATCCTAAAGCGTATCGCCAACTCAAAAACAAGAGACAACCTGTCCTTGGGACACAAGGCATTGTGTTAATTGACAGCTTAACAGTCAATAATTGGTGTTGAGGGTATAACCTCCATAAGAGGAATCGCATGGTAATCGTATTAATCGCACATTTGGGAATGGGGTTTAAAATGAATCACTGTTGACAACAATAAAGCAAGAAGAGCGGGTTAGCATTAGACGAGACGAGGTCATCATGTATATTCCATAAAGCTGGACACCTCTCAATGGTTGTGAGGTGTCAATACCGGTCAGGGCCACAATGCCTCCTCAGGGAGCCGTTACGAGATCAAGGTAAGATATAAGCACAATGTTGAGGAGACCTGAGTCCTCTCTGATGAAATGGGGAAAGCTCAAACTGAACATGAGCATCGTCTGAGAATAGCGATCACCTGAACATCTCATGGGGATCTAGAGTCTTCCTTATTAACATTGCGCTGACAAATAAGGAGGGATGATTATGGGTTTTTTTAAAAAAAGGTATTAGAAAGGACTTATTTTTCACTTTGGTCCGTCTGAACAAAAACAATTTTTATTTTCCTGCTCCAGCATTCCACTCCCCGTGTTTAATTGGAAACTGGTTAGAACAAAATAAAAGAGTGGTTTATAACATAATTTACATATGATAGCCTACTCTGTTCATGAGGTATAAATAAAACCAAACATTGCATTTAACCAGCAACATGTTTAACATTTTCAGAGCATCCTTCTACTTGATTTGTAGGAAAAATACATTCTGCATAGATTTTTCTGCTATTGTCCCACCTTTGAAAACCCAGTTATAGTTTAATGTAGCCAGGCATGAAGGAAGTGATTAATTCTGGACAAGAATTTAGGCCTATTTGGAAAATGTTTAGGTTCAGGCTTCACTTTCTTGAAATCACACTGGGACGGAACAATGCTAATAAGTTACTAACCAGTTACTTTTTAATATAAAATTTTCACTGTTTAACAATTTAAAGTGATTTTGTTTGTTTTTGATTATGTTCAATGAATAATTTAGCTCATTTTTGCTTTTCCGATTTATTCTCTTAAACATTTATAATCCCTGGTCTAAAAATATGCTGAGAATCCATACACACCACTCCATATTTGTGTTGGAAGCCTATAAGATACTGTTAAGGAACTGCGGTTTGATCTTTTACTAGAACAATAACACATGGGTCTGCTAATATCTGTGTAACAAACTGGGCACAGTGCAGTTTAGTATACTCTTTTGCGAACTATACATGTATCTATAATGTTACTGTTGCAGATGGATGCGCTTTATAGACAGTTCCTAGTAGTACATATTAGTTACATGCACATTCAGTCATGTGAAAAAATAAGAACACCCCATGGAAATTGTTGGCTTTTTTGATTTATTTGGAAAAGCAAGCATTTGATCATCTTTGAAACAGTGCCTGCAAGTATATAAAGTTGATATACTTGAACAAAACAACAAGGAAAATAGACTTTTTCCTATTATTTATTCAACAGAAATATCAATAGATGTGATATTCTTCTGTGGAAAAAGTAAGTACACCCTTAGCCTTTGATGAACTTTTGGGGTTCTTGGAGAATGTCTACTCTTGGGCTGAATTTGCTGGGACGGCCAGTCCTAGACTGTCGTTTGAAATCTGCACCATTTGTAGATGATTTTCCTTACAGTGGAATGATGTATTTCAAATAATTTGGAGATCTTTTTAAATCCCTTGCCAGACTCATAGGCATCCACAACCTTTTTGAAGGCCTTACAGAACTTTAGATCTTGGCATGATGACACCACACACCTCAACAGCGAAGGGAACACCAGACACTAGATATGAGAGGGGTATAAATAAGACAGGTTCACCTGCACTCCCTAAGCAGGTTCTAATCACTGGCACCCAATCTTGAATACCTGATACTAATTTTATGGATTTGAAGGTGTGATAAATGTAGGGGTGTACTTAATTTTTCCATGTGACTGATCCGTTTTTTGTTAATTTAAATTGTGAAAATTACTACAAAATGTCAATTTTATGTCTCATTTGATAGAGTGTATCACCTTTATTAATAGGCACTGTGTCAAAGAGGATCAATGCTTGCTTGTCCAAATATGTAAAAAAAAAAATAATAATAATAATAATAAAAATTTTTAAAAAGCCAACAATTTCCATGGGGTGTACTTATTTTTTCACATGACTGTATACCAGCTTCTGCCTTGGTTCATGTTAAGTACATTAGTTCATCTTGACAGTTGTAACAATGTCTAATAGTGTGAATGTAATTACATCTGTCTGAACTTATCTCCAAGAAAGTTTTTTTCAAGAAACTGTCATGACACACTTACGGTATGGACTTACACAAAATATATATATATATATATATATATATATATATATATATATATATATATATATATATATATATATATATATATATATATATATATATATATATATATATATATATGAAACTGAAGTTGTTACATGTGTATTTGAATAAAATATAATATTTGACACAAAAGCAATGTTGAATTCTAGAGTTTGAGTAATCTATCTGATTAGTTAGAAGGTGTTGATTAATTTTCTGTAACAGCAGCTCTGACAATAGTTTGATATACCCATTCTAATACATTATCATTTCTATTACAACTTAAACAAGGACTTGCACTATATGTCAGATGCTCCACATAAACAGAGTCTAAAATTGTGTGTAATGGTTGATATTGTGAAGTTTTCTATGAGGAGACATTTATTTAGTATTTTTGAAAGCACTCTTCATTGTCAGTGTTAAACAGAGGCAACAAACAGAGGTAAAGCTTTTCTGACACAGGAAAGTCTTTGGGACTTTCAGTGTCTCACTAATATGACAAGCTGCATTTTGTATTAACTTCAAAAGAGAGAAAAAGAGAGAAGCTGGTGAGAGAACTACTGTTTATAAAGGCCCAACATACTGTATACATCTTTGTATAAATTGTATCGTGTATTGCATTGTGTTGTCTTTTTTTTGATAAATAAAAAATTGTTAGCATTGGTAGATTGTTGTGGTATAAGTTGAATAAAACACTTGCTGTTATTGGAAAACGATCAAATTCAGGGTTGTGCGAGTAACTCCACTACGTGCCAGGCCGCATCACATCGCCCTGTCATTGATTATTTTCCAATACCCTCTGTTTTCCTACCCCACCATGTTTTATTCCTGACCCGATCTGTAAAAGTGTATACATTATAGCTGCATGTATAGTTTATTGAGATCATAATTGAACATTCACAGAATAGAAAGGTGTATATGTTGGGTCACTTTGATTTCTTATTGCACCATCATACAGACACATGTACACACACACACACACACACACACACACACACATAAACACACACAAACACACACACACACACACACGTATACCTGAGGATGCTGAGGTTCTGTGTTTCCACTTGTTTCTGCTGACAGGACCGGATTGCAGCAGGATGTCAGCGTCAGTCTCACCAGCCATGGCCTTCTCTCTCTCCTTCACTTTCTTCCTCTCTGTTCGCCTCAGTGCACAACAGCATTCAGGGCAGACACCTGCATGGCCAGAGCGATCAATACCAGGGCATAAGTCAGACTACACACACACACACACACACACACATACACACACACACACACACACACCCTGCATGTTACCAGACCAAATCTGCACCACTCCTGAACTTAAAATGATCACACGCCAGTCTTATTAATCTTTAACAAGGCAATCTCTGCCAGTGCCACATTGGCTGAAGCAAAACACAAAGAAAAAAAAACATCAAATAATGTGTGTTAAATAATACATTTGGTTATTATATAAAAGTAAAAAGAGTTAAAGTTATTGCTTTGCTAAGTGATGTGTGTGTGTGGTTTCCCTTAAGCGTGTTTGAGGAATCCATTTGCTAGCAGTTTTATATCACTTCATGTATTTCACTCCCTTTATGTACTTTCTAGGTTTTTCAATTAAATTGCTTTCACTTTAAGTCTCTTTAACTCTTATCCCAAATAGGATCAGCGTTTTCTTAAAATACAGCAAGAAAGAAGCCATTCTGTTGTTGCAACTGTCATCTATTGAAATCTGTCTTTAGAAAAATAATTATTGCACAAAGAGGTATAGTTCATAACATTTAAAGACCCTTCTGTTGTGTAGCATCTGCTGTGTGCTGAGTATGAGACAACAGTAGCATTAACAGATGCTTACAAATGACACCTAACAATAAAATAGAAGTACTAAAATACAAAGAAAAGTAAATCCATCATGAAGCAATGGAAACACCACCACCACCACCACCACCACCAAAACTAAATAAATTAGCTTTTGTTTTAAAGTTTGTATTTTGATCTTTTTCCATTTTGATAAATGTTTTTGTGAATTACCAAAGTCTAGATTTTATTAGTAGCTCACAAAACCTTGCAATCAATTTTCTCCTTTAACAAGCCTATAAAACTTGCTAAACTGGTGTTTGGGTTATGGTAAAAGCTCTATTTATCAGGCTTGATTTTATACCAACCACTTGAGGAATGAGCAGCCATTTACTAAACGTGCATAAATTCCTGTTGTTCCTCATTCCTGTTCCTTGTTTTTTAAGCCACGTGGCTGTGATTTACAAGGAGAAAATAACAGCTGTTCATCAATCCCAGCAGAGAGGACACACAATTATGAATAGTTTTTTCATTTCAAATTAATATAAACCATAAATAGATTAAGAAAAATATAAAATTGTAACGTAATGTATAGATAGCTATGAGATTGTGTTACTATATTAAAATAGTACGACATTATAAATATTGGTATGAAAAGGATTTTTTTTTTTTTCATCAAAACTGTTTGGACACACAGATTATGTTCTGTGTGCTGTTTAAGACCCAGTTCCTCTAGTGCAAGAAAGACACTAGGGTGATGGGAAGAAAACAGATGATTTGTGCCCCTGACTATGGCAGGGAGCAGGAGAGTAAATAGATAAATCACAGGTGAATTCTCTGTTTGGTCTTTAGTAGGTCATTGTTTTTGTCCCTGATCCATTAGGGAATAATAGGAGGTGCATTAAGAGAGGTGGAGAGCAGACGGGCGAGAGCGTGGGCCTGTAGGGAGGCAAGCCGTGTAATCTGGCATAGATGGCCATCTGCAAAATGAAAACAAATGGGGTGTCATCCCCAAGAGGAAATTTATCCCTTTTTTTCAGTCATCCATTCCTTCACAAACATACACCCACAAATAAAATAGGCTGACCCGCACACTGGAGCAAAAAGTCACATGTTTACACAGACATATAAAGAAGTATTGTCCCAACATTTATAAAATCTGAGTGCAAAGAGTTTTATTATCAGTTCTATTAGATATGACTGTGGTCAGTGAGATTCAAGGTCAAATGGCTGTGAGTAAAAACTCATATTCTTTGAAAACACATAATCTGGCCACTTTTAGATTCCTGCTCATTTCACTGGCCCTAAAAGGCTAAAATGTGAAATCTGATAGAAATGGAAATCTAAATGGAAAGGCAGAAAGGAAGAAAGAGATGGAAAAATCGCCCAGAGCACATTTCCATTTTTGATAACTCCTGATGCCATGTAATGCCACAGCACTGTAATATGCCATAAAAAAAATCTAATGACTGCTTCCTCAAATGAGCAAAGATGGGGAGGAGGGGGGCGATGTCCCCTTTTTATTTATTTATTTCCTCTCGTGAGCGACAGAGAAAAGTCATCACGCAGCCCTCTAATTAATGAATGGCTTAAATGTCACAATGATGGGGGTGGGGGTGGGGGGGTGTTCTTGACAAGGGAGCAAATCTGCCTAGATTTAGAGCTTTCTTTCCCTCTCTCCATCTCTCTTTCCTTCTTTCCTTCTCTCTCTCTCTCTCTCTCTCTCTCTCTCTCTCTCTCTCTCTCTCTCTCTCACTACAGAACTCAGACACCCCAGGGTTTAAACTTAATTCAACACATAAGGTACTCAATCCTGGCTCTTAACAACCTCCTTGGCAGGCCAGCCCATCTGGAAGCCACGGTGGGAGGCTCAGCCCGGACTGCCGGCCTCTCCCTCCTCTGCCCTGCTCCTCAGCAGCCTAAATATTCAATTAAAAATTAGGGCCTTTTGTCGCCTTGTTAGGGGTCTGCTGAAGGATGGTAATTGAGCCTTTACCTGCTGCGTAGATGGGAGCATGTGCTAAATGTAAAGGCTTCCAACTTTGTCCTTTGTACATTGAAAAACAGCACACTCTTAATTCTGGAGCAACTTTTGGGAAACTAATTTTATATCACAGCGGTCTAAACACCATGAAAGTGCTTGATGATGAACAGAATATGCAGCACACACCGTCAGCCCAGAGTCAGTGAGAAATAAGAAGCGATATGCTAAAACCCATTGCCTAAGTCTTATACATTCTTCAGTGAATAATGTTCCTTGGATACTGGAGAGTTTAAGCTAAAACTTTTTCTGTAATCATAAAAGACCCGGATGCTTATACTGAACATAGTTTCAACACATTCAGTACTGTTGGGCTTTATA
This sequence comes from Cranoglanis bouderius, assembly GCA_023630585.1. NCBI lineage: Eukaryota > Metazoa > Chordata > Actinopteri > Siluriformes > Cranoglanididae > Cranoglanis > Cranoglanis bouderius. The sequence goes on from CM042540.1 coordinate 12,758,054, forward strand.
GAATATAATTGCGAAAGAGTAATAATTTATAATCCAACAAGCCCCTGGCTTGCTCATTAGGGACCTGGATTTCTGTAAAGCTGCACTGTGACAATGTCTATTGTTAAAAGGACTATCAAAATAAAATACGATACAATACAATAACATACAATCACCAGAGCTAGTGAATGCTGTTCCTACTTCTAGAAGGCATCCCATAATATTACGTGAATGTCGTGTTTTATGCCACTAATCTGATAAACCATTACAGGAGGGTTCTTATACTTAAACAACTTAATTATATTTTTTAGAACTTGCAATATACAGTAAAACAGATATAGGACTAAAAACATAAAGAGATTTATCTACATTTGAAAGTTTCATGCAGTTTTGAAGAGAACGTTGCAAAAATACTTATTTCCTGAGATAACACTGCATATCTAAACTCGAGTGAATGAATTATAACAGTAAAAGCTTGTCAGAGCTTGGCACCCCAGCCTGTACTGGCCCTTTAAAATGGTAGCCTGTATTCAAAGCAGGCCGATTTTTCTCGCCTCCCAGATAAGAGGTTTGAAAAACAGGGACCCAATTCACATTATCTGCTTCCCTTATTGTCTATATTAACCTTCCCCATGGTAACTTGTTCCCTGTAATGCTACACTTGTCTAGCCGCAACACATCAGCACGGCAAGCCAATTGTGTCATGCAAATGAATCCGGGCCCCATTGTAAAGCTTGCAAGAGAGCAGCGGTTTATCAGGAACATGTCTGCCTGAGCAGGCTGGGATTGTGTCTCCACACTGGCGGGTTGGGAAAGAGAGAGAGAAAGAGGAGGGGGCTTTATTTACAGCTTAATGGTCATCAGTAGAGCCGAACAAAACACACACATACAAAATACACTTGCACAAGGGAGGACATTCCTACTGTCATAGGTCAGTTAGAAAATTGTCCATTGTTTTGTTTAGCTCTTTCCATTTTTGTCACAATGTGAGAGTGTAAATAAAGTATATCAGCTGAACACATTTCAGAAAAGGCTCTAATCCGCCAGCGAGAGATTGTGTGCAGTAGGTTGAGTTAACTGGCGAAAACCCAAAGAAAATGGCCTTTTTTAAGATGTCGTCATGTGCAAAAGTAAAAAGGTTCCCTGCGCCTTCAAAACTACACAGTCAGAGGACACATCATACTAATATTAATGCACGTGTTATTCCCATGAACTAGAAGCCCTGTGTGATACAGACAGTGGGGGCAGTATTGTGCCTGTAATAATTCTCTTAGATTCTTCCTCTGGGATATGCAGATAACAGCACACCATCATAGCTCACTCAACCACCCAACCAAACAGAAATATGCATAATAAGGCTTGTAAGGTTTTCTTTGCGCACCAGAGTCTATCCTGGAGAAGAGCATAAGAAGGCTGTATGCAGAAAATGGCCATTGTGTCACCTCTTCTGAAAAGACTCTGAAGTCCCTGGAAGGTAAACTGGTGAGAATTTTTTATGGTTTGCATAAATCGCTCAAAGCGTCCATGTCTGCGGTCCCTCCCGCACTCGCCTTCCACCATGGCCTCCCCTCCTTCCTTCACTCATTTCAGTCCTCCTCCCCTTTTTATTCCTCATCCGTTTTTTAATTTATGCTCAGCATACTAAGCACTCAATACTGGCAATGTCTGCAGTGGCTGAGATAGCTGTTAATGAGAAGAGCTCCCCCTTTATCTTCTTTATTCTGCCACTATTATCTGCATGCAGTCTATAAGCGCGCAGTTACCTTACCAGCCGATAACACCCAAAAGGCAACCAGCGCTGATGAGCTTTCTATACAGTGGAGTCCACACAATACCTCTATCGGGGGAGCAGACCTCAGGAAAAAAAGGGATGGGGAGAGCAAAAGGGGGTGTGAGAAAAAAAGATGGGAAAAAAAACTCCAGAGCACCCAAGTGACAGGCAAGCAGAGACAGTCTGCTCTGAATACGTGGCGAATTTACAGCCGAGGCCCCCTCGAAACATGACTTCTTGCACGCCTGATTCTGTCCCAGCTGCTGCAGTTTCTTATCTCGCTGCTTCCTCTTCTGCCTCATAGATAACAGTAATTCTTCTCCATGCTGCATTTTCGAACCCCTTCCCAGACTCCAGCTCTCCCCACCACCACCTAACTGCCTTCCTCAATCCCCTCACCATCAGCTTCACCACAACCACAACCAGCAAGTAAACCTCATCACCATTCCTAACCCCAAGCCTATATTCCTATCAAACACACACACACACACACACACACACACACACACACACACACACACACACACACACACACACACACACACACACACACACACAGATGCATGCCTGCATGCACACAGACACACCACACCAAGAGAGAAATCTGAGGGAAAAGATGCAGCAAATGTCTTTCTGCTCGGTCTAGATAAAGGGTTAAACACTACAGTCACTCGGCCTCTTTGTGAGATGAGGGAACGAGAAAAAGAAAGGAGGCAAGGCGAAAAAGAAGGTGGGGGAGGAATTAAGTATTCAAGTAGAGATTTTTTTATCAGTTGTATAGCGTATAAAACAGTCATTTTTGCCTTCTTTCACTTAGTTTTTCTTATTCTGAATGTGGCTGCAGCCCAGAGTGTTGAAGCCAGATAAAAGAATTAGTGGTTGCACAGAGGGACCGGGGCGCTAAGTACAGCTACGAATTAGAATGTCTATCTCTGTCGCTCTCGGCTCATCCTCTCTAGCCAGCCAGCCTTCGAGCTCGTAAACAATTTAATCTTTTCACTACAGTTTGGGGGGAGAAAAGGGAGAAAGGGAGAAACTAGACGTGGACATTACTTCTCCTCTTGCCGTCTCCTCTCAGTGGCTTCTCCTTTAAACAAGAAAACTGACGCAAACATTTGTAAGGTGCTTGAAGATTGAATCTGCTTTCTTTTTCCTCTCGGCCGTCTCTCTCTCTCTCTCTCTCTCTCTCTCTCTCTCTCTCTCTCTCTCTCTCCTTCCCTCTCTCTCTCGCTTTTTTACAGCACTCTTTTTCTCCCAGTGTCTTGAAATTGAAGATGTAGTGCTACTTCAGCTCTGGGGCCTATTTTGAAGATGTAATGTAATTCATAGCCTGCCATACACCAGGAGTCGCACATAGGCGAGCTGTTCAGTGGGTCCCTCAGGGCTGGCCTCAATGCAATGAGAACACAGGCTCCCATATACAACATCTTTTCCCATAATAACCATCTCCAAAATACCTCTGATTTCTGCTATGATCACTAGGTCTGTCCATTCACTGTGATGTCATGCAGCTCATGCAATCCTTGAAAAACTTATAGGCCAAATGACAGAAAGTGACACTTTTTGTTCTAATGCATCTCAAAGGCACTGAAAGGAGCAGGGCAGCTTTTGGTGGCTAGATGGATGTTTGTCAGACTCGTTGTTAGTAAACTTAGAACTGCTCCTGAGGGTACGCTATGATGTGGGATTTATTTCTTTAAGAGCTAACCTTGGGACTTATCAATGTCACTGCGGTGACAGACCTTCAAGCAAGTTGTATTGCTATAGCAACACATCCTCCAAAGGTAACCGGCTTCGGGCAGTTGCAGGTTCAGCTCAGGTAAGCAGTGAAATAGTGGCTCAAAACAGTCAAAGCAACAGCAACACAATGAAGATAAAGCTTTAAGCACCTTTTTTTCAGTTGTAAATAAGGAGTCAACACAAATATTAAAGTTTAGAACATATTAATCTTTTCTCGTGGTCTTACACTTTCACATTCACAGCTATTCAAAATTCTTGCCATTTCATTGAATGAAATCCAATGACATTGCCCTTGCTTGTTCAAATGTGTACAGATTTTCCTAAGATCAAGTGCTCAATAAATGTCTTTTGTGTAATGCTTGAGTACAACACTCAAGATTTAACTCCTGAATAATTCAACTAATAAACTGAAAAGATGTTCATTTAAATCAGTGATACAGATACAACCATAATAAATAAATCTGTTCTGTGTATTCCAATGAACATGGCACCGTGAGTTCAAGGAATTTTCTAGCATATGCATATGCTAATAGATTAATATCTGTTTTCAGCATCCGTAATTTATGGGCAATCCCTATGGACAAATGTGTTGATATTCCTTCAATAGAAAAATAATGCAAAACCAAATAGCTGGAAAGTGACTGGAAATTACAAGTACAACTCACAATATAAGTTTTAAGATGAGACAGTTATGGCGGAATGTCCCACCAAAACTCTACACTATATGCCAAAAATATGTGTACACCTGACCATCACACCCATGTGTGGGTCTTCCCCAAACTGTTGCCACAAATTTAGAAGCACAATTTTCTACAATGTATTTGTAGGCTGTAGAATTAAGATTTCCCTTCACCTGAACTAAATGACCCAAACCTGTTCCAGCATGACAATGCCCCTGTGCACAAAGTGACATGGTTTGCCAAGGTTGATATAGAAGAACTCAAGTGGCCCAAGCCCTGATCTCAACCCCACTGAACACCTTTGGGATGAACTGTATGAGCGGAAGCCACTATTCTCCAAAAAGAATACTGCTGCCCATCTGAGGTTTGCTCAAGACCATGTGGATAAACCCAGAAGCCTATTGGAAGAATGTTCTGTGGACAGGTGAATCCAAAATAAAACTTTTTGGTTTGAATGAAAAGCGAAAACCAAACATTGCATTCCAACATAAGAACCTCATCCCAACCATGACGCATGTGGGTGGCAGTATCATGGTTTGGGGCTGGTCCAGGACAGCTTGCCATTATTGATGGGCCTATGAATTTTCGACTGTTCCAGAAAATTCTAGAGGAGAATGTCAGGGTGTCTGTCCATAAACTGAAGCTTAACCATAATTGGGTCATGTAGCAAGACAATGACCCTAAGCACACAGGTAACTGTACAAAGAAATGGTTAAGGCAGAAGAAATTTTACATTTTGGAATGACCATTTGGTAAAAATCCAAACTTTAACCCAACAGAAATGTTGTGGAAGGACCTAAAAAGAGCAGTTCATGCAAGAAAGCCCACCAACATCACTGAGTCTTGTAAGGAGGAATGGGCCAAAATTCCTCCAATCCGTTGTGCAGGATTGATCGTCAGTTATCGGAAATGCTTGCTTGAAGTTATTGATGCTCAAGGGAGTCACACCAGTTACTGAAAGCAAAGGTTCACATACTTCTTCTGACAAGATATTTAATGTTGGATAATTTTGCTCAATAAATAAATGTAAAAACTACAAGGGACAAACTACACAGGACAAAGACCATGTTCGCTAACATGAACATGTGCCATTGTAATGCATTTACAGCATCATTAGTAACTGTCTGGTCACAGGTCAGGGTCACAGTGGTTAAAATTAGGCTGCTAGTTTGTTTATATTTTGGGAAACAAAACCACCTCAATTGATTAGAAATATCAGGGGTACAAACAAAAATAATAATGCATGAGTGGATTACCAAAAAAAAAAAAAAAAAACAGTCCCACATACATCTCTATTTGAGACCAATTATGAAATCAAGTTAACACTTCAGGTTAAAACCCAAATGCAGATACAGATTTTTGGAGCATTAAACAGATACAAATACAAATAGTGTTATCATGTTACAATAAAGTTAGCTACAATAATAGCAATGAACAATAATGTTTATTGACTTCTCCATTCTCTTACCCTTAGACTTTCATTATAAAAGGGTTTCAAGTACATATATAGATGCAGAAGAAAGAAATTAAGTTGGAAAGCACTGGCTTATTCCTAATAAGTGAATATGATTGCCTTTCCTTAATACAACAATGTGTTACACAAATATTTATAACATGTTATCTGCAATCAATTCCAGGAAGGTTCCATTCCCTCTTAGAGACTCATTTGCACAGGAAGCAACCCTGGAGAAAGGACAACAGGTAGTGTATGGTGTGTCTACAACCATAATAAACCAGCATTAGCTGTGAATGACAACAATGAAGTGCCCACAGACACATGAACATCACCAAGAGAAACAAGGCTGCATGAGCAAAATGTGGTCTGATTTAGTCAAGACACAGGAGTTTGGATGTTCCCAGCAGAAAGCCAGACTGGGGGCATTAGGGGCAAAGAGGCAAGACAGGGTGGAAGAAAGAGGGGCAGTGTATCCCTGAAGTGGGCAGTCAGGGCTACCTGCCTTCCCTTAGGTCCCTTCTGTAATACTGTCCCACTTCATGCCACAAGTACACTGCCACCTCCTGTCCACTCCTTAGATGGCAGGAACTCAGATGTCATTTACTTTTTCCCCTATCTTTTTCACCCTCCCTCTCTGTACTGCTTCAGAGTTGTTAGTGGAGGGTGCAGACATATTCAGGTCACTGATGGAAGGCGCAGAAAATGTGATTTCAGCACCCCTGCTGGCTGGACATGTAGTGGGTGAGAGAGCTGCAAAGAGGATCAGAGGCTGCTGGGGAAATGAGGAGAAGGGAACAGCACATGAAAAGCCCATAATGCATTATAATGCAGGACTGGGTTGACATACAGATTTGAATTTCCATATAGAGAGGAGGCCCTTCATGTATTTTCATCTGATAGCATCTTGCTGTACACCAGCCAACCACTGGAGTCATTATGTCCACACCAGGCAGATCATCCTGGTAGGTGCTGGTACCTGATATTACTCTGAAGGGTCTAAGCCATACAAGGGGTCACAGAGCACAAGCAAAATGAGACCAAAGAAGAGCAAGCCATTCCCTCTTCCATGACCAGGTAGTGTTGAGGGTAAGAGGTTAAACATGGCGGCAGAGTGGTGGCTCATCACTGGAATAATGAAGTCAGCTAACCACGCTGACTCACCTGAGGACAGGTCCCGTTAAACCTTCACAGATCCCATCTCTAGGGTCAGTCCTTTCCACCTAATCTAACCCACTGCTGATGAAAGCACAATTTGAGGACAGGTGGGGAAATGGGGGTGGGAGGGTGGGGGGGGGGGGGTGCATTGCCAGAGTGGATAAGACTCAATTTGAAAAGCCTGTAGTGGGAAATGACTACTTTTGGCCTCCATCATGTCATACAGCAAGGGCACTTTACTGTGCTGTTTGCTGGGGGGATGCAATTTTACAGCCCTTTCTGCAGCGGGATTTACTGGATGTGCAGTTAATAGTTTATATAGTTGACTGCAAGCAGCAGGGATTAAAGATGGAGTGTTGTTTGGAGCAGGATCTTGGGGAATATATTCATCCACAGCTGTGCTTGGGTCACCTGTTGTAATGCCTGGCCTACTGACCTTGGGTTGGGCCAATATTGGGGCTCCACAGCCTAATGGCCACCAAAAAGGGCTTGGATGTCTCTGCCTCCAATTCTATAAGTGTATTTTCAATGGGATAGGTGCCATTGAAACAGTAAACATATATATATATATATATATATATATATATATATATATATATATATATATATATATATATATATATATATTTTGAGCTCTCTTTTGAGCTAGCTATTTACACCACTTTTCACTCTTTGCTTCACATTCTTGTTGCTCCCCTAACATCTAGAGACACCGTGGCTTTGATCCTATTGGCTCCTGAGTGTTGTTTGCGATACACAAACACAGTACCACAGAGCAATACCAAACAGTTCTACAGTGATACCTCTGTGTCATTTACTCTGGCACTGGAGGGCAGACTCACGGCTAGGCTGAAAATTAAACAGAGCCTCCCTCCCCACCTGTGGCCTGCCTATGTGTGAGGTTTAGTGTGGTGATTCTGTGGGCCCATGTTTGTGAACAGGCCCCTAACACCAAATTGCCATGCCTTGAACACAGCCCCCACCAGCTGGACCAAACACTGGCCAGCTCTGACAGATTTACACACCTGCCTATGGGGCCCATGACTGCCCCAGTGGCCCAGGGCTCAAAAGCATTCTGCCACTAACAGACAGAGGATGGGGACTACTATGTTGCCCATGAAAGTCTTCCCAGCCTCTCATCAGCAGGCCTGCACAGTGCTTGCTTATAGTGAGAACCTGTTATATGTAAACACTTTTGTGAGGAGGGTTGACAGTAGCTAGACAGACACACTTCACACTACAGTCCTATACAGTTCATCGGAGACATGCTTGCAGATGCTTATCCTGGAGGGTAACTGAGATGCTTATTCAAAGGTAGCTAACACCACCTGAAAATGTAGGCCTGGTTTCCAAAAAAAAGTATTGTAGCTTGAAATGAAAAAGCAAGCATTCCACTAAATGTCTCTTCTTAAGATCAAAGGTTTTTTTCTAACAATAAAGTGGATGATTTGTGACGTTTTAACAATATACATTGTCAGTGCAGCATACAGAGATCTAGATGTAGATTTAGATTGCCAATAAGCAAACCAGAGGTGACAATGACAGTGAAAAACTCCCTGAGATGAGGAAGAAACCTTGAGAGGAACCAGTACTCAAAAGGGAACCTCTTCATGCTTTTCTGTGTGATAACAGATAGTGGGATTATAAATCATTACAGTATACAGGTGTAGAAGAGTGAAGACAATCCGTACTGTGTTCGGTATAAACAGATTCCTGGGATGAGCACAGGACTGGTTTTATGATTACAGCAGCAGTTCTTAAAAGGTAAAAATCTATAGTATCAAGGTGAAAGTATCCAATGAAGCAAGAGCGAGGCTTGAGCATAAGCAGTTTTTGGTACTTACAAATCTTTAGGTTAGTTCAAAGACCCAAAGATTCAGTCCTATGACTTACGCTAATTGGCCACTTTATTATGGACACCTTGTGGCTACACTCATTGGCTATTTTATCAGTTCATTTTGTAAGGCAACAATTACATGACACATCTGTTCTTGTGCACAAGTGTCAGCCCCTCCTCTCCCCTCCTCCTCTACTATCAGTACACCAATACTACCATAGGACCACCTCTGAACAAATATTTGTGATTAGGTACACCAACAAGGTCATGTGCCTAATAAATTGGCCACAATGTGCAGGTGTCTAACAGCACATCTCTGTTCAGGCCACATATTTCAGATTAAATCTATTCCTTATGATTACAAGAGTCTTAAAATGCTGCACAGCGATGACTAAAGCACTGTGCATTTGAAGCATGATGCAAAGTATTGATCAAAGAACAATAAAATGCAATGTTTGATGAGAAATTGGTCAATAATCATGGCGAGTCCGTTGAAGGTGACCCATATTTTCTTTTTCGTTTACAGATGGCCTATTGAAAAAGAAATATGGCTAAGAGAGCATGTGGGGCCTGTGAAGGGCGCAGGTTCCTTAAAGGGCCAGTGGAGCGAGGATGAGCCAAACTGACCAGGAGGAGGAGTGTGACGGGGAAGGCTGAACAGCTAAACCACTCACACAAAATGCACAGCCAAAATAGAGTCATAAGCAAGCATCAGGTCAGAAACAAGAAATCTATAGGTTTTATAGATAGCAGTGACAAAATGGAAAAATGTTTTATAGAAGGCGTTTTAAAGACTGCAACAGGTGTTTAAAATCATGTTGACGGCTAATGCTGAGAGCAGCCACAGACAGAAGCAAAAAGGCTTCCAAACAGATATTTACTAAAAAGAACAGATTCAGGTTTTGGAAAGACATAATTTAGAGATTTAGAGTGGCTAAAAACTACTCCAATTCATGCAATTCTAACCAAGCCGACCTTTTAAAGGAGAAAACAAGGCATGAAAAGGAGGGTAAAAAATTGACCCACTTAAATACTGTCAACAAAAACTAGTTTCAGTGCCTTTGTTTGTTCTGTTTTCCCTGAAACTGTGTCTCACTTTTGTTAAGAGTGAAAGAAAACGTGAGGGAGAAATGATTGTTGTGTGATGTTTACGGTGGCCGAATGGGGAACAAATTATGCTGTCAGGGACACATCCAGCCTGAACTAGAAGCAGACAATTTAAAATTTTCACTGTTCAACACCTTTAATGACTCATAATGCAAGAGGTGTGGCCGTTCCTATTAAATGTGTGGCCGAATCAATAAGAGGGATAATTGGAGTTGTTAGAGCATATTATAACACGGCTATTATGTGGCAATACAATGTTGTTCTGTAAACTGTTATTACAGGGGAAGAAGCTCTTTGCGTAGGGAGGCAGTAGGGGGAGTGCTTCTGAATGGGGGTTATATGCAATAGTTGCCACTATCTGCTGTAATCATCCCTCCCTTTATTGACAGGGACCACACTCTCGTCTCTCTCGCTTTTGTGTACGCTGCAATTTCCTGCACTGCACAGCTCCATTTTTTAAACACAGATTGTGCATTTCTGTTGCCATGATTGTTTACAGATATGAAGTTGGAAGATGTACTTGTTAACCTCCCTTTCATTTACTTTTTTTATTTTTTGGGGCAATTTCACTCAACCTTATCGTTCAGGTTATTGATTGACATGCTGTATAAACTTGAGTGAATTCTGGATGTAAGAAAGCACACTGAAATGATCCTCTCATGCTTCTATAGGTGAATTATACTCCATGACAGAAAAAAAAAAAAAAATTCTAGTTCAGTGCACCAAACTGGCCTTAATGTACAGCAGTGCGGCACGTCAAATAGATAAATGCAGGCTGCTGACTTTGATGGTGACAAGTGATGTGAGGAGGTTGTAGTGATACACATGTGGCATCTCATAATGAAGAGACCAGGTGACACTCCCCAAAATGGATTCTGATATATACTGCTGAGCACAGGCTACTGGGGGGGTGGGGTGGGGGTCATAATGGTTAAGAATTTATGTATCTATTCATTTATCAGTGTACAGTGTACATGTGTTCAAATCCAAAAGCCACTTCTGTCTATGAACAGAAAGATCATGCAGCTATCATTTCAGATATAGGCTTTAACATCAGTCCACACCTAGTTTCGTTAAGAAGCATAACTTACCAAATTATATTTCTGCAATTTCTGCAGATTTAAAATGCTTGCATAACTGTACTTCATTATTATACATATGATTATACTTAGTATCATTTTGGCCTATTTATACTATTGAGTATTATTAAAATTGAATACTTGTACTCATACTTAATTATATTTCCAAGAAAAAATGCCTCTTTTTCTCTCGTCTAGCCAATGAGTGTATACTATATATCAATTTAGATCTGTTTTAGCATCCAATCAAGTTCATCAATGTACTTTAATAACTATCAAGAATCATGTCAATTCATCACTGCTTTGACCTTCTCATGCTACAGAATGTGGCTAGTGATAGTGCTATCTGTGTACATTTGAATAAGCCACCGGACTGCAGTGTCGACCTTGAGGATGAGCACCCCAGGCCCTACCTCAGTAAATTGTTTCAGTATGCTGTGAAGTCAGCAAAGATTCGTATAAAATAGGTTTCTCCATCTAGTTTGAAAACGCATGTTGAGGTAAGTTTGGCTTAAATTGCTAACATTAACTGGCTATATTTAACTAAGTTAGCCTGTTTTCTTTGTTAATGCCAGACACGCATTGATTCCAGTAGCTAAAATAAGAGTCAAATGCTAGTTAATGGTAAATGTTTAACATTATATTTTACATCTAATTAATTCATTATCAAATTACATTAGTCATGCATATGACCAGCAAACCTACAGAGAGTGTTTGATATTTTCAGGTGAAATGGTGCAGTTGCTTCAAAACAATAAACAGTTTTAGTTTTAAACAGATTGTTTTCATATGAAAACATGACATTTGGCTTAATTTTATTTACCTTTTAAAAGTGACAACTTTTTTTTTACTTTCACTTAATTTGTCAGTACTATTTCCACTCCCGTATTTCACATTTTGAAGAAGAAAAAAAAGAAGAAGAAAAAAAACCTCTGCAACAAAGCGATTAGCTAATACAAAAAAACTCTCCAGTGGAGCAGCTCATTGACTTGGGGTCAATCAGAAGAGGTATGAAGTTATGACAATTACAACAATTACACAAATCCAGTCCAGTGTTCAGAGTTTTAAATCACTGGTCAGATTCCTATTTTTTTTAATCCCACTTCACACGCCAGACACCATGTGAGTGTGAATGAACAGGTTTGAGTGTGCTCAACATGAGTATTAGACTATATTAATCAGAATGCAGGCCAGAGGTCTTGTGGAGATTTTTCAACTGTGAGAACCATAGCACTAACATTTTTCAAACAATACAGCAAATCTGACTACTACTCCCTAAACCATTGAGGCTTAGAGTTTTTAATTAAGGTCAGATTTCAAATGTTTTGTGATTACACAAAAGGTTTCTTGGGGCTTTAAACTTACAAGAGGATGAAAGCAGTCTATGACAGCATTATTCATTGCACATTGTGCTTTATTTTGATAAGATAGCGTGGATTGAGAACCTGCGACTAGGAGAGAACGACACCCCGCTGTAATTGTGACTAATTGTGTTGTGCGACTCTGTCACTGTACATTTAGAAATGCTTTGATATGGTTAAAAAAAAAAGCCCATCAGGCTTTATTAGATATCCAAAAAAGTAAGAACATTTACTTTGTTATCAAACTTCACCCCATAAAGCCTATAGTTATTCTGCCCAGGAGTACAGTGATCATAGGGCAGTTAGCATAGCTATTATCAGTAATCTTATAAGTACTCAAGCACACTTAATTGGTGTGTTTCAATCAGATTAAATAGGCAGCAAGATAAGGACTGACCCACTTGCAAATGCAGTACCTTTAGTTTGGCCAAAGTTGAATGTATCATTGGATTTATTCTTCTTTGTCTAGTCAATCCCATAATTCTGTTCACCTCAGCACAGCAAACATAATAGTTTTGCTATGTTATTGCTATGACAGCTAAGTTACTCAGTTTTTAGTTTAAGAGGTATAACAATGTTCGTAGATTGCCATAGGTCTAGTCAGTGTCATAACACAACCTGACAGCTTAAGCAGCTATCACAAGAGGTTAAATATTATTTAGCTTTAGTTAGCCAGCTAGATGTTTTTTCAGCAAACTGTACTCTGGTTGTGTTTTAGTGTACTAAAAGTGACAATGTGGGGTGACTCTGAAGGGCGTGCCATATTTCCAATGCCTGCTAGTTCCTTTTGGTTAAAATGATGCCTGCCGAAGCTGTGGCTCTCTGAATGGAACACACCCGATATCTCATGATTTGCTTTCACAGCAAGATTGTCTGGACAACTTTCATTATGCAAACCATGAGAAAAATGCTTTTACTTTAATATTTCATCATATCTATGGTTATCAAGCTATAATTTGTATAATGATACTACCATGATTCTACTGTGCGAGTTCATGTTAGCATATGTTAAGTAAGGAATAAAACACAGTAAAAGACAGGACTTGCTGTTATAGGAAAATAACCAACAATTGAAAGATACTGTTACCATGCAGAAGTTGATTTTCTAATAACAGCACATCCAGCGTTTTATCTCATGTTTTATTTAGTGTCAAGTGTTTTATTCGTCTTATACGACAGCAATTTGCCAGCAATGATCATTTTTTAAAATTTATTAACAGTTTCTGTTCCTGTTATCACTTATATTATAGTAGCTTTAAACAGTTAATAATACAAAAATGCAGCTTACAGAGAAACTTCAAAGCTCTCTGTCCTGAAGAACTTACTGAAAAAGTGCAGATACCTGGGACTATTTCCATAAATTTTGATGTCTTTTTATGGACAGTTTCACTATATCAATGATAATATATACAGTGGGGGGAAAAAAGTATTTGATCCCCTGATGATTTTGTACGTTTGCCCACTGACAAAGAAATGATCAGTCTATAATTTTAATGGTAGGTGTATTTTAACAGTGAGAGACAGAATAACAACCAAAAAATCCAGAAAAACGCATTTCAAAAAAGTTATAAATTGATTTGCATTTTAATGAGGGAAATAAGTATTTGACCCCCGATCAATCAGCAAGATTTCTGGCTCCCAGGTGTCTTTTATACAGGTAACGAGCTGAGATCAGGAGCACTCTCTTAAAGGGAGTGCTCCTAATCTCAGTTTGTTACCTGTATAAAAGACACCTGTCCACAGAAGCAATCAATCAATCAGATTCCAAACTCTCCACCATGGCCAAGACCAAAGAGCTGTCCAATGATGTCAGGGACAATATTGCAGACCTACACAAGGCTGGAATGGGCTACAAGACCATCGCCAAGCAGCTTGGTTAGAAGGTGACAACAGTTGGTGCGATTATTCGCAAATGGAAGAAACTGTCAGTCTCCCTCGGTCTGGGGCTCCATGCAAGATCTCACCTCGTGGAGTTTCAGTGATCATGAGAACGGTGAGGAATCAGCCCAGAACTACACGGGAGGATCTTGTTAATGATCTCAAGGCAGCTGGGACCATAGTCACCAAGAAAACAATTGGTAACACACTACGCCGTGAAGGCCTGAAATCCTGCAGCACCCGCAAGGTCCCCCTGCTCAAGAAAGCCCATGTACAGGCCCGTCTGAAGTTTGCCAGTGATCATCTGAATGATTCAGAGGAGAACTGGGTGAAAGTGTTGTGGTCAGATGAGACTAAAATCGAGCTCTTTGGCATCAACTCAACTCGCCGTGTTTGGAGGAGGAGGAATGCTGCCTATGACCCCAAGAACACCATCCCCACCGTCAAACATGGAGGTGGGAACATAATGCTTTGGGGCTGTTTTTCTGCTAAGGGGACAGGACAACTGCACCGCATCAAAGGGACGATGGACGGGGCCATCGTGAAGGGGTGAAGGGGTCAAATACTTATTTCCCTCATTAAAATGCAAATCAATTTATAACTTTTTTGAAATGCGTTTTTCTGGATTTTTTTGTTGTTATTCTGTCTCTCATTGTTAAAATACACCTACCATTAAAATTATAGACTGATCATTTCTTTGTCAGTGGGCAAACATACAAAATCAGCAGGGGATCAAATACTTTTTTCCCTCACTGTATATATTTATTAAATAACAGCATGTTTTAAGATCAGTTTATTATAAGACATTTGTTTATTATATTTTTTGTTTCTTATTAACTTACAAGTCCTTGTGAATTAGCCATTATAAACAATAGAAACAATATTGTATTAACGGTAACATGTTAACATAATAACATATTAGAATGCACACATTAATGCAAACCAGTGATTTGAATTACAGCCAGCACTCCTGTCTGAGCTGCTTTTATAAAAAGTAATCAACATCTTCTAACCAACTGGATTTAAGAATTCAACGGTGGTATAAACCATAATAATATCATGAATTTACTGTTGTGCTTTATGATAACTTGCTTATTATATATTTGCATTTTATACTGCCATGGTTTTACTATGGAATGGTAACAATGGTTGTTATACCATGACATTACAATAGTTTTATTATGGTACTTATTTTATCTGTTATGGTATTCTTATGACATTACCATAGGTGGCTATACAGTTGAAAGTCATGGACTGATATTAGGATGATAGATAATATGGAAGAAATAGTTTTTTGTTTTTTTGTTTTTTGTTTTTTTGTTTTTTGTTTTTTTGTTTCAATATGTTTTTCCCCCTTTTTACTCCACCAAAATGTATGATTTATTTTTATTATGGTTTGTAGGCATAAAATACACATTTAAACCAGTTACGATCTTCAGTCTGCTGTTGGAAGACTGATGGAATAAAGGAAAAGAATTTGCAATTATTCTGTGCTCTGTAAAAGACAAGGAATGGAAAGAGTCAGTCACTGTGAGAGAGTGAACAGGTGCAATAGTACGAGTGAAAAAGAAGAAGGAGAGGGAAGAAAGGGTCAGAAAAAAAAAGCTAGATAGATGCCATGCTAGTATGGAGAGAGATGAGAAGAGGGAAGAGGGTCAGATGAAGAAACAGAAATAGAGGTAGAGAGAAGAAAGGTGGAGGTGAAGAGTATGTGAGAGAGTGGGAGAAAGGGAGCGATAGAGTGAGGAGGAGAAAAGAAAAGAGAGAGAGAGAGAGAGAGAGAGAGAGAGGTTAATAGCAGGCAGAGGGCTCAGGGCTGATAGAAATGCAGAGCGCGTCTGGAGCCTGGCGTTCGGTGATGGGCTGGAGCTCAGATCTGGCGCACGCTATAAAAGAGCTCATTGAAAATAATTCAGAGTGACGGCTGTGCAGGCCCAGAAACAGGAGGCAGAGAGAGAGAGAAAGGGGGAGAGAGAGAGAATGGACTAGAGTGATCAGGCTGAGCAGAGAGAGATGGAAGTATGGGAGCAGAGGAGGGGAGGGTTGGTTTGTGGAAAAGATAAGCTGAGCAGGAGGGGAGGTACAGTGTGGACATGGTTTATAATGCACAACTGAGAGGACACATGACAATGATAAGGAATAAGTAAGTAATGTAAAGGGAAAGTAAACAAAAACACAGAAAAGTAGAAAAAACTGTACTGAAGGACTGTACAGTGGTGACCGTACAATCTACCGCATAACTAAACTATAAGAAGAGGCTAATTAGATGCAATCCTAAAGTCAGCAAGTCAAACAATGAAACAAAACAATACCTTAGCCACTGAAAATATCTTGAATATATGCAAATGTATCATTACGAGATTATTCTACAACAAATATAAGAGTGTTAAACCTATTTCTTGGCCTTTTTGTACAGATTAATTTTGAAATATCTTATTCTATGCGCAGATGGTAAAAATAAAATAAGTCAAATTATCTGCCACTTCCAAGTTTGGAAAATGACCAGGTGATGTTTTTCAATCTTGCCCAAAAACTGTAGCCTCATATTCCTGTTCTTGGCTGACAGGAGGAGAAGCTGATGTGATCTGCCGCTGTTGTAGCCCATCCACCTCAAGGTTCAGCATGTTGTGCATTCTGAGATGCTTTTCTGTCCACCATGGTTGCAAAGAGTGGTTAACCTGAATTACCATAGCCTTCCTGTCAGCTCAAACCAATCTGGCCACTCTCATTCTCTGCACTGACAAATTGCCGATTGCTGAATGTTTTTTGTTTTTCGCACAATTCTGTAATAAATCCCAGGAGATCAACAGTTCCGCAAATACTCTAACCACCCTGCCTTGCACCAGCACCCATGTCATGGTCCAAGTCACTAAGATCACATTTTAGTGCTTGATGTGAACATTACCTGAAGCTCTTGATCTGTACCTGCATCATTTTATGCATTGCGCTGCTGCTGCTGCTGCATGATTGGTTGATTGGATAACTGCATGAATGAGCAGGGGCACTGCTCACAACACTTTTTATTTATTTTTTGCAGTAAACAAAAATAACAGCACATTATTTTCCCCTAACATGACAGTTTCATGAGTGAAACCAAGGCCGGATTATCCATATATGGAATTAGGGCACCAGCCAATGGGGGGCACCAAATGATTAAGATAATGACAAGACCTGTAAAATATTTGTCATATGTCCTATATATATATTATTTACTGGAAGAGATGCAAACAGATACAAAATTAACTGTTTATATACAGAGAGAGAATATAAAAATATATTAATATAGTCGAGTCCAGAAAAAATATCAGACAAATTCAAAATGCATAGGCATCAGCTAAGCGGTTTTGTGAAATCACGGCACATAGCCACCATTCCCAATGTACCCGCAATCAGTTTTTTTCTTCAGATTTAGAAAACTTTGAGGATTTAATTAACGACTTTGCATGCACAAGGTCAAGAAAGATGATGTTCTGCTAAAGGTAAGGCTTATTTACCATTATTTCTGGGCAAATATGTGATGCTGTTGTCGAACTGGTACTTGTGGAAATGGTTTCTCTTTTAACTGGTTGCTCAGTTAGTGATGCTTGTAAAGTCAGTGTATGTTTCGCTGTTGTGTTGTGTTTCACTGCTGAGTGTCTCTGTGGTGCTGAATTCAGCTGTTGATAGGCTGTGTGCAACAGTCTTTCTTGGACTTAGTTTATTTGGTACATGAGTATAATCAATTTTTAGACATACTTTAATGGTTTTGCATGTGGTCCTAATACAGGCCATTTATGATGGAAATAATGATATTTAGCATGACATGTTGCATTGGCATGTGAGTTGCATTCAGATTTGAGCATCAGTAAGAGCTAGAATGGCATTTGTAGGCCCATGTCTATGTATGGTGTCAGGTTTTTTAGTTGGGTCTTACTTTCTGTAGTATGTGTAGTGGGCCTGTACTTTAGCTATAAGTTCATGTCTTGACCTTATTTACTATGGTCTTTATAGCCATAGTAAATTTAACTTTTTACGTGTAAAGTGGGAGGACGGGGGGCACTTCAAGTGTGGTCACCCTATGGCACCACACTGTGTTAACCCGGGCCTGAGGGTGAAACAGACTCAGCATTTTTGCTCGATAGTAGCTGTGCTTGGTGGGTTTGAGGGTTTAAATATTGTTTTTACTCTCACCTATGCTTGTATGGCGATGTAGCCAAAATTCAGAAGTTTAGAGGCATGGAAATGCTGTTTAATTTTGATAGAATATACAGTAGAAAAACAACTGTTTTGCCTGATTTGTTTGTATCCAGTGATTGATTTTGACAAATCATGCACAGTATAACCAGAAACATAAACAAACTAGATTTTTAAAAAATGTACATTTAACCTTTTTCAGGTTGTCTTTAAATATGTCTGAGATGTGATATCAGGGTGAGACATTAAACCGAGGTCCTGACTCGCCCCATTGGCCCTTATCTATCATGGCCCCCTAATAGTCTCCATCCCTGAATTGGCTATATCACTCTCCTCTCCTCGCCACCAATAGCTGGTGTGTGGTGGGCGTTCTGGCGCGCTGTGGCTGCCGACATATCATCCAGGTGGATGCTACACACTGGTGGTGGTTGAGGAGATTTCCCCCCATACTATGTAAAGCGCTTTGAGTGTCTAGAAAAGCGCTATATAAATGTAACGAATTATTATTATTGAATCTCACCTTGATATTATATTTTCCACATGCAATTTGGGGGATGGAAAAATTTTATTCTCTGACACATTTTTTCTCCAACCCCCTCTGTCATTACAATGAGAAAATCATTTTTTGCATTTCTGCACTTTTTGCATTTCTCAGAGCAGCAGTGCAGTCCCCATGTCAGTGCTGTTTTCCAGAGCATTCAGCCATTAACACACAGATCTAAGACAGCCATCCATGAGAGGGAGTGGCTCCCTGCTTCACCCAGCCCCACTATATTAATGTCAACTTGTGGACCTCTATTAAACTGTGCAAAGCTCATTCCAGCCACAGAGATGTCGTTTACACTAGCGCTGGTGCTTAAGCACACAGCAGAGCCACTGAGAGGCATTCGAGGGGTAATGGAGCTTGCACGGGTGCCAGAGAAGAGCTAGGGGTTTCCAAAACGACAGCATCCAGCTGAGCTCCCCATGCCAAGCTTAAAACCACAAAAAACGCACACATTTTTTGTTCCCAAACTATGTGTTGAGGAGTTTTGCAATAGCGTATATGCATAATTTGTCCACTGGCTAGCACATGAGACTTATATCTACACTTTGTAGTGCTTCTGCAAAGGTCGACTTTGAAGACATGGAGCCATTTACGTCCCCTTCAGAAGGTCCAGAGTAGTCTGAATTCACCGAACACTGAGTTCAGAGCACCGTGATGAGATATCGAACCACCCTGTGCAGTCCATCACACGATGATTTATAGGTGATCCACTCTATAAGCACTGGAACGGTGGGCTCCTATTTCACAGAGGGACGGTGGAGAAAAAATTCATCCACATTTCTCAAAGTTTTAGCCCAACTTTGAGTTTAAATAGTGGAATTGAATTAACCAACACGGCAAATCAAATCAGCAAGCCGTATTGCGAGAGTCTGTGAACAACAGAGCCTTGTTTTTTTCTGCTATCTCCAACTTGAATCAAATCTAATCAAAAATGTCTGATTCTCAATCGCTGATCAATTTAACATGCCTCTGGACATCGTGGTCAACGTCTATAAAGTCATTTTCTGGCATATTAATGTTTACATCCAATCAGCAGAATGCGGGGCGGTCTAATTAAGTCAATCAGATGCCGGGATGTGCAGAAAATGAGAACTTCACCTGGAGACCACAGACAATTGATCACTTCAGACCCTCTTCACTCAATTGTTTCTTGACAGCACTTCAGAGCCAGTGAATTAGCACAGCTACATATGGTGATTAAAAAGCCATTTCTCCCATCAAAAAGAGCAGCTACCTAATTGTGGGCAAATGGAAGAGGTCTACACTAATGGTTACATTGCATGCTGCATCACTGCACCATTTTAACCAATTTGTAAAAACATGAAGGTATCAGTACCATAAAAGAGTAAAAAGAGATTTTTTTTCACAATTATAAACTGTATTAAAAAGGTTTGTTGTAATATCAGTCTAACCAGTTTTCGACATTTTTCCTTATTTATTTTATTTGTGTGGTTTGTGCTTTCTTCGTGCATGCAATTATTTTCCCCAACCTTTTCTTCTGTGCTTGGTTTTCACAATGCCTATTCTATAGAAGAAGATGGAGCCTGGCTGAGACATTCTGTGACTCCAAGGCACAGAAAAGTCCAAACACAATGCACACACACACACACAACACACACACACACACACACACACACACACACACACACACACACACACACACACACACACACACACACACACAAAAGGCAGCCTGGCTGTTATCTGCCTCGGTCTCTGTACACCACCTTCCTCATTCTCTCCCTTTCTCACTCTTTTGCCAAACTAGCCTTGCTCCTTGCTTCCATCGCCCTATGAAAAATCAGCAAATAAAAAGTTACATTAACCCCAGGCTGACCTTTCCCACGTAATACACTGCAGCATGATGGGGTGGTGGGGGAGCTTCATCGAAAAGCTGTCACTCTCCAACATCCCAAGCACTGCCTGGGGAACATTTACCGGATAATTAATATATTAAATGCATGAAAAATAGTTACACAGGGGCCTCTCGTCAGCTCTTCCCCAGCACGAGGGGAAGAGGGATACAGCCTGTGAACCATCAATATACAAGCATCCCCTTTCAATGGGCCATCATAAAAACTGCTCATAATTTTATGGCTTCATTCACAGCCCTCGCTGTAAAGGAAGGCCATATTTCCTCGTAATTCACTGGCTCTCTCTTGGCTTTTATGATTTGGCGGTTTTAAGCTGCCGCCCGCCGCAATTATAAGGTGGTCCTCACTTTTGTGTGAAGGACATGCAGGGGTCAGTGACCAGCACCATGACTAAACAGGACAGGAGGGCAAAAACTAGGCTTAAAAAAACTGCAATAAATAAATAAATAAATAAATAAATAAAAATAAAAAAAACCTTTTGTAGAATTACATATAGCCCTCCATATTTCTGTAAAATAAAGGAAGAGAAAAATGCACTCCTGCTCTGACCAAGCAGGGTATTGTACTCTATAACAAATAGTAGATGCCAATACATCTAAAACAAAATATATCAATTCTAAAGGGAACAAAAGCAGGATGGAGGAACTACTCCCTATCAGGAAACGGTGAGTATAAGTGCATGGATAGTTCTTATTTGGATTTGTAGATGAAGCATGACGTCTGGTGTACCTGTTCTTACTCACCAGCCATGCCTGAGTTAGATTTCCTTTGTCTGAGGCAAAAAGTCCATCTGATTTCTGAAATGAAAATAAGCATTGCTTATTATGTTGTTGTTGTTTTTTTAATGAAAACAAAAATCAAGTATACTAGCAGCGTTCCTCCTGTAGTCTATAATTAAACTGCTCTCAGCTATTTTCATGGAACATTACCTTGAGTCATGTGATTATTATTATCGTCACCCAGACACACAAACCCAGACGAACAAACACACGGACATACGTGCAGACAGACATGCACTCATGAACATAATAAAAAGACAAAAGGTGTGTGCAAACTCTCCGTCTTCCTCAACCAGAGCAAACATGCTCACGTAAGACAAATGGCTTTGCACTGAAATGAGAAATGGGACTGCACTGCACGGAGCAGCTGCTATAAGCACTGAAAAAAAAAAAAAAACAGTGAACGCTGGAGTCTTACGGAAATATTTATTATGAGTGAATATCAACACTACGGTTAACACACTGCACAAAAAAAAAAAAAAAAAAACACTTATTTTTAAGGAATGGAGGGGAAACAGCATCTCTTTAGGAATGCATAAAAACATACACTTATTCTCTTTAAGGATGCCATAAATAAATAAATAAATAAACAGAGCCCCTCACAATGCCCTTTCACTCATACAAAATCTTGTCTGTGCCTATCCATTATCAAGAAATATCCCCCTGAGACCTTGCCGTTATTAATAGTGTTATTCATTAAATATTACTCTTGTCAAAGGGGAAGCATAATACTGGCCTGGAGACAGGAGCCCAGATCCAGGAGTAAGCCGAATTAATTTTCTGGAGCAAACGCCCCGTTTCCGCAAATGACATTCTGTACCGTTAGCATTTTAAATGTGACACAAATGGCACTCAACACAATTTAAAATCCAAACAGTGGCTCTGAGTGGCCCTGGCATATGGTCTAGCTATGCCTCTGAGTGGAACACTCACCAAAGCAAAGGTCAGTGTGGTGCCAGCACGTGCTCTTTCCCAAGGCTGGCTCTCTCTCAACATGCTCCATGAGAATGACTTATGCGCAATAACATTCAAACACATTCCTCCAGCACACTGGCAAAGCACAAAATGAATGCAGCAAAATGGAAAAGACTCAGTGCCCCGAACGACCGGAGAAACAGAAGAGGGCCAGAGTGCACTCGGTGCTTTTTCAAGCCTGTTGCTATGCTGTAGTACACGTACAGCTGTTAATTATCAAATCTGATTACTGTACATAATCACCTTTTCTGAGATTAGATCCATTCAGATTCATCTTGTTTTATCATCATTATAGTATCAAAGTTCTGTCTATGCATCTATGTATGTAGATACGTATGTATGTGTGTATGTATCTATCTATCTATCTTTTAAGTTTTAAGCAAAACATCCCCACAAAATGACACCAAATCACCCACCAACTTGCACCTGCACTGCGTTACCAATGAATTTATATAAAATAAGTAAATTGTTACATCTATTTAGGACTAGATAATTCTACTGAGAATGTCTGTTGCCTGATATTATTTTAGAATTATAATATCTAATTATACCACTGCTCTGTGATATGCTTGAATCTTATTTATCAGAATTTATGTTGATTCATTCAGTATAACAGCAGTTCTGAGAGTAGTTCCAGTTGCAATGCAAATCACAGGTTTATATTAAAGTGCACATTTTAACATATTATTGTTTCTATAGTAATAAGTCATTCACAGGGCGGATGCGCCATGTAAGCAAAGCATTTGTAACAGTCAAGGCTGAAGCTGTTCCTTTATGTTTTCTACCATGGAAAAGTCTTCAGGACGGAGGGCTTTGCGGTTTCTTGTTAAAATGACAAGTATTTTTTTTTCTTTCTTATTACCTTCAAGATAAAGTAAGGGAATGTAATTATAGAATAAAAGAATAAATCACTTTGTGATGTGGTGTTATAGGAAAATAATCACTTCCAGGTGGAACCAGTAACTCGTCTTTGATTATTTTCCTATAACAGCTTTAAGCTTTCTACAGTAAGACAAAGCACATGTTTATGTACATGTTCATGATTACAAATGATACTCTTTTATATGTACTTTATATTTCATCCATCCATCCATTTCCTGTAACGCTTATCCACTGCAGGGTTGCGGGGAGACTGGAGCCTATCCCATGATGTTGGGGACACCCTGGATGGGGTGCCAACCCATTGCAGGGCACAATCACACACACACTCACACACCCATTCAAACACACATTTGGAAATCAGCCTACAACGCATGTATTTGGACTGGGGGAGGAAACCAGAGTACCCAGAGGAAATCCCTGAAGCACAGGGAGAACATGCACGCACAGGGAGAGCTCCATGCACACAGGGAAGGTGGGACTCAAAACCCTGGAAGTGTGTATTTAGGTATTTTACTAATTGCTGTAGGCTCAATGCTCCCCATGACCTTGTGTAGGTTAAGCGGTATGGAAAATGGATGGATGGATGGATGGATGGATGGATGGATAGAATATGGAATGCTGTAAACAACCATAATAACATCACTATCTATCACTATCTATAGGTAGTTTTGAAAATTAAAATTTCAGAATGTTTAAGGTTTGGTTTGTGTGTGAAATCTACACCATGTTGACTTCCACTGCAGTTGCACATGACTATAAAAGTCATTACAGAAGCTTCAAAATGTGTGTCAGCGACAAACAATAGCCTGCCATATATGATAAAAAACAAACTGTAATTTGCCTCAAAAATGCCAAACCTATTATTTAATTAATTCTGTAAACATTCCATCATTCATTAAGATCTAGTGCCCAGACTCTGCTCTGAAGAAAGGCAATCAGAAACTGTAGCCAAACATTCTTGGCTAGCAGCACATAATAGCCTTATAATTAAAACGGGCCTTTAATCAAGTCTAAAGCAGAATATTTATTTGCTTTCTATTTAGTCCTTAAATGGCATAGCTAATGTATTCAAGTCTAATGTCATAGAGGCAGAGGTTGATTTGTCTTTCCATCCTCCTTTACATATTCACAAGTGACAGGGGGGAAAAACATGTTAGTCTTGTAGCCAAACTGACGAGCGAGCATGGAGCACATACAATGCGGAGTGTAGGTGATCCTGGAGAGCCAGCAATAAGCAGGCCTAATCCTGTTGACTAAGAATGGGCACAGGGAGCCATGCCAGGATGCGAAGAGAGCTCGGTTTGTTGAATGCGCTGGGGAAATCCTCGCTGTGGCACGGTGGCCCTCAATAAGCATCCTCTGCTGCCAATGGGCACCAGTGCTAGGCTGGCACACCTAACAATCAACAACCCGCCTCCTCCCTCCCACCTCTCCCTGAGCATGTCCAGGCCAATTTTCCCACTCCAACTTGGAAATGTGGGGTTTTCATAAATTATTACATTAGAATAGAGTTGCAGATTGACTGCAGGATCTGTTTTGGTCAAGTTTTTTCTTGTTTTTGCCATTGCAACCTTTCGGTAATGAACAGCCACCAAATTTGAACAGTCACACAAATATAACATTATAACATATAATACATATAACCCACACACATATAACCCTCTAAGTAAACTCAAAGCTAGTTATCAGTAATTCTACTAATTCTGACTGGGATTTAACTCCTGCTAGAAGGCAATCGAAGTTCAGTAGTGAGTGAGCAGGCCACACAAGTTGTTGAACCTCCATTACAGAGAATGCCACAATATTATTAGAGACATGTGACATTTCTGCTTTGAGAGACAGCCTCCTATTGTTCTTCAGAGTGTATATGTCAGTCTAATACCCTTAACTCTCGACTTGACTAGCAGCTCAGTGTCATATGCATGCCCATTCAATACACTGCAGAGCTGTACTGACTTAATGCCAAGCTTCTATTAGCCCTGTAAAGATTTTCTTAAGTCATTACAAGAGTGTCACCAGTTAATGAGATGACAGAGATTATAGTGATCTAGAGAAGCACAAAAGACATTATTATGAACCCTCCCTCCCTCTTTTTACTCAAAGTTTCCTTTTTTCATGGTTCTCTCCTCAGAAATGATTGAATATTAGCCGATTAATCAGCTCTGCCGCAGGTTAAGAGAGCTAAACGACCGAACAGCTTCCTCTGTGCCCACCAGGCCACGGCTCGGCCATTAGGACAGAGGAATATGGGCAGGGGAATGAAGGTCCTCGGAGGCTTGTAAGTGGAGCCGCCTGTTCCCCAGCAGCCCTATAAAATCATTACTCCCTCTCTCTGCTTGGCCTTTATGAGCTGTGTCCTGATGGCCTAACAGACAGACCAGCACCTTCACTCTACTGACTGTAGATCAGACATTCTGCCTGGCACACACACTGGGGCGGGCCGAGAACACATGAGCACCCAAACTGAACCGAACACCAGGTGATTGATCCATCCTTAGTTTACACCACGGATCAGGTTACTCCTCAGGAGTAGGAGGAAATTTGCACTGAGGTTCCCCTTCAATGTTCCATCTCACAGCGTTCATGCCCTGAGCCAGGATGTCATGGCACTGGTTCTAAGGAGCTCTCGCGGACTGGATATGGTGGACTACAGCACAGCACCTAAACTAACTTTTTTTTTTTTTCTTTTTTTTTTTTTTTTAGCAAATCAGCCATGCTAGTCAGATCCTGACACAAGCAGCAATAGTCAGCAGGGTTTTCCTTTTTTTTTTTAATGGCTCTGCCTGGCCAACTACAACTTACAAGTAAAGACTCATAGAGGGAGTGGTTAGCAGCAAATCTGGCCCCATACCAGTCAGGAAATAGGGCCATATGGCCATGCCACACAAAAAAAGGTCCACAGAAAATAGGATGTGATGCGTTTAAGAAAACAGGACCTCATATGAGCCAGAGAGATAGAACCCTGTACAAGTGCCAGACAGAAAATAGGACCATTCATCAGTAAGAAAATAAAACTGGCTACTGCTCAGAATATAGTACCCAACAGTCAGATAAAATGACATACACCATACATCCAGTGTTCTTCTAGAGAATTGAACTGTAATGAGGTCCATGTAGCGTGTGCACTAATTTACTGGTATAGACTGTAAGAAACTTTCCTGCAAGACATTTGAGATGAGTCACACTGCCTGTGTTAAGTAAGTGAAGACAGAATGATCAGCACCTGTGTGCTTAGTGCGTGGAATTCGCTGCTTGTCAAACAAACATCAGTATCATTGAGTGTGTGTGTGTGCGTGTGTGTGTGTTTGTGAATGTGTATGAGTTTACACTTGCAAAGGAATATTAATTGTGTATGTGTACGTGTGTGTGTGTGTGTGTGTGTGTGTGTGTGTGTGTGTTGGGGACAGCCCGGGGCCCGGCAGATGTGAGCAGATGTCAGAGTAAGTGAGCAGGGAGTTGGGAGAGAGAGAAATGTGCTGGGCCAACGCTCTAATTTACGCATGAGTGGCGCTGCACCACAGATATTTACATTTAAATTGATGTTTCAGATACTTAATTAAAGACGTGGACTGGGCTCTTCTGGTCGCCGGCGGTTTCTTCCTCATCCTCCTCCTCCTCGCTGAAGCCAACAGACCACTCACTGGAACCTAGAGCACTTTCCCAGGCCCATGTGAATATTTTACTAGAGTCACTTTAATGACAATGGTCCCAGACCTCTTTATGGTAATTTGGGAGAACATTGCTGAAGACACAATGCCCCCTGGTGGATTCTAACTCCACCCCTAGTTAAGCAACACTGCTGTTACTAATGTCACACAAATGTCAGCTTTTTCTTTAAATTTTCTATTGTTCGCCTGTCTGCTCTGATGAAGACCCAGTGCTGCCCAGAGAAGAAAGGAGAGGGGGGGGGCTATTATATTAATACACTGGGCACATAGTCTGATGATGAGGCAGCTCCTGTGGGGCCAAAGCTATAATGCAGTGGCACTCCAACCCTGATGAACTGTAGTCTCAGCATGTCTCTCTGGTCTCCTGCTTTGGCCCTCCGAGGGGCCCATGGCCGCCCACAAGACATCCTCCTCAACCACTTACTCTCAAACAGCCTTTTAATAGAGTTTAAAAGAGGATTATTAACATTACCTGCTAATTATGTTAAGGACCTAATTAGAGAAAACGGAAAAGGGGCCTTTTTTGGTCTAATTAGGTTTTCTTTTTAAGTACACTGATAACCAAGGGAATGCCAAGATCTCTGTAGAAATGAGAGTGCAATGAGCCAGTGAGAGGCTCCTTCGGAAAAGAAGTTAACCCTCTCATCAGCAGAGCTGACTCTATTAACGGCGTCCTGGCAGAGTGCAATTACCACCCAAATCGTTTATTTAGGATGTGTTTATCTGGAGTGGGCTGCATCATTTAGCGCATTATAAACTCAATGCTGGTTTCATTAGCGATTACATTCAGTGGGTGGTAATACCTGCTTGATACAGCCAACTGAGGACTGATGCTATCAGAGTGCAGAGAAATTACATGGATGGGACCTCATTTTTTTAGGAGCCCATCACAGTTCCCGCTGTTTGCTCAATTCCGCACAAAACATGTTCAGGATTTTCAACACTTCAACATGCTGAAGCCTGTATTCACACACTGATTCCAGGTACTAGTCCGAAAGGAAGCACACACATATGCAAAATAATAATAATAATAACCCAGAGAGTAGTGTACAGCCAAAATCTAGAGGAACAGTGTTGGATGTTGTCAATGATACTGTCCGATAGGGTGAGCAATATGACAAAAATATCATGAGGCATGACTCAAGAGATATAGGTTTGCTCATAAACTGACAGCAATACAGTCAGAAAAAAATACATTTGTAAAGCTTTAAAAATGTTATCCTTTTAAAAGATTAAGTACAAAATTGTAACATCAAATCGGCTGCATCTAGTCAGATTGTAATTATTAAAAAAAAAAAACAGTAAAAAGTAATAAAAGATATAACAATATGCATGATATCTCACAAAAGTGTATTGTAACATAATCTCACAATATCACAACATCAATGTTTTATTGTCACATTGCCCAGCCCTGTTGTCCAAATGCATGAAGGACTTCATCTAGTTCAGTAAAAGGAATTTTGCATGTGAAATGTAGAGAATACAGTCCAATAACAATTTGGGTTCAAATCCACTATTCATAATGATGATTCTGCTCCAAACACTGGATCTTATAGAACATACTGTATAAAGGAAAATGCATTTGGAGAATACACTTGGAGTCAAAAGACAAAGGCAAAGACTGCCCACATGGCAACAAAGCAAAGTGACAAAACCTCTCCATTTAAATAATTCTCAAAATATTCCCACTAATAGAATCTCAGTGTTGAAGCTGATGCTTCACAAAACCAGAATCCACTAATCCCACTCCTGATAGCAGACCAGTAATGGACCCAGTGATGACTCACACTTACAACTTCATCTGATGCACATATCATTGTGGCAACAAATTCATCCAAACAGTGCCACAGCTCAAGCCAAAGCTCAAGCCAAAATTGTAATATACTGTAGCTACACCTCTGAGAGATACCCTGGGACTGAATGTTTACAGCTAGGCCAAATTCAGTCCAAACTGAAAATGCTTTGCTTTGGTTTTATTTGAGCCTGTTTTGATTTGATCCCAAAGCGTTGCTTACTGCTTGGTCACTTTTGACCCACAATACATTTGCCATTGACATAACTGGCACTTATGTGTCTAAACTCAACCATATTTGGCCCAGATTTCTCTGCTATCTGGGACCTTTTCTATCTTAATGATACTGATATCAGAGCTCTGGATATTAGCCAGTAATGAATACTGATTCTGTACAAACGTCCTCCTAGTAACCAGACCTGTTTTCTGCCAGCCAGAAGTTGTGTACTGTGTTCAAATACTAGATCTGTATTGTTTCAGGCAACATTCACACAATCATAATTTCAGCAGGTCGAAGTGGAAAATATTGTCATATCCAGCATTACAGGCCACTACTGACCTTAATACAGGTGCTCACTATCAGATTAGTACATCCTTACCAAAAACTCTTATTAACTCCAACTACACAACACAACATTTACTAAGACACCACTGATTTACAGGTATTATTATCCTTTTAAGCTACAGGCAAAAGATCCCGCTGTCTAAGAGGGGAAGACTACTATTATAGTACATATCAGTGAATACCTTGACATTTACGAAAACTTGATCGGGGGAAAAGGGGGAACCTGCTGTTTTCTCAGTTGGAGGCAGTTATCATGGCTAATCATGATCTTGGAGTCATGTTATGATTTACTTTGAAATTCTGGTTCATAAAAAGATAAATAAGCATGGTAATTTGAGTTATTATATATGGTTCTATTTCTTTGAATATATTCCTCTATTCCATATGCCACAAAGAAACTATGACAATTTTTATTTTTTTTAAACTACAGGTGACATTGATGCATGTCAGCAAAAGAAAAGAAATACAGTGGGTATAGAAAAGAATCACCCCCTTTAAAATAATCTCATTTTGTTGCTTTTCAGCCTGAAATGAAGACAGACACAGTTTTTGTTTTATCCAGCTGTATTTACTCAGTGCAACTTATAACATCCAAGTGAAAGATATAACACCAACATGTCAGAAAATTTTTTTTTTTAAATTTAAAAAACAGAATCACTGAGTTGGAAAAAGGATCACCCCCTTGCTTTAATTTGCCTTTAATTTTTTAATTACAGCCTTTAGTCTGTTGGGATATGTCTCTACTAACTTTGCACATCTAGACTTTGAAATATTTGCCCACTCTTCTTTGCAGAACTGCTCAAGTTCAGTTGAATTTGATGGTGACCGTTTGTGGACTGCAGTCTTCAAGTCATTCCACAGATTTTCAATGGGGTTTAAGTCTGGGCTCTGACTAGGCCATGCAAGGACATTCACCTTTTTCTCCATCAACCACTGTGTGGTGAGTTTTGCTGTGTGCTTTGGGTCTTTGTCATGTTGGAAGGTAATCCTTCTTCCCATTGACAACTTTCTGGCAGAGGGCAGCAGATTTTCCTCAAGAATTTGATGGTATTTTGCCCAATCCATTTTTCCTTCTATCCTGACAAATGCTCCAGTCCCTGCTGCAGAGAAACACTCTGCAGGATATTACCACCTCCATGCTTTACTGTAGGAATGGTGTTATTTGGATGGTGAGCTGTATTGGATTTCCGCCAGACATATTGTTTGGTGTTGAGACCAAATAATTCAATTTTAGTCTCATATGACCATAACACCTGAGCCTCATATGAGGCCATGTGGCCTCAGAATCTTCAAGGTGAATTTTGGCAAAGCTCAGTTGTGGGTGGCTTTTTTCTTGCAACCCTCCCATACAAGCCACATTTGTGGAGAATTTGTAATATTGTTGTCGCATGCACACAATGGCCACTCTTTGTCATAAATTCCTGCAAACTGCTTCAGAGTTGCTGTAGGCCTCTTGGTAGCCTCTCTGACCAGTTTCCTCCTGGCTCTTTCATCCAGTTTGGAGCGACGTCCTGATCCAGGGAGGGTCTGTGTTGTACCAAATACCTTCCACTTCTTAATAATAGACTTCATTCACTGTGTCTAGGCATTGATAAAGCCTTTGAAATTCTTTTGTATCCATCTCCTGACTTGTGCCTGTCCACAACTTTATCCCGGAGATCTTCTGACAGTGCCTTGCCACCCATAGTTGATTGTTTGCTGCAGTTGCACTACAAAATACTCCAGGAAAGCTCTTTTCATGCTGAGCTAATCAAAATGACCACAGCTGATCACAGTTGAAAGTCAAACTGGCTTTGTGTGCCATTGAGAAGGTGATTAGCTACACCTTATTGAGGTTACAAGTCATTTTTAGGAGGGGGGTGATCCTTTTTCCAACTCAGTGATTCTGTTTATTTATTTATTTATTTATTTTCTGGCATGTTGGTGTTATATCATTCACTTGGATGTTATAAGGTGCACTGAGTAAATACAGCTGGATAAAAAAAAAACTGTGTCCATCTTCATTTCAGGCTGAAAAGCAACAAAATGTGATTACTTTAAAGGGGGGTGATTCTTTTCTATACCCACTATATATAAAATAAGAGACTGTAGGACTGAAGAGCAATACACCAATAATACCATTTATAATTCATGGAATATAGCACTTTTTCTACAGGTGTTGTTCTTTAACAAAACCACAGGTTTAGTGAACTAAGATATATTTATCTCAATAAGCCTGTGCAGATGCTCAGTGGATTAAAATACAAAATGAAAACAGCATATTCTGGAAAATAATGACAAACCTACACAGTGCAGTATTAGGAAAGTTGGTCAGGAAAGTGTGCTCTGAAATTCACTGGCTGTTGCAATGATGCTGGCGTTGTTTTATATAATGAACTAATGGGGAAAATGAGAACCAATCAACTTACATTTCTCATTCTTGAACATTTTTTACCAAACACATTAAGCGCATACTTACACATACTTTACTCAGTGATTTTAATGAAAAAAAAATTGCATGCGATTTTTAAAAGTTGAGAGTTGCCATGTAGTTACTGTAATTAATACTTACAGCATTCATACTGTAATGTTTGTTCACAATAACAGCACATTGTGCTGTATTTTTAAATAGAGTGCAATCTGCATTTCACAACACTACATATTGGTAAGAGTATATAAGTGTTAAAATCTCCACTGCAATTTTACAGTCATACTATTTTTTTATCTTAAATAAATTTGAAAGAGTCAAAATTCTTTTCTAAAATCTAGCAATAAATTTAATTTACCAAAGAATAAAGATATCAAATTACACAATAAGAAACTGTTAAAATGAACAATGAGAATAAGAAAAAATAATGAGAAATAAGAAAAACAGTGACAGAATCAGTGAGTCACAGTCCTGATTATCACAGAAAAAAACAATAAGGCAAACCACAGTATGTGGTTTATCTATTATAAAATATCAGGCTAGCTATCAAACATTAGTTACCAAGCTAGGTAAATAATTACCTAACATTGCCCAGCTTTAGCTCCGGTATACACGTGTTGCACTTCCCCTGGTTTGCTAAATTAAATAAAGCTATGCTTTTTAAATCAAAACATACAGTAGGAGGACAAAATAATGGAAGAAATGGATATATTGCTTCAGGTCAATGTTTTTGGCACCTATTTTTATAGTCAAATTTATGATACTGTATATTTATTGTATTATTGCAATGTAGTCATAGAAATGTTAGTGTAGTTATACAACAAGGTGCTTTGATACAATAGAAAACTGACGGTATTGTAAATATTTTCCTAGAATACCAAGCAGGCTACAGTATCAAACAGTAAACCACATTGAATTACTGGTTTGAACACAGTGTTTTAGTGTAGAAATTACAGAAATTATTCACAGTGTGTATATTATTTAAGAGGACTATATACCTAAATTGCCGGTCACACAGTCATATGAGAGCAAACAGTGTTTGGGCCTTGAGGGGCCGTGGAAGGCTCTGAGAGTGTAGCATGTTTAATCGACCGACATAGGGGAACCAAAGCGCGCACTCAGAATGTTTACTGTTTGCTCAGCCCAACCCTGGCCAGGAAAGACAAGATGAATTTGACGGCTAATGTAAAAATAACAGACAATCATAAATCATGGACGTGGGAGTAAGTCGATGATGAGAGTTAATCAATACGGGCCCTGATTTTGCCATTGTGCCGAATGGCACGCCATTTATTACCAAAGACTTTGAGGAGAAACATTATTCACATTAGAGTATGCATGGAGCCACAGGAGAGGGTGCTTAGTCACTATAGCAGCAGAGTGCTTGGAGCCTGCCCAAACAGCAGCCATCATCCTCATACACACTTCTGAGCTCTCTAAGGAAAAAGGGAAAAAAAAAAAAGATCAATTCCAGAGCCAAAAAAAAAAAGCTTTGTGGTTTTCCTCATTGTGTTAATGTTTGGGATCCAAAGACCCATCACAACAGCCGATTGTGTTCTCCATTGTAAAAAGGTGAAATAAAAAAAAAAAAGTTTCTTTCGGCTTTCTTTAAGATGTTGTGTCTAAACGCAAACAGAGCTACATGATTTGAGTGGGCCTGGCTGTAGCTCTCGAGGGAAATTGGACCAAGGGACAGCAAGCTGATTTACTCTAGGCTCACTCCGTCTGCCTGATATGCCACAGGCAAAGAGGCGATGCGGGGATTGTACACCACCAATCTGTTTCCCCGAACACTAAAGGACAGAGCTGATGCACAGGAGCCAGGGTGATACCTTACCTCCTTCATCTTGGGGTTCCTTTCACTCGGCTGCTGCTTTCCCATGCGGCAGTCATTTTTCCTCTGTCTCCCAATCCCCTGGTTGGAGTGGGATGTATGGCTTTATTTCAGGTGTGCTGGAGTTTCATTGGATTTCTATTGCTCTGAAACAGGAGAGCATATTTGAGATTCATCAAGAGCCAATTTCATTCAGGATTCATGAAGTCTGCATCAGTCAGAATGCCAATGTAGGTTGAGGTCTGTGTGGTCTACATGTGGGTCACATTATGGTTTTCTAGTTCAGGAAGATATATCTTTGTCTTTAAAATATCAACTGGTATTTCTCAGATTTATAAATTAGTACTGGGTTTTCCAACACAGATTGTAGTGGCTGATGCTTCTGTCTTGTTCTGAAAGTATCAGAGTAATGTATGAAAGTAATGTATTTAGTGTTATAGATATAGGTCATGATTTGCCTGGTAAAGGCATGTGCAAACTTGATAACACCTGCAAGAAAGGGTCTACGGAGGACTGTGTCATGGTCTGTTTTACGTGCTTGCCTTAGTGAATATACTACTTGGGGTGTTTCAACCTAAAGATGCAAAATGCTGGGTAGTGTTTATGCAAAGTGATTAATTTTGCACTCACACTGTGATTTAGGAAGCCTGAGTCACTTCAGGATTGGTGACAGTGTGTGAAAATTAATATAACTGAAGGGCAGGCATTAGAAGTGTGGAAGTCAATACCCACTAGTTGTTTAATACTGACATACTAATACTTTAGTAAAGTTGGTATTTTTTGATTGAATGCCATTTATCTGTATAATATAGAATTTATATATATATATATATATATATATATATATATATATATATATATATATATATATATATATATATATATATATATATATATATATATAATATTTACAGTGCATTCTGTGAAATGGATCAAAGATCAACATATTGTTCACATTCAAAAGAGTAACTTTGAGAATGTTGTAACTCTCAACAAAACAGTACAAAAGTTTGAGCAGAAAACCATACATTTTGTTGGTTTGCCATAAAATGCACACAAGCAACCTGCTTTTCGAACCAACATAACACACACTCTGACACACACTCCACTCCTTCACTTTTTTTTTCACATCCCCAGCTCCAGCCCACTCGTTCTGACCTCTGAAAGCAGTTAGAAATTTCACACAATATCCCAGCACAGCAGTGGCTGTAGCAACGCTGGGAGCCAATATGTTTCCATAATTGGGCCTGTAGTGGGGGCAGAGTCCAAGGCAATTAATCCTTTCCTCCTCTGTTGTTTTGCGGCCGGATGGCAGTGACAGGGTGCAGAGTAATTGGACAGGAGCGCCCTTGTCCCCTCCGCTTTACATTAATATCCCTCCACCTAGGCTCTAATCCCAGCCAGGCCACTAGCAACACCGCTCACACCACCCTCTCACTGGTCAAGTGCATGCCACGTCCACACACATATGACCTGCGCTGAAATGAAGGCAATGCAACACTGAGATGGAAATGAGAAGGACAGGTGAACAAGGACGAGACTGAGAGAGACAAACCACCCACTGTTTCAAAGCCTGAATGTATGCTGGTCTTGTCCACTTGCCTGTCCATGTAGGTTCTACTTGAAAAATGTCTGAAATATCTGAAAAAATTACAATGCTGATTGCTTTTAAGTCAAAGTAAGATTTTTTAAGATTATATCCTAGCAAGTGAAAATGTCTTGAATACAGGCAAATTGATTTCTTATTCTATTAGCAGATCATTTTACTTCTTTCTAGAAATAAATGTTAAAAATTAGAGCGAGACTATTTCAAGTTTGAAATTAGTCAAAAATGTGTAGAAATAGGTTTAATAATCATATATTAGTTTTATTGCAATCTTATAATAGGCACTGCTACATAAATGTGACTACATTCAATTTTCACTTGCTAAGATGCCTTTTTTATTGTTATTACTTTGCAGTGTTCAGGTTGTATAGAAGTAGTTCAGTCTTCTATTAACAGTATAGCATGAGTGCAGAAATAGGTGTCTGGTAGAGAAATAGGTTTAACAATCAGAACAAGGGAAAAAAAACTTTTACTGACTTTTGCAAAAACAAACTGACTGCATTTCACTGTGGTGTAACAAACATTAATGCTGTAATTGTCTCACACAGTATTCGTTCCCAATGGCACAACCTGTTGCACTACATACTTTGTGACTTGATCTGGTTGATGATGTGAGGGTTTTTTTTTTTCTTTCTTTTTTTTCTTTTTTAATGAAGCAGATTAATTAGCATGCATGGATAACAGATGATCTTTTCAGACTCACAGTCACCTCTCAGTTAAATGTCAACAAAAAATGAAGAAGCCTTCACAGCCTTCTTCGCTCATATTTAACAAGGGTGCCAATATTAGTAGAGGGCACTGTATTTCCTATTATAAGGTTACAGTAGTCCAAATATTGGATTATTGAACCTATTTCTAGACATTTGTTACTAATTTCATGCTTTATATTTTCAAAAATAGCCATGTTTCCATCCAAGTTGCGAATTTAACTTATGTGAAAAATTGGAATATTGCATAAAACATTTGCGAATAAAGCACAGTTTCCATCCCATGTGTTCAAGAAACTTACACTTACATTTACATTTACGGCATTTGGCAGACGCCTTTATCCAAAGCGGCTTACAGAATTGCTTTGAAGTCTCAATCAGTAGATACATCCTGATACTGATTCACTAGGTCATGGACTAAGAATACCATCAGACTAAAAATTCTGTTGGGTAGCTAATATAGTAAGAGAACAAAATCGTCACGTCCAGGAAAACTGGCCTAAAGTATAAATACAAATAGAAGTTGTTGCAACCAGGGAAGCCACTGTGACTCTTTTTTCCAAAATCATAAATTACTTGCACTTCAGAGCACGCAGACAAAACGCTATCACAAACCTCATGTTATCTTGTGATCGGAGGTGGATGCCTGATATTTGGGAAGGAAATCGTGTGAAACAGTTCTGGGAGGTAATTATACCAAAGCATTTTGATTACAGATTTTACAGGCTCAGGCATTTCAGAATGACAGAAACAACATTTGAGATGCTGTGCAACAAGATTGGTCCGCTGGTTAGTCCAGTTATGCCGCCGACCCACCGTGCCAGTTTACTCTTCTGAGCCAATTATCCAAAGGCAAAGTCACATGACATTTTTAATGCGCATTGAGGAATTTATTTTGTAAATGTGTTTCCATCATAGTTTATGCACATCTTCTTATTGAATAAAACAAAATTATCCGCCTCCATTGAGCACATACGTTTTTTTATGCAAATTTTGGGAGATTTTATTTGCATCTGGTGTTTCTATCCAGTGTTTTTTTTTCTTTGTTTGTTTTTTTTATGCGATATCCTAAAATTCACATAAAAAACACACGGATGGAAACATAGCTAATGTAAAGCTTGCAATCATGGTGTGCTACTTTATTAGAAAAGGTTAATAATCATATACTGGTTCGTTTCCCTTAGTCTGTATTAATGCACTTAACTAGCTCACCATACAATATTATATTCCATTAGCTACCACTTTTTAGGCTAGATTCCAAGCAAACAAAATATGGGAAGCGCGCACACACAATCGAGCTCTTACCTACCTTACGGCTAGCTAATATATTTATAAACTGTCATTCTCTGCTATACTTTAACATTCTGTATAAAAATTATTTTGGACACTAACCTTTTGCAGTGGATTACAGGACATTCATTAGTGCCCTGCATATTCTCCACTATGCTTTCAGACATACACCGGCTGGTCGCTGGAGAAAGTGTTGGCAATACAAAATGGCAAAACCCCCAAAATAGTGCACTATATAGTTAATAGGGTGTTATTTCAGACATAAAGCAAGAATTAAGGGCTTAACACCAAAAACTAAAACAGGAACGCAGTGCAGTTCTGGTTTGAGCCAGGAGTTGGCCTCGGTACAGGTGTGCTATAAAGAAAGTGTTGGAAGTATTTTCCAGATTCACAGCACAGCAGAGACATTGTGGAGCAGTGGAGTTGCTCGGAGGAAAATGAGCATCAATAATAATTTGAATGACTTTTTTTTCCACGTTGAGAAATGGTCAAATGGTTTTTGTGGCTGAAGTGTTTTATAAAATGAAAAAAAAAAAAATCTGAGCTGAAAAAAGAAACTAAGATGATTCATATGATATAAAATGAATGTTTGACTGCTCACTGTGACATTCAGCACTTTAACATGTCTAAGGGTTTCCCCACAGGTCAAGGTTCATACATAGAAGAATAATATTACAAATATTACAACTACTACTTCCTTTCTCGCTATTCCTGTGCAATTCTATACAGACACACATTCTCTCCCTCACACTCACTCTATCTTTTCCTCTCTCTCTCTCTGCTTTTGTGGCCTCTCTCTAATCTCCTCCAGCGACTCTTATAAGCCTAGGTGCACTTCAAAAACAAATCAATAGAGGTATAATAGCACGGAGCATGCTTTGTAATTTTTATATCATTAGTTTTCTTTCTATCCACATTTCTAATGCCTGAAGTGAAGGGGAGGGGGGAATACAGTAGAGTGCCCTCATAAAGTTTATTTAGTATTCTATGAATTTCAGATCAGTTATGTTTTATAATGACTTGGCAGGGGTGGTGGTGGGTGTGAGGGGAGGGGTACAGGTGGTGATGGGAAAGGCAGGGGGAGAAAAGGGAAAATCAATACGAGTAGCACACTTTTCCGCAGCATGGCGGAGAGGGGATCTATTGTGGAGGAATTATGATTTATGTCAGGGGTGGAAGGGCCGTCAGGGTGCGGCAGGGATGGAGGTGTGCGCCAATAATGATTAATGCCCCCCCTTCGTCCCGGAGACAGCCGAGCCGCACTACTCTCCTACCCCCAACCCCTCCACTCGCATTCCCCTTTATACCGTTACTATACCCTTTCCAGTCCAGCCACAGAGGCATCCAGGCCTTTGATACTGCACCCCTCTGCAACAGTTTTCTCGCTTTTCCTCCCTATCCCTCTTTCCTTCTCTGTCTCTCACAATGTGTTTTGGGAGGCAGGCCGCAGTGGTCATGATAGATCTGCGGCTCCTCAGCTGTGCAGCTGCAGGACAGGCGGTCACTTTTAAGCTGGACGTCTGCACTCTGTCTCTGCCAGCGCTGTCACCGCTTTCCACCCTGGAGATGGAGTGAAGGAAAGGCGGACAGAGAGAGAGATGGACAGAGAAAGAGTGCCAGTGATGAAGGCAAATGAAAAGATAGAAGAGGCCTCAGTGACTGGCGACAGAAAGAGAAATGAGGCGCTGCTGAACCCTTTAAGACATGGTAACTCACAACCGCATGGGTAGCATTTAGCAGTTACCATATTATTTTAAACCATTAAAAACTATAAAGAATAATATATTGTTCAATATTATCTAGAAAAGACATGAATATGCAAGTTGAAAATGTCCTCTTGCCATTCCTAATAGCTGGCTAACTAGCTTTTAGTAAAGTAGCTAGCATTTGTCACAGGTTTAAGAAAGAAAGAAAGAAAGAAAGAAAGAAAGGAAGAAAGAAAGAAAGAAAGAAAGAAAGAAAGATATAAAGAAAGAAAGGTTTCAATATCATGTCAATGTCATTTGCTTTGTTATATTCTCAGGGATTTATTTAACAATAGCCACACTAACCGAATATAACATAACAAACTCAGTTTTGTTCATCACTAACGTTTAATAAATTAGCTGGCTAGTTAACAGCTAATAACTGCTAATTAATTTAGACCGGTCACACAAAGACATGTCAGATTTCAGTATCTCATTCATTTGTTCAACATTAGTTAAAAGTGTCAAAATATATGACATTAAAAAAACTGCTCTCCATCAATCTAAATTAAGTTAGCTAGCTAGATAGCTCAGTACACAAGTTCTGTGACAAGGCTCTGGATATCATGTGATCCTCTAATAATTTGCTTATTTGACCTGACAGATTCAAGTCATTTATCTTATTTTGTAATATCACAAACCAAAGCTAATACGTAATGAATCTTTTTCAGACCAACGTCATGTTTTAAATAAAAATGGGGACTTTTTTTCTATTTGACCCAATTTGCTGTATTTGACACAGGGTCACGGGGAGCCTGGAGCCTATCGCAGGGGAATCGGGGCGCACTTCGGGGGACATCCTGGACCAGGTGCCAACCCATCGAAGGGCACAACTGCACACCCATTCACACACTACAGACAATTTAGAGATGCCAACCAGCCTACAATGTATGTCTTTGGGCTGGGGGAGGAAACCAGAGTACCCAGAGGAAACCCCGAACGCACGGGGAGAACATGCAAACTCCGTGCACACAGGGCGGGGGTGGGAATCGGACATCCCCCCACCACCACCCCCCACCCTGGAGGTGTGAGGCAAACGTGCTAGTAATAATAATAATAATAATAATAATAATAATAATAACAATAATAATAATAATAATAACAACAACAACAATATTGCATTTATATAGTGTCTTTCTAGCACACTTAAGGTCACTGTAGAAAAATAAATAAATAAAAATCAAGGACTGAATGATAAATTAATGCTGTGTTAAAGATCAGTAACACATCCACATCATATGAAGACATTTAACAGTGGAACAATGTCCATTTTAATGCTGCTTTAATCATTTCTGCATATCGTTTAGGAGAGTCATTGTCTATTTTTTACATCTAATTATTCCAGTCTTCATTCATACCACACAAAAAACACCCATATTAACCTCCATTTAAGGTATGAAAAGACTATGAAGCACTCACCATTTTCATTCAATATACTCTCATTCCACTTAAAAAAAAACACACACAGTTGAAATTGAATTTCAGGCGAGAGCCACTGCTCACACTGAGGTATATTCACACCCGTTTGTGTGATGCTTTGCGAGGGGCACTGAAGAGGAACCATCTCGTTGAAAGCATTCTCTGGAACACCTTGATTATTACATGGAAAGAAGAGGTGCCCTGTGAACTACTCTAATGTGTGGAGGGACTGAATGAGGCTGGTTTTGGATGTACGATTGTGGCCTTGCTCATTTCATAAACTAAGTGTATACAGTGATGCTGCAGTGGTTTGTCTCAGCCCCTAGAGGGCAAGCATAGGTCACCTGAGTGAGACCGAGTCCTAAAACAATGGCTTTAATAAAGATGAGACAAATGAGACAAAAGGCAGGCAGGGAAACTACGTGAGGACTAGTTGCTCTACGCATGGCAATGTAGACAGCTGAGGCACACGGAATGATTTTACAGGTACTGCTGAGGGAAAGCAAGAGCCAAACAATGAAGGAGAAAGCGAGCTGAAAGAATAGAGGTGCAAAGCAAGGAGGGCACTGGGTACAAAAGCGAGGCTGAGGGGAAATAAGGGAGGGAACATGGCTGAAAAGCTCATTTCCACCCTCCACTGCTTTCCTCTGCCTAGTGTAAAAGATTACCCTACAGCAGCAGTCGAGAGGGGCTCACTCCCTACACTGAGGAAGGGGAGAGGCATGGATATAAATCACACACTCACATATACATATATACACTCACATGCGATCACAGTCCCTCCAATATTCAACTGAAATCAACATACTAATTGACTAGAGGCATGGGGGGGATTTCAAGGTTGAACCCCATCTGAAATATTTGATGACTGTCCTGAATGCTTATTCGTGGGCAGTTAAAAGAACACACATGCAGTGCATATGATTATGTACATGTAAAATACCAGCAGTTGCACTGTACTGTTGTTCATATAAAGTCATCATTACTCCTGAAAAGTCAAATGAATGCGTCCCTTAGTTTGTTTAATCACAATTTATTGGCTAACAGCTGTAATGCTGAGAAACAGGATTAACCAATCAGGATCAAGCATTTTTCCCATTTCTGCTCGCTACACTGGCTATACTGTAGGCAGAGAAATGAAGTGTAGGTCTGGTTTTATAAGATTAAATGTCATTGCCCCTTATTGCTAGTCACAAGTCACAAGTCACAACGTTTATCGTCATATGTACAAGGTACAATGAAATTCTCCATAGACTATAGACAAGACAAAAAAATACAATAGACAGTACTACTAAACAGTCCATACAAGATTTCACTGAGTCACAGCAAAATCAAG
The DNA here is from genome assembly GCA_023630585.1 of Cranoglanis bouderius. Lineage (NCBI taxonomy): Eukaryota > Metazoa > Chordata > Actinopteri > Siluriformes > Cranoglanididae > Cranoglanis > Cranoglanis bouderius. The sequence continues at coordinate 12,799,696 of CM042540.1, forward strand.
CATTTTTGGCTGCGGCTTTTTCAAAATTTGCGATGCAATTTGCGGAGTTTCTTGTGCTTTTTTTGAGGAAAACTACTTGAATTGGTCAAATTGCATGAAATTGTTTTGCACGGTCTTTCACAGTGATGTTTGCTGATAAATGAGACCTTTTCGCTGTACTCATGTCAAGCACACGTGAATCAAAGAGGGTTTTGGCTGAATGCATGTTGTAGACGACATCACGTGACGCGTCTGATAATCTGTGGTAATTTTGGATTATTAAATTGCAAGCTCCTCTGAATATTGTGGAGTTTCCTTGATTTTGCATTCATTTCTGCGATCGCAAAATCACAAAATCCTGGAGGGACTGAATAAATACAAAATAACCAAATACACAGCATTATATACTAGCATTATATTTAAATCATTTTCAGTGGAACTGCCATAAGAGTATTTTATGGCAACACTGGTTGAAGGTAGATCATAAGTGGTTATATTTGTGTTCCCACTACTGTCTGACATCCACCCAAAATGCATAAGCTCGTCACACTTACTTACTGTACGAATCAAGTGGTGATCGAAATTAATTCCTGGCTATGCCACTGTTACTTACCACCTTCTGGTCCTTCTATTTCCAGATCACCATAAAACCAGACAAACAGAAAAGGGAACTTTGAAACATTTGCCATTTACGGGTCAGCTTGATGGTAGACATTCCTGTTTTGCATGAAATAAATACACAAAATCAGAGTGAGGTCTAATCGAAGGAATGTGACCACTCTCTCTGGGAACAATGTAGCAGCTGAATGGTGCTACCTACTCGCTCTCTGACCTTCAGCTGCAGCCCAGCACGGTAATTAAGAGTTAGAGAATGAATCCATGGAAGAAGATGCACATGCCAGCCTTGAACATTTGGCCTTAGACACAGTGCAATTGTAGGCAGCTGTACCCCGACCAATCAATAGCAAATCAGGAAAGAGCAGAAAGCAGAGAAGAGGAACAATAAGAGCATCATCAGTCTGTACAGCCATGCCTGAATATTTTGTTGGGCAGTTGGGCCCTTTTCTTACGTCTGGAGGCAAGAAGCACCTCATTATACAATACTAACTTGGCCACACAGGCTCCAGCACTATTGTATCTCCATACATCTCACTTGAACTTGACCATCTAGTCTACGGCACTTCTTTCTGCATCTGTTCATTACCTCAAACCAAGGCCCTCTACATCAACAACTACTAACAAAGCCAACATCCAAGATGCATGTTAAATATACAGATTTGCCGTCTCTTCTCTCGTCAATTTTAACTGAAGGAACACAGTAGCTGAGTGCCAAATGTTATAGATGAATTTTCTGATTACAGCAGCTGACCTTTAACATGACAAAATCCTATAAAATACATTATCAGGCCTCTGATTGTGACTATAGCAAACACACAAAATGAATTTCCTGTCAAAAGGGAGATCATTACAGAAACTGCTCGTTGTACATTAGATTAAAAAAAGCAAACACGAGCCTAAAGGTACACAGTGAATAATAATATAATATAATATAATATATCCATGGCAAACCGGGTACTTTCTACTTTCTCTGCGGTCTTCTTTAAGGCATTTAGAATAGAAAAAAAAAAAACGGTTTGCCATTCGCACAAAATTGCTATATATGATTTCACTACTCTATATATAGGCTGCTGTCTGATTTGAAGAGGGCAGTTGTGTGCCACTTGGGTTGCTGGGTGCGATTTGACAGTTTGACCCAATTTTCAGGCTGCTATTAGTGTTGGTGTTGGAGTCTCTGTGGGCTGGCAGAGAGACGGACGAAAAAAATGGGGGTGAGGGGTAGGATGGAACCTATGTGCACGCGCGCACACACACACACACACACACACACACACACACACACACACACACACACACACACACACACACACACACACACACACACACACACACACACACACACACACACACACACACACACACACACACACACACACACACACACACACACACACACACGGCAAAGGAAACCTCTTTCGGGCACCGTGTGGAGGTGCAGAGCGACAGAAAATAGAGTGGATCCCAGTGGTACCACTATTAGAGCCTGCGAATTATAGAACTATTAACCAGAATTGTAACTTCCAATTAAAAGATGATTCAACATTGAAATCTGATGGATGAATTTTGATTAAATGGAGACCCCATTAGGAGCTAGGGGAGATAGACTTCACTGGGCTCTGGCTCTAGTTAAGAGGCAATGGTCTAATAAAGATTTCTGTCTTTTTGGCAAATTAAGGTTAATTACTTTAAATAACATGGCTGGAAGCACACTAAAAAGGAGACACACTGTATTCTCAGGACACGTGTAACAGATGTAGCAGGTATACGGGAAGATTTTATGGGCAGGTACAGTATACGCCAGATACACACGGACACACAGTCTTTGGAGGACAAGCGCGCATGCTCACGCACAGACACACAACAGACATACACACACACACACACACACACACACACACACATTCCACAAATTAATATGGAGCCATGAGCTCAACTGCAAATATTTCAGCTGCGATTTTTATTAGCTGAGCCATCTTAGCGATGACCTCCTGTTCAGTAATCCCAGGGACATATGGGGAAGAGCAAGAGTACCATCTGGGAGGAAAAGACAAAAGAGGAACACACAAGTGTCACCCATGTTTAGTATGTATGCAATGTGATGAATTAGAATGAAAAAGGATGCGGATATTAGAGTAGCATGTATTTATATGTGTGTGCACGTGGTATGGGCGAATTCTAGTACTGATGTAAATCCTAAGCAAATTTAACATGAGGTTAAATTAAACTTGTGTGATTTTGATTTTGATGGATTTTAGAGCTGGCACTAGTACCAGAGATGCTTTAAGGCTAGAAATTCTCTCCTAGCTTCAAAGACTTATTAAAATACTAGCATCTTCTGTTTGTGAACCCTTCATGAACAGCACTGGACTCGTCAGGGAAGAAACAGACTCGGGGAACATGTTCAGTGACTCCAGCATGTTACACAAACCATGACTGTTTCACATGATCACTAATGTCCTTCACACCACAGCGCTGTTGATAACTCAATTCTGATTGGTCAGAAGGTGTTGATTATTTTTCTATGACAGCAGCCCTGAGAGTGGTTCCAGCCACAAGCCAAATCACAGGTTCATTAAAGCGCTCGTTCTAATATGTTATCGTTTCTACAGCAGCAACCGCTCAATAAGAGGGCCTTGGATTAAGTTCAGGTTCTTTATTTGTCACACAGAGTTTTACAGTGTATAATAATTCTTGCATTGAAATTCAAAATTGCAAGTTCCTAAACTGTGCAAACATTACAAAGAGCAAATGATGGACTCTCCACATGAACAGATTAAAAACCATGCAAACGTTGGCAGTGGTAGCTCAGTGGTTAAGATGTTGGACTACTGATCAGAAGGCCATGAGTTCAAACCCCAGTACTGCCAAGCTGCCACTGTGGGCCCTTGAGCAAGGCCCTTAACTCTCAACTGCTCGGTTGTATAAATGACATAAATGTAAGTCACTCTGGATAAGGGCGTCTGCCAAATGCCATAAATGCAAACGTGTATTGGTGATGTTTTCTGTACGAAATTTCGAGTCAGTGCTTTGTAACAGTCAGAAGTAAAGCTGTAATTAAATATTCTGACAAAGGAAAGTATTGAGGACAGAAGACTTTGTATATTTTCTCTAACATGACAAGCTGCATTTTTTTTTTTTTTTTTTGTCTTGGTGACAGAACAGTGGTTTACAGCTGTTAGAATGACAACAGGAACTAAATTGTTGCACAGACAAGTTAATTCGCTTTGCATCAGGCCACATTACACCATCCCATCCTTGATTATTTTCCTATAACTGCACACCCTATCGTCTTTTATTCCTTACTTATTGCTTATACGTTTCACTAGCTTGTAAGCATGCTAGCTAGCAGACAATTATGTAAGCTTATGTAAGCTCTCTCTCTCTCTCTCTCACACACACACACACACACACACACACACACACACACACACACACACACACACACAAGAACAAGTAGAACTTGACACTAATGGGGATGCCTCTGCTGCCTACAAGTCTTTCTTGTTACTAATTTATATGCTTGAAATACCCTTAAAATATACCTCAAACAGGAAGGAAACTATTTAAGAAGAGCTATTTCGGACATTTGACCTTGCTGTGACCTTGACGCTGGCTGATTCAAGTCCAAAATCTATTCGGTTCATCTGCTGGTTACAGTGATAATTCCAAATAACTGCATGGAAGGATGCATGAACAAACCAAGAAACATTATGCCTTCATCGCCTACAGTATCTATAACAGCCAGTTAATATTCATAGAAGTACAGTAATACTTTTTTTTTTTTTTTAAATAAATAAAGCAGTGTAATTGAATAGTATTTTGTATTATGTATCAAATAAATGATCAGAAATGATCAGTGTACTGCCAAATCCAAATGCAACTGCATCAATATACAGCTGAAATTGTGGACCTTTGGTGAGCACTGCCACTGAGCTACACAGTTTTGCTTACTGATCATGTCTGCCATTGATTAGCCAAACACAAGGGGGAGAGGTAGACACACAGCTGAGACTCCTGAACCTCTCTCAGTCTGTATAATAAAGAGAAAAGTCAACTCACATTTACATTTATGGCATATGCCTGATGCCCTTATCCAGAGCGACTTACAGAAGTGCTTTGAAGTCGATATCAATAAATACATCCTGATACTGATTCACTAGGTCACGGACTAAGAATACCATCAGTCTAAAAAAATTAAAAAAAACTCTGTTGGAGAGGTACTGTAATATAGTAAGAAAAGTAAGCACAACTTGTACAGTTGTGCTCATAAATTTACATACCCCTTGCAGAATCTGCAAAATGTTAATAATTGAAAAAAAAAAATAAGAGGAATCATTAAAATTGCATTTTGTTTTTTATTTAGTCCTGCCCTGAATGAGCTATTTCACATAACAGATGTTTACATATAGTCCACAAGACACAATAATAACTGAATTTACACAAATGAACCAGTTCAAAAGTTTACATACGCTTGATTCTTAATACTGTGTGTTGTTACCTGGATGATCAACGACTGTTTTTATGTTTTGTGATAGTTGTTCATGAGTCCCTTGTTTGTCCTGAGCAGTTAAACTGCCCACTGTTCTTCAGAAAAATCCTCCAGGTCCTGCATATTCTTTACTTTTCCAACATCTTCTGCATATTTGACCCATTTCCAACAGTGACTATATAATTTTGAGATCCAACTTTTCACACTTAGGACAACTGAGGGACTCGTGCACAACTATTACAAAAGTTCAAACATTCACTGATGCTCAAGAAGGCAACACACTACATTAAGAGCCAGGGGGGTGTAAACTTTTGCACAGGACGATCTGCAAGTTATTTTGTTTAAAGGCTTTTTTTTTTTTTTCATTTAGTACTGCCCTTCAGAAGCTACATAAGATATGATACATGTTTTCCAGAAGACAAAACAATAACAATTTACACCGGTCATCCTGTTCAAAAGTTTACACCCCCCTTCACGCCATCAACTTACAAATTCAGAAATTCAGGCTGACAAATTCACATTTAATTTAAAATGTTACACATTTTGAAATCTAGAAATCTTTCTATTTATGAACAGAAGATATAAACATATCCTTGTAGATGTTATTTTGTTTAATATTCTCCAGGCACACAGACGCGGACATGCATGTCGAGCATGCAGCCTTCATCCTGAGATGCTGTCTCCGATTAATCTGTAGCTTATGCTTCCTGTTTTCTTGGTGAAAGAGAGGAGAATCAAATCTGTAGTGCATGGAAGTTTGTATCTGACTCCATCCCTTTCACACATTACTTTTCAATTTGTAGTTGTAGTTTAAGTCTCCATTTGGCCTTTTGCAGGCAAAGGCTGCTGTGTAATTGACAATGACAGAGAGCAGTCAGACTTGATTAGTTCAGGTTTGGTAAGCAGTTCATTATATGCTGGACTTGCTGAGAGAGAGAGAGAGAGAGAGAGAGAGAGAGAGAGAGAGAGAGAGAGAGAATTTACTCATTTACTACTATATTTACTATTTTTAAAACTATTTTGTCATTTCTAATACAAATATTAATTTCATAATATTACTTAATGGAGTGTGTAGGATAAGGATTGTACAATTTTTTCCCCCTTATACCATTATACCATACCAAGTTACCCAAGTAACAGCATCGGCTAGAAGTTGGTTCTTTTATTTTAATATACTTTTTTCTCACCTTTTCTCATTGTGTTGGCCCTGTGTGCTGAATATGCCACATTCCACAGTACTCATTTTACCACGCTCATTTCATTAGCTATTAGGTTTAGCCAAAAAGAAATGGGTGTACATCAGGGTTGTTGGTTTTTTTCACAGTATCACATATAATTCTGCCACTTAAACTCACCCAAATCATGGTTTGGCATGATTTTTTTTTTCTATAATAAAAAATAAATTGCTTGACATGTTGTTCCATGAAAACAGCCATTAGACAACAGAAAAAGGCACAGAATTGCCTTGACTATGTAAGATGGAAACGCCCCGAGTCCTACACAGGCCTACCCCCTTCCCCTGCTAAACCGGAGTAATAACAGAAGATATTTGCATACAGGGAAAAAAATACAGGTTTTTATACTTTATGAAGCAATTGCTTGTCACAGGTTCAACTGTAACTCAGATTTCCAGTGAGGTTTTCAAGTTTCTTCTGTTTCATAAATAAGGCAAATCCAATGCAGTTTCCATTCTTTGACCAGTTAACAGTTTGCAGACTAAAATTAATCACCCTGTTTACCCTACACATGCAGACAAATAAAATGAAAAATTCTTAAGTAAATTTCTTTACAGAATATCGTATTTCCTTATTGAATTTTCTTATTGAAACGTTGCTGTGTATCTTCCAAATTTGGAAGCTCTTGGTATCGCAGTGAGTCAATCAGGTGAAATGGAGGATTTATAATGAGACACAGAGGACACTGAAGAAGACGCATGAAAAAAAACAACATAAAGAATATTTTTGCCACAGCAGAAACAGTCCTGTGAAAAATTGCAAAAGCCTGGGCATGCGATCAGCTGACAAAAGGCCTGTCCTGAACGGTTACATGATCTAAAGTCTAATCAAACATCATTTACAGCTTGTTTTATTTGGGCCCCTTGAGAGACTGTCCCTCCTGCCTCTTTGCCATGGCAACCAGTGTCTCATTTCAGAAGTGTCATGCCACATTATCATCTCGCCAGCTCACACACTCTGCCTGACAAGTTCTCTCAGCTGCTCTCTCTCTCTTTCTTTCCACTTTCTGTCTGCCAGCTTTCTTTATTCCCTTTTCTCCCTCAATATGTGGTTTCATTTTGGTATCTTGTGAAGTACAATAGAAGACATCCATGCATCTGTGTACTAGTTATTTAGGTGTCATAGATGGGTTTGGGAAAAATATACAGTGGACAATTTAAAAGAGCGAGAGAGGGAATGAATGAAATCATTTTGGCGTTACAAACTGAGCCGGCTCATTAATGTATATTTTATTGTATATGCTTCCTTAATGTATCAAAAATAAAAATAAAGAATCATCAGTCAAATGTTAGAAAAAGAATGTAAATAAGACCAAAATTAAAGTAATCAAATTCTTAGATCGCTTTTAAATTTAATATTCGATTATCTTTAACCTGAGACAGCTGTCTAACAACAACACCGATGCATTTATGTCATTTATATTGTAAAGTACAGGACTGACACCTATTCCTCTAGTGTATGAATGCTACACTGTACACAACTGGGTGTCTTTCTCCACCATGCCGTAGGATGAATCACATTGCTAATTGTCTAGATCACAGGTTCCCGAGTAAGTCATCAGGGATGCGCCGCTGGGCCACAGTGCACATCTCTCAACCCAACAGAACCCAGGGAAGAACATCCAACGACATGGCTGAAGATGCCTCAGGAGAACTGGGAGTGTGAATTGAACAAAAATGTGGAGTCTTTGACAACACTTTTGGGATCTTTAAATATCTAATTTTTGCTGGAACACAAAGATTTTGGACAAAAGTACTAGTTTACACATTAAAACAATCAGGTTTCGTGAAAATATCACTACTGTGTCTGCGTCCCATTTGCATATACAGTATGTTGTAACAAAACACACCTCCTGCGCTGAATTGAACTCGTGATAAGCAGATGGTAATGGTGCACTCAAGACCCCAATAAAAACAGCAATTTATTGTGAAATGCAAACATCTTTAACAGAGCGGGCAATTTCATCAGGAATAAAGCAATGCCACAGCGGACTGCAAACCACTTCTGCCTTTAAATCGACCCAAACAAAATATGCAGCCTCAAATAGAGAAATATGAAGGTGATGAAAGCGCTGCCAGATACAGGCCCCGTAGTTCATGTAATTCGGCATCCAATGCAAATTAGAGCTGTCTTAGTGTTAAAAGAAAAATCGCCCTTCTTCACTTGCTTAAATAAAAAAAAAGCATCATTGCAGGTTCTGGCCTGACGAGAGAGAATAATTTGAGAGGATATTTGCTTACATGTGTATCAGCAATTTGGTGTGTTAGCCCCCCTCTTCCCCACCCATCTCGACGTGTGTGTGTGTGAGTGGCACCATGCAGGCACACGCCGCCGTGCCACAGGACAGCGGCTGGTTCTGTCACCGCAGCCGCAGCCACCGCGGCAGCCTCCTCCTCTGTGCTCGGTGGGAATTAGATTCCCATCATCAGAAGCAGCAATTTGCACAAAACAAAGTGAAATCACACGCCGGCATGTCTGGACAGGCCTGGTTCCTGAGGCGCACAGCACATATGCAGATTGCTGGATTAATGTCCTCTGCGTGTAGGACAGAGGACGGCAGGGAGAAAGTGGAGGGAGGGTGGGATGGAGTGGAAGCTGGAGGGGAGTATTGGGGGTATTGCTACAAACACACACACACACACACACACACACACACACAAAGCTCTTAAGCATGCTAACAGGACAGCAGGTCCATGCTGGCTGACAGGCTCCTACTATCACCATCCTACACAAAGCTACTTTCAGTCCTTTTGGATATTTACACAAGAGATCAAAATTAAAATAAAGATACTGACATGAAATAAAAGCAGCTATGAATGTGTGAAAGTATTTTATACAAACACAACATACACAAAAGTGTATACTTAGCCAGAAGACTCGGGACTCTGCAGTATTTGTACGGAGCACCCCAAGTCACTAATGAGTCAATAGTTGTGCATGTACATACTGTGTGTGTGTAAGTATGTGTATGTGTGTGTGATTTCACCCTGGCTGTAGAGGTATAGCAGGCCGTTGCTAGCACATGATGGCCTGTGGGAAGTGAGGGCTGTTCCAGGTCCCTGCTGTAATTTTCTGTCAGCCTGGCAGGATTTGCCTCGCCTGGGGCAGCAGCACAGCGGCTGTGGAGCATGCCACCAATCAGGGACTGAACCCCTCACCTCACTGACCCGGTGTGTGTGCTAAGCTGCTCTCTGTTTTACTGTGTGCATGTTTGTGCTTGTTTTGGAGTGAGAGACTAAAGGAGGGTGTGATGTGTTATATTACTTTAAAATGGACCCTATTTGATTCCTAGCTACTATATGTGACTAGATGAAATTACTCAATGGATTGTCTTATAACAGAAACTGTGCCTTTCCAAACCTCAATCAGTTATGAATATATTAAACTGTTACTATAGCTCAGTGGTTAAGACATTGGCCTTCTGATTGGAAGGTCATGAATGCAAATCCCAGCACTACCAAGCTGCCAGTGCTGGGCCCTTGAGCAAGGCCCTTAACCCTCAACTGCTCAGTTGTATAAATGAAATAAATGTAAGTTGCTCTGAATAAGGGCGTATGCCAAAATGCCGTAAATGTAAATAAAAACTTGTAGGTTTCCCAGGTTTCATTAAAAATGTCTTCATTTGTGTGAACAAAAGTCTTATGGGTTTGGAACGACATGAGGGTGAGTAATTGATGGCAGAATTTTCATTTTTGGGTGAACCATCCCTTTAAACATTATACTCACAAAATGCAGTAGTTGTATCTATAGAACACTGACATCTGACATGGACATCTTGGCTTATCATTAAGGTTCTCTTAACTAACATTATGTACTGCATTAATTAATCATAACAAACCACAGCATTTATTAGACCATAAGTAATGTAACCCAGTAAGTTAACGCGTGTTATCAGATATTTGCATAAATGTGAACAAAATATACCTGACTATCCATCCATCCATTTTCCATACCGCTTATCCTACACAGGGTTGTGGGGGAGCCTGAAGCCTATCCCGGGGAACTCGGGTCACAAGGCGGGGGACACCAGGGACGGGGTGCCAGCCTATCGCAGGGCACAATCACACACACACATTCACACACTACGGACAATTTGGAAATGCCAATCAGCCTACAACGCATGTCTTTGGACTGGGGGAGGAAACCGGAGTGCACGGAGGAAACCCCCAAAGCACGGGGAGAACATGGAAACTCCGCGCACACAGGGCAGAGGTGGGATTTGAGGCACCAACCCAGGAGGTGCGAGGCAAATGTACTAACCTCTAGGCCACCATGTCCCCCCTGCATTGAGTAAATAACGCTGGTCTCCAGGTGTCATTTACTGTATGTGTAATTTGATTGTACAGTACATCAACAATGCTATTAAAGCTTTACAAATCCAAAACAAAATGTCAGTGTCAGTTGTGACCAGTGGTATTACTACCCGCTAAATTTGTTTTTGCAATAGTCATAGACGCTAATATGCAAAACATAGCCTTGTTACACATCGTGCCTTATGTAGTAACTCAAAATGAATATGCAGGCTTAGTAGCGTGTTGGTAAATGAATGCTAACAGCACCTGGGCCATTTGATAGGGTGAACCTGTGCACTCCCCTTCTGTCCACTCTTGGCCAATGTGTATGCCTGTGTGGTGGGTTTGATTTCCAAGGCCAAATTTGCAGGTAAGTGTGTGAGATGGAGCACAGGTGCTGGGGGGAGAGAGAGCAGAGTCCACTCTGGGCTTCCTCATAGCTCAGAGACTGATGAAGCCTTGGCTCCAACCTGCTGTAAATATACCGGCAGCCATGTCAGGACAGTAGTCCAACAGCCACCACTGACAGCTGGGCTTTTCAAAGACCCCCATACTCAGAGCACGCACACACACACACACACACACACACACACACACACACACACACACACACACACAGTGGTCTGTAAGGTATCCAAATTATAGTGAGACAAACACCCAAAACATTACTTCAGTTGGATGTTTGCCTGATAATTATATCTAATGAAAAACACTAAATAGATGCCCCCAAAACAGCGTTATGATCAACCTCAATCAAAGATCACAATAGCCAATAGCTCTTCAACAAAAACTGCATGTAGCTCCTTACTAACCTCTTAGCCCACTAAAACCCCTTAGCTCACAAAACATGCTGTTACAGGAAAAGAACCAATAAATAGGTGAGGTGATGCAGCATGGGTTACCATTACCACCCCAAAGTTGATCATTTCCCAATAACAGCATGTCCCAAAGTGTTTTATTCCTCATATACCATAGCAACTTGCCAATACTAAAAAAAAAATATTTATTAAACAACGCCATGTCACACATTTTATCCATTTATGGTTATGTTTAATGTTGTGGGATGTCCATGAAACAAGTTAGCAGCTATAAAACGTCATTCCCTCACCAGCCACTATTTTTTGTAGTTAATAAGACAAGCAATTTAGTATGCCAATGTTACTGAGCAACCACATGGCCCTCTTTACTGAAGACTTTCGTGTGGCAGAAAACTTAGTGCTTTGTAACAGTCAAGCTGTAACACTGACACTGGAGACTCCTTCCAAAACCACCACATTGCTATTTATGTGGCGCATTCACCATACAAGTGTCCATGTTTGTGGTTACTATAAAAACAGTAACATATTAGAATGAGTGCATTGATATAAACCTTGCAGCCAGAACTACTGTCAGAGCCGCAGTTACAGAAACTTAATCAACACCTTCTGACCAATCAGAATCATCGAGAATTCAACAGCACTCATTTGGTGTAAAGCAAATGAGTAGGTACATAATGAATAGGTACAGGAAAATACTGAAGTACAATTTCTGCCGTATTTCCAATTACAGGCAAACAACTCATTTCAACATTAAAACAGAAAGGGAAACTAGATTGTGTGTGTGTGTGTGTGTGTGATTCAGGGCAAAAAATGAGCTCTGAGAGTAACACAAAATCACTGTTATAACAAATCCATCTGCAAAGGTGTGGAAAACAGGGTTGGTGTGATCACTAAATTTTCACATTTTGAACAGCTATGAGAAGTGTTCTGTACACATGCTGGTATATGATATTTACATGTCAGAGATATAAGATTGTGTTGCAAACACAGGCCGACAACAGAATTCAACAAACCTGCTAACAGTGTGTCAAATGATAAAAAGTCTGAGCCTTATTGAAGAGACACCATTAGAAAGTGTCTGCTGCACTCGGGCCTTGAGCATCCCTGTGGCTTAAATAGAAATTTAATCCCTTGTAAAAAATATATATATAAATAAATAAATAAAAATTTTAAAAAGGCAGAAAAGAAAAAAATAAATATATCAGTTTCAAAGTAAAGGTACCAGAGGACTCCCACAGACAGTTGTGCTTATTTCAATCAGGTGACATTTGTTAGGAACTAACACCAGAAAGGAGGCAGCCACTGGCTAACCTTTTGGCAGTGAATTATGAGAATTTACCTTCATGCTTCAGTGCTTTTGCTGTTCTGCTGCCTTTAGTGTCTAAATCAAAGGCGGGATCTGCTACATCGGCAGTTTCTCTGGCAAGGGCAGCCGCTGCACAAGCAGCTGACGATCGGTGACATTTACCATGTCGCACAGCCCACTACAGCAGACAGCACATAACCCAGGAGGCAAGCACAAGTCAATTCATGCTTGTAGCCATTTTCCTCCACACCACTATAGATTCGAATGTCCACAGAAATACAGACTAGCAGCTGCTCTGGTTTACACATGTGGGAAAAAAAAACCCATATAGACACATAAAAACAGAAAGTGCAAACCCTGACCAGGTAAAATTCTTCCTTACTAGCTTTAAGAAAAGTCTGAATGCCAAATACAAATCTGCAAAAAGTACACAACGTCCCTTTGGGTAGAAGTTACAAAACTTCAGATTAGATCCATATTTTTTTTTTTTTTCCTCATTGCAAGTGAAGCACTGCCTCAGGAGATGAGCGCGACTCCCAATGTCTGGCTCAGCAAAGCCGCAGCCGTCGCTCCCCAGACACTTCTAATTTATTTAACAGCTCAACAGGTAATTTTCCAGCAAAATGCTGATTTTCCTCACCAGCTTCCTCTTCAGCATGTATTCTAATTACCAGTGGCTCACTTTGATCTGAGGCCTGCACTTCACACTGCTCCAGCTTCCCCAGGATCTCATTTCATTAGAGAGGCTCATTTCTTTTTGGCATACTTCTTATTTTACTGATACTCATTCCATTTTTCAGCGAGATATACTGCCCGATGTATTAACAGACTGCTTGGACACCCCGCTGTCAAAACACACAGCGTGTCTTCCTAAAGCCTACCTGAGAAGCGGCTCGAAAACAAAGTGGCGCTCGGTTTAAAGACGGGGGAAATTGGATTCCTCTTGAGTCCTGATTACCCGATTAAAAAGTTGGAGTGCGGGTTAAATATATCTGCGTTAACAATGAAGTTAGGCTTAATTTCATTCGTAGCATGTACACTCACCGTCCACTTTATTAGGAATACCCGTACACTTGCTCATTCATGCAATTATCCAATCAGCCAATCGTGTGGCAGCCGTGCAAAGCTAATAAATGCTAATACAACCATGCAGATACAGGTCAAGCGCTTCAGTTCACATCAGATATCAGAATGGGGGGAAAATGTGATCTCAGTGATTTGTTTCAGAAACTTCGCCTGAGATTTTCATGCACAACAAGCTCTACACAAAATGGTGCGAAAAACAAAAAACAGCCAATGAGTGGCAGAATACTGATGATATACTATCTGCATGACATTAACCAAATCTATATATTTCTTTCCTAATCATTTAAATGCAATTCTTTGTATTCTAAAAGCTCATTCTTTCTCTCAAAATCTGGCAAAAATATGGTAATATAACAATAAATTCTGAAGCCATGCATAGTGATTTTGGTAAAATGATAGATGAAGGTCCAGCTCCTGTTACAGCAATGTTTCAGCCTAACAGCCAACATTTTCAGTATGTCTCGACATGTGTCCATCCATTAAAAGTCTAGAAGAAGTTGTGTGACTAAACCTGCAGCTGAAAGTGGGTCATTAGGTAATGCATGAACAAAGAGGAAGCACAGGGGCGGCGGTACGTGATGCATTAAAAAGGGGTCTTTTCAAAGTGTGGGAGTGCGCAGAAGGTGGCAGTTTTTTTTCCGGGAAGGGTCCCCTCAGCTCCTCCATCTGTCCGTCTGTCTGTCTCTGCAGAGGGTCCCAGCAGGGGGTCGGTGGCACACCCCCTCCGATGCCCAGAACTGTGCCACGCCAGCACACAGCCGCGACGTAATATGGCCGGTGCCCTGTGCTGCCATCGGATGGGCGAGCCCGCTTTACCTGCTGCGATTCCATTACCAGGCTGCCTGTTCTTGCTCTTGAGTGTTTCTGTAGCATATTAAACAGATTAATAGAACAATGCTCCGGGGAGCGAGCGGCCTGTCAATCTCGGCTAAAAACACAAAAGCAGAAAATTAAAAAAGCCCATGGCTGAACTCCAGAGCCGATAAAACACACTGGAATCTGCGGAGGGGGGGAAGAAACACAGATGGTAAATATTTATTCTCCATCTCACCGCTTTAGAGACCACACAAACGCACACACGGAGGCACGCTTGCATGGGTACACACACACTCTCAAACACACATAGGCATGCTTACACACACTCACACACACACCTACAAAAAAAAAACCCACACATACAGACCTCAGGATTAAGCTATAGAAGTGACATAGTAATAGGTGGCCAAAACGAAATTTTGCACCACTACTATTTTTAGTATAGTGTGTGATACTAATCTTCCATATGTGGCTCATGAATAAGAATGATTGTCTTGATTCGCAGAAGTAAAGACAGATCGCCTCACTGTGTCCTGAGAGACTTGGAGAAAATTCACTCTGTGCTATCTTTCGTCTCTCCGAGAGATTCCTGGAGATTCCGGGTTAGTCTGTAGAGAGCGCAAACAGCATGTCTGCATCTGCTATTACAATTAGGCTGATGCTGAAACACCGACTAAATCCACTCAAAGATCTGAGGTAGTTCTGCTTTTTCGTGAGCGTCCACATCAAATACCCATCACCAACTCGCCAAACTTAAACCTCCAGCACATCAGATTACATCCATTCCCAAACACCATTCCCAAAAAAGCCATGAAAGCATATAATCTCCTATCATAATTCTTCTCTCACACATTCTGTTGCCTGTTGTATGATTGTCCATTACATGACACTGTTCTTGTCTAATCCAGTGTCTCTCTGGTGTCTCAGTCCTGGTGTGGAGACAGTGTAGTGTATTAGCAGGTTAATTGCCCTGTTGCAGTGGCTGCTGGGTCACGTGAGGGTCCGCTCTGCATTAATTGTGCGACGTCCCGTCGACTAACCTTTCTTAGCTAGTCTCTGGAGGGCAGGCAGGGGACCCACTGGCCGTCAGATCACCATGACGGCAAGTTCGGGAGCACAAGTTCACAGCACCACCTGCTGGAGGGAATGTTACAGCTTAACAAGAATGCTTGGACATACTGTAACACTGTCACAACAGTGACATGCACATTTTCATGGAGTAAGGAGTATCGTACTGGTACAGTTGGAATTATGGGGATGGGATGCTGACAGATCATGGAAATTCTGCCTATCAGCACTATAAAAAAGAGGATTCTAACAGTCAACCACAGCGAAATTCAGCTTGACCTTCAGAGATGACCTCTCTTGCACTGTCGCAGTCCACACTCTCTACCCTATCCTCCTCAACCTCATCGTCTCGTTTGCATTCCTCTCTACCCGCTCCCGGATCGTCTCAGCTCGGCAGCCCGGCCCAGCCCTGTCTGTTTTCATTCCCCTCCGAGAGGACAAGTAATTTAGGAGAGAAGAGAGCAGATGACCACTGGCTTCTGACCTTTTCTCCCTCAATTTAACTCCTCCATGTTGTGCTGCGAAAGTGGCAATCAGCCTAGGCAGAAGTGACACCCTCATCTGAGCACGGCGGAGCCTCGCACACAATCACAGTGTCACTTTCCATCACCATGCGGCAGCGGGCAGGGGGAAGGGCAGGGTTCGCCGAAGATGCCACGCCGATCTCTCTCATCCCTCCCGGCTCTCCTGTACGGAGCAGTCCAGTGCAGGCACGCTTCATTAGTATGCAGAGTGCACCGCAGTGTCACACCAGCCACTTTCTCAAATCATCCTTTGATTGTGTGTGTTATTATGTTAATATATTTTGGTTGTAACCGTGGTGATACAACACTGGAGTAAATGTTGTCATAAAGTGTTTATTTAATGCTCACTCCATAACAGCCACATCGATTCAAGGGTGTAGAGGCAAGGAACAGTTCCCATGAAGCTTACATGAATTCTGGATCAGTTGGCCAATGATAAAAAGAATTGCTTCCTATGATAGCTGCACATCTAGTAATAAATATAATAGGATCTAGTTATTATTGAGAAGCTGTAGATATCAACTAGGGCCCTTACCAGTTCCAGAAAAGCTGAAACATCACCATTAACTAGCACATGAACTACGACCAGAGCTTTTTCACTCAGAATTAATGAAACGGTTTACTCCGTGCTTGTGTTCTCTTTATCAAGTCTATCACTTTATCACCATTTAAAGTGTGGAATAAAGGTGAAATTACCTGCTGTTTATGGGTGGCTGCTTTATCTGTAGAATATAGATTGCTGACCTACAGTGTCCTCCACTAATATTGGCACCCTTGGTAAATATGAGCAAAGAAGGTTGTGAAAAATTGTCTTTATTATTTAATCTTTTGATATTTTGTTCAAAAAAATTCACAAAGATACTCTGCTTTCATGGATATCAAACACTTGCAAACACAACACAGGTTTATCCAAAAAAATATCTTTGTTAAATGTAGGTGTGCAACAATTATTGGCACATATATCACATATCATAGTAAATTTCAGAAAACATTTAGCAGTGACCCAAACTCATTTCACATGCATTTTGATGTTAAGATTACAGACAAAAAGAAACTTTTTAGGTGACGGGTGAATAGTAATGAATCATATGCAATATGATCAGGTGCATAAACTAAGAAGTAAAAGTATCCAATGTGGTATACGTTTATACGTTTATATTCACAGCATTTAGCATTTTTTAACAAGAGATCAAAAGGTTGCTCATATTTACTAAGGGTGCCAATATTATTGGAGGGCACTGTATATGACATTATAATATGATAAATTATGTAACAAGTATCAGCACCTCAGTATTTCATTTACGACACTGATTGAATTGTTATTCTCAACTAACAACTAACTAACTATTGGATGTTAAAGTGTATTCTTGTATCAAAAGTATTTCATCTTGTTTCTTTTCCTTGTTAAATCATTTATTGTTCTAAACATTATATGAAAGCTTCACAGACTTCTTCCCCACAGTGCAGCATTACTGTTTTGCTGTCACTAAATATCACCATATATCATAGTATGTATTCTATGTATTGTGAAAATGTCTTCGGGTATCATGGCACTTTTAGTAACATTCTAGTAACAAATTCTCTCCCTCACACTATTAGTATGATGTCAAAATATAACCTGATACTGGGCACATTATTTACATATTTTCCAAAAAGATAAATTACTAATGGTCTCTATTATTAATGGATGCATTAAAAGTATACATTTTTTTCATGCTGTACCTGCAATTCAGTAAAAAGTAAAAGGGGGAAAAAATATCACGTTTTTTCTTTTGTACTGTGATCTATTCCCAAGGGGGAAAGAATATTTGTATATTAGCTTGACTTTGGTTAGATAAGTCATATTATTGCTTATTTGTTCCCATCCCATGTATGAACATATGAATCAAAATTTCAGAAGACATTTAGCAATGACCCAAACTCATTTCACATGCATTTTGATGTTAAGATTACAGAAAAAAATAAACTTTTTAGGTGACGGGTGAATACTAATGAATCATATGCAATATGATCAGGCTCATAAAAGTATTCAACGTGGTATACGTTTACATTCACAGCATTTAGCAGACATACTCATCCAGATATATATATATATATATAGCTAATGGAAATAGGTCAGGGTCTGGCTTTCAGGTCGTGCTATTTAGTTTTTATTTATTTTCATTCTTGCTAGATGAAATTCATACACCAGGGGTGTAATCCACTGTCTCTATCTGTATCTGTATCTGTAACTCTTTAATGTTCCAAATATTTAGATAGTATCTATATGTGTATTTGGATTTAAACCATAAGTGGGTGTGACCTAAAATTGAAACACTGGACACTGGAAAAATCCCAGAGGTAGAAAACTGGGCAATGTCAGCATGGTATATGAATTCTGGCTTTGACAGTTCCTTGTATCTTTTTCAAAAACATTACCATATTCAGTTGCATCCACGGCACACACGACATATTTTTCACTAGATTAAAATGATGTTCGACAAGCAATGTCCAACATATACTGGCAGCTCTAAGACTCAGTCTATCAATGCATATTAAAATGCCAAACCATTAGTCAATGACATATTTGTGGAGCAGAGGAAGGAGGAAGTCAGGGGACTGGATTGTACTGCCTCCTCAATATCAGTAAGTTGCACCACTGTTGCTAACAGACTTGCCACTTGTGTGTGGATGAACCTACACCAGTGTGAAATACACGGATAAGCATGCTTACAAGTAACACGTTATATCATGAGCTGCCATGAAATAGAGTGGCTCTGAGGGGATCTGCTACAAAGTGCCATATGCAAAATCATAACACGAGGCATAACACAAGAAGGGATTGGATCAATGGATTACACATATGTGCTTATGGGTTTGTAGAGGCAACTGAGAGGCACAGAGAGTTCATAAAAGAACCAGAAATGTAAAATAAAACAACATGAAAAACTACTTAGAGGAGAATGAAGCAATATATCTGACTAACGTTTAGGTCTCCTGCTTTCCCACTGGCTTTGACTTCACATGTGGGTTTGAAAAAAGCCCTAAATAATGCTATGCCTCAGAGGGGGTATTATCATTTAAAAAGATCCTGTCATTGTGCGACTCATCCCCTCTGTGCTGAAAATGGAATTGTCTGATGTGCAAGATTTACCTTTGCTGGGTTTGGCCCCGTTAAGGCGAGAGGGTCATGGCTCCACGTGTCATCTTGTCGCACCATCGTGGTGGCTCCAATTTACACACAGAGCCGCTCTGCATTTCAAAGGACCTCCTGTTAGTGATCGCTATCGGTGGCCCGCGGACACAAGATTAGGCCAGCTGGAAAAACCACTCGCCGCTTCCCCCACATTTACATTTTCATTTTCATATTATATTCCCCCTCATTCTCTCTCTCTCGCTGACGCTGTTCCCCTCCTGGGCCCTAACTAGCCACTCCAGAAACCCCTGGAGCTGGGCTACTCCGTCTCTCAGTCCTCCATCTCGCTTCAGCCCTCTGGCCCACGCCTGCACCGCACCTGATGAAATAATTAATGAAACTTTTGATGTAAAAAAAAACAACAAATAATACATTTCGTCGGCAAAGCGGCTTTCACGTATTTCATCTCGAGAAAAAAGGCAGTTGGTTTGAGAGCAGACTCCGATCAAAGAGCTTAAACACATCAATGTGAGACATACCAAACGCATTCAAACAATATTGTGAAGAAAAGATTAAATGAACTGGAGATAAAAGGAGATTTCCCTGCAGTTCTAAATTTTGCATTGAAGCCAATATTACCGTTCTGAGTTAGCTATATGCCTGTGCTGTTGTACCACTAATGCAAAATCTGTGGGGGGGTTTCGCACACCTCAAGAGAAATGAGATCGAAAGGATACAGTTAGGGTTAGGGACTAGGTTAGAGTTCATACCTTTCATTTAAACAAAATCAAAATGAAACTGAACCACATTCCACCTTCTTTCATTAGAATCTGTATCATTTTTCATGAGATATACATGAGGTTGATTATTGCCCTGAAAACATGAAATTGTATTGTTTTCGATTTGACATTTTATGATCTGATTTCAATTTTAACTGATACAAAAAGGATCTTATACATGACACAAATTATTGTAAACTATGCCATCATCATATTCCCATTTTACATAACTTGGCAACAGAAGCTTGCAGAGATTCAGCTCAGTTACTAAGAGTGTCAGTACTGGATCAGTGATATTAGTATATTTTCTATTAGTATTCAACTAGTTTATTATCATGCTAGCTAATATTTGAGAGATTAGGAATAAAGTCCATGGTTAAAGGAGCTCTAATTTACCACCAGTAACCAAAATCAGTGTGATATAAGGCAGGTGTTTTGTTTTGTTTTGTTTTTGTTGTTGTTTTTTGTGATTTTTTGAATACTTCTCTTCTTTATACGTAAGTATTTAAATTATTTATATAGATAGATGAGTAACTGTGCTTTTACGTGAGCAAAGATTTTGAGGATTTTTACCACCTCCGGTATTGTAAATAGAAAAAAAAAAAAGATCAGTGCATCTCTACTTGAACATCTAAGAAATACTAGCCTCCACTTTGAACTGTGGACTAGGCAAGACTCAGATAACCAAGTGTATGCATATTATGCACATCAGTTGGCGTGCGTGTGTGTGTGTGTGTGTGTGTGTGTGTGTGTGTTTGGGGGTTGTAGATAGAGTGCTAAATTTATGGTGGCAAAGCCCAACTGACAGTCCCGATCTCATGCGTCGTCCCATCCACTTTGAATTTGACTGGTATCTAATGAAGAAGAAATAGTTTTGTTCTTCTGTCCCCCAGATTTCTCTAGTCTAAACACTTCTGTCTCTCGGGCTGATCTTGTTTACCTTGTGCACGCAGTAACCTCATTCTGAGTGCCATTCAATGGACTTAAAGGGCCAGAGAGGTACAGTGATACATTGCACACATAAATGCCAATGACTCGCCCTGCATATTAAGACCCAAAAGCTGCACTCGCAATGTATTCTCATTATTTTGTTTTAGGCTCTCCAAGAGCAGATGAAAACTAAGCCACTGGTGCCAGGGAGAGCTTGTTACTGTACAAAAGCCCAGTGGTCAAAAAGATAGGCCATTGGTATGATTAATGTAGAGTAACAGCCTTACACAGAGGCTAATCGAAGGTTATAGAGTGAAATTAATGTTGGCCTAACTGAGCCATATATTGTAATAAGAGCTTTTTTTTTTTAAACTCAGGGTACATTTGAATATCTTGGCTATCATTGTATATCTTAATTACATCAATTCTTGACAAACTAAAGACAGGAAATTAGCATTTCTTTCTTTTCTGACCACAACTGACACTTTTTTCAAGGTTGACTCTAAGGATTATTCTAAAAAGTCATTTCTGACAAATCCAGCGGCATGTGTCTATCATGTCAGTGCTTACTAATGTGATGATTTCATGTGAATGTCTAGCGTGGGATGGAGACAGCAAAGCAGGGAGAAGGAACGGAGCAGAAAAGGGTGGAAAACTCGTTTTACATTTTCTGCATGTACCTCACAGCAGACAGCTGACCTTCAGCACAGCCACGCTTGGATGGATAACAACACTCAAATTACGTCCATTCGAGAGGAGTACATGAAACGGCCACAGCACTTTAAAGTTGTTCAATTACATTATCCTTTTAATTTCTGTCTTACATGCAATCAAATGCACTTCTCAGTCACTCAGCCAATCTTTCTCTCTCTCACACACATATATAGTCAGGAAAGAAAATTAGTAGTAGTGAATATGCTTGGCATACACACAAGGAGGATGAAGGTAAAAGAACAAGGCATATAAACAAGGAAAGAATTTGAGTGGAGCACAGATCAGTGTGTCAGAAAGCAGAGACCTCAATTTGAAAAACGTAGCTGAATCAGTCTCTCAGAAATATGTCAGTTTCCTGTCTTCTGTAAGTAGATATTTACATAATAGCAAAATCTTCAATATTGTCTTATTTTACTGTTTGATTACTGTATGATAGATTAACTGAAAAAGGCTCACTCCTTCCTCTGTCCCGCTCTCTCTCCCTCCTCCAACTGCTTATTTTATTTTCAGGGGTTTTGAATCCCCAAGCCTTTCAAGAGGAGCGGCTGTGTGGACAGCACCCAGACATTACTATTCACTGCAGCTTTGTGTGTGTGTGTGTGTGTGTGTATGTGTGTGTGTGTGTGTGTGTCTGAGAGTAAGAGGGAGAGTGCACAAGTGTGTGTGTGTGTGTGTGTGTGTGGTGGGGGAGTGGGTGAGGTTGAGATGGGGGGTGTGTATTTTCAGGGGATTTACTATAATTATATGACAAAATGCTGGCAAATCTCACCGGGTGCAGAACACAGGCACAGGGGTCAGGGGATGGAGCACTTTTGGCGGGGTAATTTGTAAATGTCATTCAGGTGGGCTTCTCTGTCAAAGCTCGGCTTCCACGGCAGGCTTTTTCATGCAGATTATTCTAACCAGGCAACCTGCTCGGCTTTCCTGGACCAATTCAGCTGGCCTGCTCTTCACTTTGATCCTTCAATGTTTGCACTTTTGCATGCAGCATAATATTAAACATACTGAATATGTGCTGCATTTTTTACATTTATAGATGGGAAAATTCATCTATCTAGACTTTATGCTAAAGGTATAAATCAATGCCACAATCTGTATCTGTATCTGTTTAGTGCTCCAAATATCTGGATCTCTCTCTATTCCAATTTTAACCTAAAGTGGAACGTGCTTTTTTAATGCTCCCAGAAACTCTGGAAAAGTGCTAGAGGTAGAAATGACAACTCTGTCAGCATGGTCTGTGAATTCTGGCTCTAACTGTTCCTTATTGGTCTCAACTAGCAATGTGCACATTTTTTAAAAATCCAGTTTTCGCAGATACTATTTTTGTTTGTACCTGCCTACAATATATTGTAACGAATTTAGTTTCCTCCCGAACTCCAAAAAGCTTCAGCATGGCTTTTATCATTTTAGCAACAACAACAACAACAAAAAAAAACTTTACAGAGATTGGTTCTGTATGGCATATATGTTTTTTTTACTGTTTATTTCTTTGGAATCTCAGTAATGCTGAATAAGATAAATATATTCAGGGAAAGTAAGACATCTCCTGGAGTGCCTGACATCTATGTCCACTGAAGACAGGTTAGTTGGTAGAAATGTAATTAGATGTGGTTCAAATGACCCAAACCTGGTTTGATTCTGTTACTTTGGACTAAGCAATCACTGCAGCACACAGTCCATGCCCGAATCAATGTGCTATTACTATTATCTTTTTAAAGAGCAGGCTCATTCTCTCTCAAGTGGGCCATCAGTGTTACCTTCAACCCATCCATTTAGATGCCTTGTAAAAGATTCCATGTTTTCCATTTGGCATTTATTTAAGGGCCACTGCAGACTCTTTGCTAAATCGTCCCATTTTCACTCTAATTCCAGGACAGATTAATAGATTTGCCATGACTAAAAAAAAACCTTGAATGCATCGTTATGGAGATTTTAGGAAATCTTTCTTCAGATTTCAATAAAAAAAAGACTGCATCGGAAGTGATGTTTGTGAAGTTCATTAAAAAACAATGGCCCTCTTAATACACTGACTGATCTTGCACAACCCTGCAGAAATTTTGAGTAAACTTCTTACTTGAAGATCTTCAGTCTTTAACAACCTCCCATTCTTTGACCTGGTTAACTTCCAATTACCATTCCCACTGGTAATGTGTAAAATTCATTTTCAACTAGAAGTTATAGAAGAATAATAACACCAATTATACACATCTGGTCAATTTGTGACTTTTCCCCTCAATATAGTACTCAACCCTTCTCTGGCTTCCTTCTTCAGACAGAAATCTAATGCCCTCCTATTCCACAGTGCTCTCATCTTTACCTCCAGTGACCAATTTTTCAGTCTCCCAACACTGCTGCAGCCACCCTCATCCAGACTCTCGCCATCTCTAGACTCATTTTTTGCCATCTTGTCTCGCAATCATCCCAATCTTCATCTTCCAGTCCCCAGCTGTCACATGCTCTCCAATCTGACAGAACAATATCACATAGAGAAATCCAACTCTCCAACAAACCAGGCAAACTTCCAGTGTTACAGGAAGAAAAGCCATTTTCCATTATTTCAAGCTTCTAACCCATGCAAAATATTCTCCACCTTTCTTATTTAATCCCCCTCCTTAACACCCCGCCCCGGCTAGTTCCAAAAACACTGAAAACTATTTCAGTTCAAGACCCTGGAATGGCTGGTCTTGTCACAAGTATCATCTCAGCTCCAGGAGATCAATCTTTTGCCCACAAAACAGTCTGGTTTCAATGCTAGTGAATCACCAAGTGATATATGGTTTATGGTATCTTGTTTTCAAAACTGCATAACTTTATAACTGGTGTTTCACAGGGATCGGTTCTAAGTACACTCCAATTTCTATGTTTGTTTTTTTTTCTTGAATACTAACATTGCAGATTATTTGCCTTTATTCACTGGTAATCAAAAACCAAATGATGTCTGTAATCCAAATTGCAAATTTAGGGTGTCTTCCTAAAAAGTATTTTCTGTGAAACTGTGAATAAATGAACCAAAGCAATCCGTATACTGCATACTTACAATATACAACTTCACTTCTACACAACCTCTCTCAAAGATGGCTATCAACTATCCCACAGAGGGAACTGACTACCTCTGTGACATTTCATCACCTGAGGGTAAAGCTTGAAAAAGATGGAGCTGATGTACATGAAACATTCAAGAAAATATTAGCTAAAATATCAAGACATCCTCATTGTTCAACTCTTACATGTTGCTAGGAACACTGAAGTCCTTTCTTGGTAATCTTAAAATACACCTCAAGGCTGTTCATCAGGCAAGAACATCTTATGCACTTACTAATATGTTCACTTACTAGGTCTTCACTGATATATGGCTGGGTCCAATAGTCTGAGACCTCACTGAAAATCTGGGATTTCATTTAAAATTAGAAATAAACAGAAGGTTTAAAATTTAAATATTTAAAATAAAGAAAGTAAATGTTCAATATCTTGGATATTTAATATTCAAGATTATGCACTATTTCTAGGTCCCTATTTAAATATAAGCAAATTTATATTGACCATGATATTGACCATGTTAACTGCTTTGAACAGAAGGTCAGACTTTCCTCATGCCTAATCTCTTCTACTGAAGCATGTGTTCACATGACACACCATTGGATTTGATCTAAAAATGGACCTTAAGGTTTCGCACAACTTGTGGAGTCCATGCCAGCTCGAGTGCACACTGTCCTTGAGGTACCAAATACTAAGACACTCTGAAATTCATGTAAATATTTTAAAGATTCTACTTTTCACTCATGTTGTTGTCAGTAATATAATTTGTTGTATTAAATTAGAAAAGAATGCAAAATAAAACATTTTCACTAGTCCTCTCAGACATTTGGACATCACTGTATATGTAGTATACATGAGCAAACCTTGCTTATTCTACATCGTGTTGTGTGTTTCCATAGTCTTCACTTTCATAAGATTCATAGCTCTGAAATAGGACGTATTTTATGATACCTGCTATAATAGTGATACTGGAGTTAGATTTATGCCTATTCTATGCAAGTTCACCATGTTGCATATCCCCATTTCTTTTTAAATGGATTCATAATGCCAAGATAACTGGGATGTCCACTGTGTGGGTGCGTGTTGAATTGACCACGCTCTTAGGCTACAAGCTGGGATTCAAATTATCCTCATAAAAGAGTCCAATCAAAGCCTTTGCAGAGTTCCTACCTTGTTGCATCAAAATGCTGCAATGCATACTTATTAATCCCAAATATCCAGTTTGATTTGAGCTGTACAGTCAAGAAAACTGAAAAGGAGAGCTGTTCACAAACAAGAGACATTACATTAAGTCTTAGATCAAGGCTTCTCTGTTTAATTAAGACATAATTAATTAACTCTGGTTGAATAAGCCAGAAATAATAGAACAAGGTTTTACATTGAACTTCGATGCACTAGGTGAGTTTGGACATCAATATGAAAACATTCTTTGCTTTTGTTTGCTAAGTGAGCAGGCAGTTCACAGGGTCTGAGCCTAGTGATGTCCTTCACATGCTACAGTTCTTCCTGCAGCCCAATACTATAAGAACTTAATGCCATCAGGAACCAAGCCATTTGAATGTTTTTTTTTTATTTTTTTATTCATAGCGTGAAAAGTGGTGCAGAAAAAAAAAACCAGGATTAATTTAGGTGGCAGTAAACACACAGCTGAGATCAGGGCATGAGGCCGTCTGTGCCGAGATGCCAGGATTGCACCGTGCATTTGTTCATGTATACTGGACTCCTACCGAGTGGCTCGGCTGTGGGTTAAGGTCGGCGGTGAAATTTAAGAAGCATTTAACAACATACATTTGTAACGTAATATGGAAATGAAATCTCCGAGCTGCTCATTCCTCCCTTTTATCCATTTCCAGTGGTAAATGTATCCATTCTGTATCTACTCTAAACATATCATGCAAGAGGAAAAGACATACAGTACACACTGAGTATTTTGGTCAAAGTCTATAAACATATTGAGAGCATCATAAATGTTATGGTGGTTTTATTTTTCGGCCCAGCACAGTGCCTTAGCAGGGTGTGAATGGATATTGTAGTTAATGGACCAGCACTCCAAGGCACAGCTCTATTTGATTCATGCTGACCATGGTGCACTTTCACCAAGAGTGGACATTGGGCTTTGAACAACAGTCTGCAGTTGATACATCATCTGTCTGCATGTTCCTTAATGGTGATGACAGTGTTTGCACTTTCATTCACTCGGGAAAAAGTCTCCGTGTCATCAGCTATATGACTTCTCATTATGGACATGCTTGAGCAGTCCACAGCTTGCTTGCAGACAGGTATTTTTTTATGTGGATGATATCCACGAGATAATATCCACAAGCACAACTACTGGGGGTAAATCAAATATGTGATAGAGGGAGGCTAAAAAGCAACAACGGCAAAATTACATTTCCCATTTCAAGATAATTTCCCTTGTTTTTGTAACTCTGTCTCCAACAGGAACTGCCTTTATGCTCTTTATGCTTTCAACCATTCTCAACTGATTTAGCCTCAAGCACACAAGTTTCAAGACAAGAAGCTCATCACAAATAATTCTCAAATGGTCAGACTGCAGCAATCTCAGAGATAAAACACACTGCATTTCCACAATCCAGACAGCATGAGAGGTCATGTTTAAATGAGTGTGAGCACCACAGCAGCTCACTATGATTGTTTATTAATGCTAGCAGGGTCACATTTTAGGTCTGCAAACTTTTTTTTTTCGGTAACAATTTGCCTAAGTTGTTCACAGTGCTACCAGATACCTGCAAAAGCCTTACATAAGCCCTTTTTACAACTGACATAAATCTATATAAACATTTATAAAGGCTTTTCCAACAAGTGGTTGTTGTAAAAATTGTTTTTTTAGTCCTTACAGGATTTCACGGAGTGTTTTCGTGATTGTTCTGGCCAAAAATGCTTGATTTTGCTGCAATTATTTTCAAAATGTGCAATGCAACTTGCTGAGATTTTTTTGTGCTTTTTTGCAGACAACTACTTGAATTGGCAAAATTGCAACTGCACAAAACTGTTTTGCATGGTTTTTCGCTGTGATGGTTGTAGGTAAACGAGACCTTTTAGCTGTACTCATGAATCGAAGAGGGCTTGGGCTGAATGTGCGTTGTGATGACATCAAATGACGCGTCATGGCCCAAATCTGTAGGAAATCGTTTTGAAAAATTGTAAGCTGCGAGTTTGCTTGATTTTGCGTTAATTTCTGCGATCGCAAAATCGCGAAATCCTGGAGGGACTGACTGTTGGCAATTTTGATGAAGGTAACATAACATCTCAGTCAAGTGACAAAGATGTTTGTTAACATTAGGTTTTGTCATGGCACTTTTTTGGATGACATACTTTAACTGACTTTCTCATGACACACAGTTATGTATATATTTTTTTTAACCCTTAAGCATTTTTCTGTATTTTAGTGCTATGGCAGAGTTATGTACATATTTCTCTGACCCAGAGTTCAATTTCATGTTTGCGTGAATCTGACACACTAGAAGTAAAGCTACAGCAACGAAGTCACATTGTAACATGATTCGGACAGTTGAGGACATAAGTTTACATACGCCTTGCAGAATCTGCAAAATGTTAATAATTTAAAAACAAAAAATGCATTTTGTTTTTTATTTAGTACTGCCCTGAATAATTATCCTGACTAATCAAAATTTTACATCCCCCTGGCTCTCATGTGGTTTAGTGTGTTGTTTTATGTAGCACCATTGTCCTGGAGGAACGTTGTTTCGCTTCATAGTGTACTGTACTAGCTGTATATGGTTGAAATGACAATAAAGCTACTTGAACTTGAACTTAAGGTATTGTGTTGCCTTCTTGAGCATCAGTGAATGTTTGCACCTTTTGTAATAGTTGTGTACAAGTTCCTCAATCATCCTAAGTGTGAAAAGATGGATCTCAACATCATATAGTCACTGTTGGAACTGGGTCAAATATGCAGATGATGCTGGAAAAGTAAAGACTGTGCAGGACCTGGAGGATTTTTCTGAAGAACAGTGGGCAGTTTAACTGCTCAGGACAAACAAGGGACTCATGAACAACTATCACAAAACATAAAAACAGTCGTTGATCATCCAGGTAACAACACACAGTATTAAGAATCAAGTGTCTGTAAACTTTTGAACTGGTTCATTTGTGTAAATTCAGTTATCATTGTGTCTTGTGGACTATATGTAAACATCTGTTATGTGAAATAGCTCATTCAGGGCAGGACGAAATAAAAAACAAAATGCAATTTTAATGATTCCCCTTATTATTTTTTTTTATTATTATTATTATTAACATTTTGCAGATTCTGCAAGGAATATGTAAACTTATGACCTACCAGAAACAAAGCGTTGACTCATTTTCTTATATAAGGATTTTTTTTAAGGAAAAGGAAAAAACAAACATGGACCAAAAAAAACCACAGGAAAAACAAATATAATCTGTGCAGCATGCAAGACAGGTAGGTGTAAAACTGGCAGCAATCTCAGCTGCTAGTTTTAGTAAATATGTCTAAAAGCAATCAAACAATGTCCGGGCCAATCTCATCCTCATCATGATAAGAGGCAGCAGTCAGGTTGACTGGACGAGCGGGCAGCTCTCTAATCAGAGGCTGGACCGCCGTAATTGCCTGTTACAATCTATCTCTGCCGCTACCGGCCCCTGCCTTTCAACGGTATTAGAAAACAGCCCAGTTCATTTCAATACACCATGCAGCATCAAACGAAATTGGCAGGGTAAATAGGAACTGCTGTTTATTTCCTACTTCCTCCTGTCGTATTGGGGCTAAACATGGAGTAAAAGAGAGCGCTATTAGCCAGCAGAATCCACACAAACCACAGAAATTACTGTCAGCAGGTAACCTTCCGCAAGCTGCAAACAACGGAGGACATCCGAATTAAAGGACAAATAAATCACAATGTCTTTAACTGCGCCAAGAGGGCAAGAGTCTCGTCTCCTTTATTTAAGCTCACGTCTGCGTGTTTGAAAGGAGAAAAGCAGAGATTATAGAGAGGCCTGAAATCCGTAGAGAGATTCAAGCATCGCACGGAGTGCAAGGAAAAGAGAACGGCTAGAATTTTCGATCATTATTGAGAGCCATTCTGTAGAATTCACCTCAAACTGGTGTTAACCTCACTCTTGAAAATAACATGCCAGAAATATTCAATGGTGTCCTGGGTATATAAGCATGAATGGTGTCTGAGTAAACAAACACTGGCCGGTTTCTGTGTGCTGTTCTCAGAACAAATACTTCTTAATGTTAGCTGTTTAGATAGAAATGACTATTTGCTTGTTTTCCTGTGCTTTGTCAGTGAACACTCCGCTTTCAACTTGAATCAAAATTATTTTTGCCAAGAGGAAAATGTAGATGAAACAATAGCCGTTATGTGATTAGCAAATATAATTCCGTTTGTGGCTGGAAGCCAAATGCAATGGAAAGGGCAATATAATTATTGTTTTTAAAAAAAAATAAGAATTTTTTTTTTTTTTTTTAAACGTTTAGTACAAACATCAATGTGTAATTGGTATTGAAAGTAAAGTCAATTTCAAACTATACACCACAAACAAATCCTAAAACTAATTTATAATAAACACTTATAAAATCTGTACAATTCATAATGTCATACACTGTCATATCATACACTGGAATGACTGCACTCTAAAATTCAAAATAAATAAATAAATAAAATAACCCAATTTGGGTCAATATGGAAACCCAGCACTGCGGGTTAGGATGTTGACCAGCATGTCAGCGTGCTTCTTTTTTATTTTTTTTACCCAACTGGTGGGTAGAAATAACTACCGTGCTTGACTATAGACATCCAAGTTGTCATGGTTATAGTGTGCACGTCATGTGAGCAGCTTTTTTTTGTTTTGTTTTCAGGCAGCGCTTTTTCTATACAAAAACACCTAGTGTGAAAGCAGCCTTACTCAACTAAAACACGATAACTCAAGATTATATCCATGTACTTTTTGAAATCATGAGTGACTAATATCAAACGCAGGGTTAATTAACGTGACTCCAGTACTAGCTGATAATCAGAGAAATGTTACAGTGAAAATGTGAGGTAATTTTTAAGTAACATTAATAGTTCAGGTAACTAAGTTCATTGTAAAAATAATTATATAATCATTTTAATCTAATCATTCAAATTTGATATCTTTTTCTCTTATTTAACTGAAGTGGACAACTTCAGCCATATCTTCCTGTCAAATAATGTTAGCTTGCATAGTTTTTGTCAGCAGTCTAACACTGGCTATGAAGTCAAACTACAGAAATATAATTTTTTTTGGGCTCCTGTGTAGCACAACAAATAAGCAGTGGGTGGAGAATCAAGGTAGAAAAATTGGCTGTGATTTCTGGGGGGCAACACTAGCCAATCGTGGACATCTGTGAGATCATGTATGCGGAAGAGGGTAGATAGCACTTTCCTCCAAGTATGTTACACTGCATTGTGACACAGTTTCGCTTCTTTTTCTGGTTAGTCTTGACAGGCGCAGTGGAAAATTCCAGAAAATGAATCTTGACGCAGCGTTCCTGTTTCCTTTCATGTCTGCATCTCCAAACCCAGCGTGATGATTTACCCAACTACTTGGCACCCAACTACCTGATCAAACAAGCGACTGAGTTGATAAATCCAGCAACTGAGTTGTATACTAAACAACTATAATTACTTAATTATTGTGTCTGGATCCAGCAAATTCAGAACCCAGTTTAAAAAATAATAATAAATAATAATAATAATAAAAAAAGAATTTAAAAAATAATAAAAATCTTTCTCTTTTCTGTACATAAGGTAATTGTGTTATACTACTATGAACTGCAAATGTCTGAGAACATTTCAACAAGGAGGACAGCAGAGTGTTTTATATTTTTTTTCTTCTCAGCTTTTATGAGAGTCCTTGTAGTTTTTCAATCAGCAATAACAACAGTATTTGCTGTCCACCATTCAATAAGAGCCCCAAACAACGATACTTGAACTTTTGGTTCAAAAGGCCTGAAAATAGCTATTCAGCCTCATCTTTTTTTTTTTTTTTGGTTTTGGATGTTCAATTTCTTAAAGGCTTTAACAATCAAGACAGAATAAGGACCTTTTTTCCCCCAAACAGACCTATCTCTTATTAGCTAAAATGGCACATTATTACTTAAAATATATTTTTGAGT
Source organism: Cranoglanis bouderius (assembly GCA_023630585.1). Lineage (NCBI taxonomy): Eukaryota > Metazoa > Chordata > Actinopteri > Siluriformes > Cranoglanididae > Cranoglanis > Cranoglanis bouderius. The sequence continues at coordinate 12,831,651 of CM042540.1, forward strand.
CTTCTTTCTAAATTATGATGCTACAATCCAGCTACAATCAAACATTTCTTACAGACAAAAATTGGCTATTTATTTATTTATTTATTTATTTTATTTTATTTATTTTTAAATCTCTTCAGCTTCTGTCCACCTGAAAAGGGTTCAAAATGTTTCAACTCAGGCTGGTGGAACTGTGAGCTTGTGCATGTTATTCCTTTAATCCTGATGGAAAATAAAGCAGCCTATTTCAAAGCAGATTAGCATGCTTAAAATCAAACTGTCTGACTTCGAGATCAGTTTGCACATTTTAATTGTGAAGCCTTTGGTTAGAATAAAATCTAAATCGAAGCATTTTAGGTGCTTAGACTACAAAATACTTTGGTCTAAAGTTCTATGAAACACACCACGTTGAAGGTATAGCTCTACATTTACACGGGTTTAAATTTCAGCAAAACTAATGCATGACCTGGAGAAAGTATAATACTTTTAATAAATGAAAATGACAGCTAAAATGATCAAATAATTTCAGTTAATACAGCATTGCAAATATAAACTACAAGGATGACCAACCATGGGATTAAGAATGAATAATGATACATAATCACTATGTTTTATGGGCACCACTGCTTATAACAGTGTTTCTCAAAGTGGGGTCTGTGAAGCATAGCCTAGGTGTCTGGGTTTTTTTTGTTTTTTTTTTTAACATGGTGGTAATCATAACTCGCCATCATCAAAAATACTACATTTATTATTACATTCTTATAGTTATTAGCCTATTTGACTAGTTACTTAAAATGAGTTTAATCTAAACTACAATAAATCGAAAATATGTTGCCTTTAAATAATTCTGACTGAAATCGTATGCATTGGCAAATCAGGAATAAAAAGTTCTCTTGCTCTAATAAATAGCTAAAATATTATTTCACACATTTAAATAAGGAGCCTAATATATTAATAGGTTTCTTAGGATTAAGTTCATAAAATAAATCTGTGCTAAAGGGGTCCATGACATTTGTTTTACAGTTAAAGAGGTTCCTGTCTGAAAAGGGTTTGAGAGCTCTTTCCTTACAGCATTTACTGCTTGTGCTGATTTAATGCTGTGTTGTAATATCATTCCTTTTCAAATATGAATTAAATCCAATTGCCTGGTGTTGTGTAACTAGGTAATTCACTTTCATAACTTTCATAAATTATCCAAGTTTGCCAGCTGTTTTACTACTCAGCCAACAGCCATGATATTTCAGGTACTATTTAATGCCACTGAAAGAAATCTAAGACATCTGTTTTGGCCCACTATAATATCTGCTCTCTGTATTATCTAACACAAAAATCTACTAACTACCTATTCCTATCATTTCTTCTTCATTTCTATTTCATAACTTTTTGTTCATACGCCTCCTTCATCTCTCCTACATCCACTCCAACAACTTTCAAGATTTCAAAACACCAAGCCCTAACTGCAACCAAGTCATTTAATAATAGACAACCTAGTTAATCCTAACCTATCATTTTGTACTGTTACACACACACACACACACACACACACACACACACACACACACACACACACCACTTCCTCCCATTACCCTGAGCTTACTTCCTAACATTTCATCCAAATACTATAAAATTTCTTACTATTCACGACCAACACTCAGTAAATGACATTTCAGCCCACACTAATGTTTTTCCTCCCAGACTTAAATTGTTGTATAACATACAGTACATCATACATGACATACAGTACTGTGCAAAAGTTTTAGGCACATGCAGAGAAATGCTGTAGAGCAAAGATACCTTCAAAATAATGAAATTAAATGTTTCTACATTGAAAAAAATACAGTAAAGAGCAGTAAACGGTAGTAAATGAAACAAAGTCCATGTTGAGTATGACAAAAAAAAAAAATACAAATAAAAATAAAAATAGTAGTCTCTGGTACAATTTGTGCAGTTTTATAAGGAAATGAGCTGGTAAGTTTTACTGAGCATGTTGCAGAACCAGCCACAGTTCTTCTGGAGACTTTGACTTTCACACTTGCTTCTTATTTTTGCAGCAAAACCCAGCAGCCTTCATTGTGTTTTCTGTCTGAAAAGTGTCTCTTACATAATATGCTGCTACATTTTTCTGTAACATTTAATTTTGTGCTGTAAATCTAATGTTTGGGAATCTAAAATGTTTTTTGTAGAAGTCATAAAATAAAAAATCTAAAGTCTGTACTAAAAAATAGGATGCTTAAAACTTTTGCACAGTACTGTACAGTACAGTATATTCCCAATTAACCCCACATTACTCCTTCTCATGCCATCATATATTACTCTGGCTAGAAGTCAACTGCTTATAGAGTTTAACTATAAAACTGTAAAGCACCTTTTTCAAGACAATCTGAACATTTTCTTCCATTCAAACTTCCATTTATAGTTGTTGTTTTTTTGTTTTGTTTTGTTTTGTTTTTTTAAACCTACTTGTCCTTGTTCTTTTTGTAGCCAAGGTTCATCTTGGGTTGCTTGTGGCTTGTTTTGTGCTGTTATCTTTAACAGTATTTAAAAAATCTTGAACATTTTCCCATGAATACACAATACACAGTACAGAGTTCAGAAACTGAACATTCTGACAGCTGACAATGCCATGATGCCCTCTATACTAAAAAGCACTGATAGCTTAAACCTGAACTTTAACTAATTATTATTAAAGAGAATAAAAATGGCAAAACCTTTAATCAAGCCAATGTGATGTATGCTTCCTGTTCTACATTTACAGCATTTGGCAGATGCTCTTATCCAGAGCGACTTACATTTATTTCATTTATACATCTGAGGGTTAAGGGCCTTGCTCAAGGGCCCAACAGTGGTGAAGCTAGGATTTGAACTCACAACCTTCCGATCAGTAGCGCAACATCTTAACCACTGAGCTACCGCTGTTCTAGTTTAATTATTAAGTTACAAGGTCACTGCTATCAAGTCCACTCTCCCCTCAAGGAAGATATACAAATAGTTTCACTAGCTATTAAAATGAGTTAAAATTCCGTTTTTATTGATCTAAAAACCCAAGATCTTGCTACACTAGTTTTTAAGAGATGGTCTTTTCATAGCCTTTATATGACATTAATATTTCTTCATAATATTACACTTCTAAATGATCAAGGTATGACATTTCAGTTATTATCTAAATGCATTCCAAAGGGAGAAAAACAAATTCGCTCTGTATATAGAGACACATACATTGCAAAGTGGATGATTAGGGGGGGGGGAAGTTGAGCTTTTTATATCAAAGAATGTAACTGACTTATCGAATAACTACAAACCTGTTTAATGAGTATGAATCACTTTGCTGAAACAATGCACCAAAAGCAAAGACTACTATTTTAAATAATATGAAAACCCTTCACATCAGCTTCTCCACCATGTCTTTTAGATGAAATCTCTCGATATCTCTGTGCACAGTGCTCCTGCCTGTTTCTATAGGATCAGAGAAGACGACCAAAAAAAAGAGACTTCAGGCACAGCCTGCATGCACCTAATGTGCCATTAATTGCTGTGTTGATTTCTGATGTGCTGAGTGTTCATGTCTCCTCTTGGACAATCTTCAGCTCAAGGTCATGGACCAAGCAGAAAAACCATTAGACCATGGACAATTATGAATCCTGATGCTAGTGAATTATTATAAAATTCCGTATGTTGATTGAGTTTCAAACAATGTACTAGAAATTATTAAGATAAAAATACTCCTTCCTCTTTCTTTGCCAAAGTTAATAAAAAAAAAAAATATTCATTGGTTAATTACCACCAAAGTCAGAGGAAAAGCGGCAACACTTAAAGCCAGACTTTTAGTCTTAGTGGCTTTAAAAAGCCTTGACTAAATCAGATTCTAACTGCCAAATCAATGCCAATTATTCTAAAACAATTGACAGCAATTCATTTTAAAGAGCTCATACATTATTCTCGCCATTTCTCAACAAAGACTTATGCATGTAGGACAGTTAAATGGTTAGCTTTAGAAGATCGAATTGGCATCCAGAGGGAGTTAAATTTTCTGGTTTATGTTTATTTACTGGGGGGAAAAAACACTATAAAGCAAAGCTACATCATATTGCCTGATATTTTCTTTAATATCCAGTACCTGTTCAGACTCTTTAACAGTAAAAAAAAACCAGCCACAACACCATCAATCTCCCAGAGCTAAAAACAGTCAATCATACCATTTCAAGCTCACGAGAAAAGGGGCATTACAAGTGTAACCCGTCAAATACAACTACAGAGCCAATAACAGTACCGAGGAACAACAGTTTCAAAGAACTGACACCGTCTTCAGAAGTCCTAAATATGAATAGTTGCATTACCTGAATAACATGTGCTGAAATATCGGAAAGGGAAGGACAGCTTGACCAATGAGCAGCTAAAAAAAAAAAACCTTGTTCTCCTCGTTTAATGTATTTTTCATTGAATCCAATGCAATGATTCTTGATTTAGTTGCACCACAAATCCCAGTCATACATTAACCCGACAAGAGAAATCGATTAATTCTGTGTTGGGCCTTTCGCTATATGCTCTATTATTTCTAATTATCAAGTTGGTCTCAGAAATACGCTTGTCCAATTGCACACTGCATATCACCTACCTGTATAAGAAAAATATGCTCCCAGGTTTCAGACATGCACACACACACACACACACACACACACACACACACACACACACACACACACACACACACACACACACACATGGTTGCATTTACAAAAAGATCACAGCTCCACCTAGTGGCTCGTTGCAGAGAGGAAACCTTCTGGAAGCTCAACTGAGACTTTAAAAACATTTTTTTTGAAGGGTGCCTACACTGAGCCGTTACACATTCTGGATGAACCTTTTATAAAGTGAGGCTGGAAGACTTATGTAAGCCTTAGGTCAAAACTTATGACATTAATATTTTTTATTATGTTAGGTGAGAAGGAACCTCCCTTGTCATTATGTATTGACTGGTTGAGACTGTAAAAATATGTAATACTTAATTCTAATTTTACAAGTTATTCATTTGTCATTTACTAATGTTACATTCATGACACTTTAGGGAATCATCTATGAAGTATCTGTCTGTCATCTTACCTCTTAGGAAACTTAAAACTACTATGAAGCACTAGTTCATGTATTTAAGAAGTATATATACAGTATCGGATTCATGAATGATTTCCAGGACTGCAAATTAAAGTAGCAATTTATTTTGCTCTGCTATAAAAACACTATGGACACCTTTTACAACTGCACTTCTTTATATCCAAGCCCGTGTCCACTGAACGACCCATTTTCCTATTCTCAAACCACAGTAAGAATCACTAATGTATATATTCTACATTTAGACTTATTTAAGAAGTCCATATGTCAGGATTAACAGGAATGAATGTGTAGTTACCAAAAACAAACCTTCACGATGAGGAGTTTATCCACATTTCAGGTCAAATACTACATAAAGCTTCGATCACCTTAAAAGTTTTGATATGAGGCCTTTAAAAATCCTCCAGCAAAGGTTTATGCCATTCTTATGAACGTGTTAGGTAGCTCCTTATTATAATGTAAGTGTTCTCCAAAATCAGAAAACTTAAATAAAACAAGACTATGTATGTCCCAAATCATTACCATTATAAATGATGCTCAACTATATGAAGTAACTATATACAAATTGTGCCATGCAGTTTTGACCAACAGGCATTCACACACACACATACACACTGCTAAAAGAAAATAGTATTTGGAGTTATGCTTGACCTGATTGTAATAATAATAATAATCATAATAATAATAATAAGTTTAGTACCCAAGGTCACTGTACAACCAAAACACACACACACACACACACACAAATCAACTGCTGTGAAAAGAAGATTGAAAGTGCTATTGTTGTTATGTGGATTTCTAAAAGAAAAATCCACGCAATACTTTCTTAAAGCTGATCCACAATTGTGTGTGTGTGTATTTTAATCAAGCGGCAGTATGATTTTTTTTTAACAAATATTCTACCATGAATTTCTGATAATAATACAAATGACCATGAACATGATAGCCATGGCAGCAATGATAAAGTTGTCACTGATGATGCCTACATCACATCTCAGTATTTAATGATATTCTGTGGTTAGTGTTTACACTGAATGTCGATATGTAACCCATTTTACCAGTTCATATTGCATTAATTAAAGCACACATATGGAAAAAGTCTGAATTTGAGTCTTATACTATCACATTTTGCCCTACCAAAAATAAACCATGCTAGAAAATGGGTTCACAACACTCACAATCACATTTACACACACACACACACACACACACACACACACACACACACACACACACACACACACACACACACACACACCTCTTCACCCGCTGAGTTCCACAGTCTGGGCCTGGTGCACCGAGAGGGAATTTACATTTTAATAGGCAGAGCTGCTCGTGCCGCCTTCGAATGAGAGTATATGCTCAGCTGAACAGCGGGAAATGCACCCCACAGCAGAAGTTTAGAATGAACCCCAAGACAATTCCTGGTGCACACAGACAGAAAATGATATTTTTAGACCTACTCCGCCACATATATTGTAAAATATACATACATATAGAAATTCTTTTTCTACCAACACTCATCCTTTCCTCTCTAGATATGTGCACCTGGGCTGATCATCTCAGCTCACGGTATCGGCGTTTCTAGGTGTGAAATGCATACAGAAGTGTATTATGCAAAGCCGTAACATTGATAGTATTATCAGTTTTGTAGATAGTAAGCAGATGGGCATGCTGTGGTGCTCATGCTAAGGGAACAGGAGGTAAGTTCCAAATTGTGGCATTGGCAATGAATGCAAATCAATTTGTCAAACTGTATTGTACTTGTCTCTTCTAAAACTATGGGAAACTATCTCACAGCAGTTAATGGCAAAATAAAAGCTCACTTTATGAAAAAAATAATAATAATAAAACACACACACACACACACACACACACACATAAATCCTTTTCTTTTTATGCCCCTCACATTTATAGTTTGGAATGACTGAGTGTGAAACAACACAAGATGTCACTGCTCCAGGCATGCAATCAAGTGAAGGGCCCCTCCCAGGCCTAATTAATAACTATTGAACACGCTAACAACAATCAACACTAATTAAATACACGCTTGTTGACAAGAGAGCAAGCCTTATCAAAGGCACACCCCCAAAAAAGAGGCACTGGGGTGTTGAAAGGGGGGAGCTGGATGAAGCGAGGTTGCTCCTGTTTTCCATAATTAGTTAGCAAAGTGCCCCGAGTCACACTTTTGATTGGGAACCCCGGCAGCCAGGTGTTGCGTCTGTCACCCCGAGCAGCCAGGCAAAGCAAACCAGCCTCAATAGCCTCAATGAAGCTCTGTTCTGTTATAGGCCACATTACTGGTGTGGGATTGAGCTGTGTTTAGGTACTGCCTTGCAGGGCTTTCTTAGTTTTTGCTGTTGTGCACCTGTTTGTGAGGTAAAAGCAGAAATACAAAAGCAGAATCTCAGTGAGCATGTGAAAGCCAGTGAAGTATAGGATAGTGTACACTCGACTTGCACATAAGAACTGCTGATGTAATCATGAAGACTATAACGCTTATAATCAGTCCATGCAGGATTTCGCAGTTTCTTTTTGTGACTGTTGCAGCCAAAAATGCTAGATTTTGCTGTGGTTTCCCCCCCCCCCCCCCCCCCAAATTTGTGATGCAATTTGCAGAGTTTTTGTGATTTTTTTGTGGAAAACTACTTGAATTGGTGAAATTGCAATTGCACGGAATTGTTTTGTACGGCCTTTCGCAGTGAGGTTTGTTGATAAATGAGACCTTTCGCTGTACTCATGTTCGACCCGTGTGAATCGAAAAGGGCTTTGGCTGAATGCGCGTTGTGATGACATCACACGATGCATCTTGGCCCAAATCTACGGAAAATCTGTGGTAATTTTGAAAATTACGAATATTGTGGTGTTTGCTTGATTTTGTGTTCATTTATGCAATCGTGAAATCCTGGAGGGACTGTATAATGACCATCCTTTCAACACATTTAATACTGTTTGACTTTATAAAATGGAGTTATACAAGGGTAATGATTTATAACCCCGATATCCAAGGAGGATGGGTTCCATTTTGAGTCTAGTCCCTCTCAGGTTTTTCTAAATCTACATCCAGATTTGCGTAAAGCTGCTATGTGACAATGCCTACTGTTAAATGCACTTTACAAATAAAACTGAATTGAACTGTATATAGTAGGGCAGAAAAAAAGGCAGCATGCCGTGCCCCTGGCATCACCCTGCTCACATCTGAACACACACACACACACACACACACACACACACACACACACACACACACACACACACACACACACCCAAATCAGGAGTAATGCTGAGTGACAGCTACCACAGGGCACGGCCCTAGCATCGACATCAGCCGTTTGTTCCCATGATCGCTCCCTGATAGGCAATTGGATTTGTCAGTGACCCTAAACAATTGCTGCGATGAGGATCAGTGGGCCTTTCCTTTCCTTGGCCCCACTGCCCATCCTGATCAATAGAACTGATCAATGGCCAGCAGTCGATATTGACGACTCTACTGACTGCTCCGGAGCAGAGACAGCTGCCCAGAAGGTTGGCAGTGCACTCCCCCGGAGTACTTGTTGAGTCGTTGTTTAGTTTGACATCTAAATTTTAAAAAAATGTTTACACTAGCACTGAATCTCCTGTCCACTGAATCACCCCTCCCTTTCCAAAAGTGGCCAGCAGCGTATGAGCGCAAACACACAAATATCTATATATAAATAAGGATCCCGAATCCAATCAGTCAGGCTGACCTGATCTTATTGTGATCAAAACCTCAAAACCAACATCATCTATATTCCTGATATAAGAGCAGCTCTCAGGATTTCTCCAGTATTAGTTGAGGTTTAGGGTCACAATCGAGAGGCTCAGCTGTGAGGGCCTGCCAACAAGCATACAGCACTGAGTCCCGGGCAGCTGAAGAGCCTTGAGTAATACACAAACCCAATTAAATCCCTACCTGAGCTCGAGCTTTCCTCTCGACATGAGATGGGCCACGTAGCCTCTCTGTATATGCCTCAGCTGGGTCAGCCCTTACATCCCATGTACACATGTGCTTAAGGATTTTCTACTTTGATGACTTGAACTGACAAAGCAGCGCTGCTGATTCACATCCGTCCTATAAATAAAGGCACTTGTGGCTGAGTGGGCACAGCGAGACACACTGACCCAGAGAGTGAGAGCACGGCAGCTGCCACAATTACAGCTGATTAACAGCAAATTAAAGGGAAGACACGGAGTGGCGTGATAAGTTTAACAGACATGACTTACTGCGCATTTTCCAGTGCAGGAGCAGCCCGGTGTCGATTTTGTTTTCCGTCCGACTGGCTCACACATCTGTCTGTGCCGTTGCTTTGGCACGCTCTTGCAATTGTCAGAGCCAAGAGGAGTTAGTTAACCATTCTCATTAATTAACAGATTTAGCCCCCTGGAGAAAAGAGCACAAAAGCACCACTGCCGAAGCTCCAACGTCTTGTTGATATTTGTCCATCTAGGCCTTATGTATACTGGAGAAGGCACAAATGCAAATGCAAACATACATCCTCTAAAAAAAATAAACACAGCTCATTCTTTGTGGTGTGAATACAGGCCTAATGCAACACAATGGCTGCTTTTAATCCATCTATTCTCCATCTTACACCCAGGTTTAACAAGTGCATAATCAATAATCGCACTTTCTCTGTATTTCACTACCAATTTACAAAGGACTTCCCACAAAACACAAACTTTGAGCTATCAAAAGAGCACCCTGTTCATTCATTGACCTTAGCTGTGTATAATTGAAAAGGCAATCATGTATCAAATGAGCGTACAGAAAGAAAATGCATGTTTTCTTCGGAGTGTATAATCTATTTCAGTTGTTCCACTAAAACACGGCTATTTTAAACACCCTAGTAGTAAATGCCACTTATCTTTTCAGTAACACACTGCTCGCATTTTAAAGTTCTTACACACTTAAGTTTCGAACAAAGCCTAATGAGTTCCAAGATTTCCTTTCTAACAGATTCAAATATTGCCTGCTATTTGTTAATCCTTTAATTAAAAAGTATAGAGTGGAATAGATAATAATAATAATAATAATAATAATAATAATAATAATAATAATAAAGCAAGACATTATAGACAAAAATACATACATTTTGTAAATACCTTTTGTTATGTTGATTGAATTGATCAGAAACACACACTTACCCCTTGCCTTTTCCTCTTTGGGTACAACCAGAAATGTACCTCAGAGCAAAATGATATAATACGCCATTCTCTTCCCCTGGTTTAAGTGGCACCTCCAGGGATGGTGTGTTTTTTTTTGTGGTTTTTTTTTGAGAAAACACAATCACTCCCATGTGACACTGTTAACGTTTTTGTAAACATCCAGAACACATCGGTAATGACTGGTTAGCCAGCAAATCACTAAAATACAACAAAGGATGGCACTTTATTCCAAGGTAGCTAATTGGCAATTAGTAAAACAATTGCCGAATGCTGCAGCTCCTGTCTAAATGACAGCTTTTCCTGCATGACCCAATGCAGCAGCACACTGCACAGAACACAGCGAGCTATGCTTCCTCGTAAAATTACACTAAATTGCCAGACATACAAAATGGGCTCATTTACCTAAATAGTGTGATTGAATGTATGTTCATCATGGTTTGTTTTTTTTTTTTTTTAGAAAACTAACATAAATTGGCTCTTCTGGGTGTGTAAGCCTATTCCAGATAGAAACAGAATAAGAGAAGACTTGTAATTAAAGCCGGCACATAATCACCAAAACATGTGAGGCCTTTTGCAAAACACACAACTACAAAACAGTTAAAGCAGGTGAGATAGATTTGGATCCTACACAGTTTTAAACAGGGGAGCTGCACGATTAATTATAGTTTATATTTTATCTCATTGTGATACGAGCTTAATAAACACATTGTGAAGGGCTGCAATAACAGAACGGCTTAAAATTTTGTAATTAATAGCTCATGACCCATGGGTGGCATCACTAGAGTAGGACCATGGAGAGGCAGAAAGTTACAGACTGAAGACAAGCACACATTTAAATAGGTATTGTACCCTAAGTAATAAAACATGACTGACCATGCTCTTATAGGAACATGATCAACAACAGAGTTATGTTATGCAGCCCAACGTGAAGCCACCCCAGAATCAGAATTTGGGGAATCAGAATATTGTATTAATCTGAATCGGGGAATCGGATTATGGCGTTTACATGACTCAAAATTAATTAGAATATCACCAAATTCCAATTAATATCATAATATTGATGTGCATGTAAATCTTACAATTGTCTTTTTATGGGGTGTAAACAAAATTTTCAGTTTCTTGTAGGGCAAATATTTGCAGAAACAGTCATATATTCTAAATATTCCTTCCATAAAATTTCCAGGTCTATTTTGTTGCATATCCAATCAGAGAATCATTATCACCTACAGTACATGCTTCATCTTAATATATTGCAACTCATGTTGTCGTTATGATATCCAATAACTGCAGTGCAGCCGTGGTGTTAAATGTTAAGTACGTTGTCTCAGAGACCATTTTTCTATAAACTAACTCAAACAATTCATCTGCCACTATAAAACATGTGCAAACTTGTACACTGACGAACCTGGAACTGCAAAATGAAAAGGGTGATGAGGAAAGAAACCCAACGATGAGCAACAGAAACAGCTAACAGAATGACCCTGCATAATTCCAGCAGCTTCTCGCCAACACGGAACGTGCCAACATCATCAATCACTCAGTCCCTCTGTACCTCTCCGGAGGCAGAACTGACGTGAAGCGCCGGCTTTTGCTTTAACACCCCCCTCCGCTAAAAATGCGTTCAGCATCTTGACTCTCACTCACTATTAATAACAGGACATTGGAGAAATCAGCTGTGTGTTTGTGTGTCTATTCGTGCAGAGGAGCAAGAGAGAGCTAAGCAGGGTGAAGAGAAAGAAAGGTGAGAGTTGCTCTCTGGAGTGCTCTAGTGTATTTGTAAACATTATTAATCACAGATTAGCAGATGGGGATGCTAATTGCACCTGTGGAAATAACATGGCCCAAAGGATACTTCTATTTACCAACTTCTATTTACCAACTGGCATTTCTGTGAGGCGTGCGTGCCATGAGAAAGACAGGGAGAAAATGTTTAAGCTGGATCGGAAGGATCCAAATCGTCATCACCCCCACCTATGCCCAGCAAACATACACACACGTACAGTATGCATGCAATCAGCAGCTCCACCTACTACACTAACCCACACCTAAAGTGTTACTGCACCGTGAGAGACACTACGTCCCGACAGACCTACGTCCTGAGCATCAGACCCTCAACACCTGCTACACATCCCCAGGCATGTCAAGTGATGTTTATCCATAATGTAGGTGTGACTTATATCCTGCTCAAGGATGGAGTGTACCTAACGATCTTGTGTACTGAGCAATATAAACAAAAGGCCAGGAGGATGTGCTAGATTTCCAGAACTATATTTGACTAACGTCCCATCGTGCAAAGTATCATATAGAAACAATATTTCTATCGACAGCCTCTTTAAAAATGGTAATCATAATTAATGAGCTGTACATTAAATATGAAAACTACATGTTGCATCAAGTTGGCTAATGTCAGGTTGCACTGAATGGCACACACTCAAGCACATTAGGGCCAGTTTATCATCATCAATCCACCTACCGAGCCAAGCATGTTTTTTGGCAGGTGGGAGGAAACCTGAGAACATGTAGGAAACCCACGCAAACACAGGGAGACACAACCATTAACCCAAGCTCAAGACAGAAACCCTGTGAGACTCTGCAACTATTTCACCCTGCACACATCATGTGTACTTTTAATGTCATATATTATATTACAAGTACAATGTATCTATCCATCCATCCACTTTCTGTACTACTTATCCTACACAGGGTCACGGGGAGCCTGAAGCCAATCCCAGGAGACTCATGGACACCCTGGACGGGATGCCAACCCATCGTAGGTCACAATCGCACACACACTCACACACTACAGACAATTTGGAAATGTCTGTCTTTGGAGCCAACTGGAGTACCCACACACAGGGCGGGGACAGGAATCGAACCCCCAACTCTGGAGGTGCGAGGCAAACATGCTAACCACTAAGCCATGAGCTGTCTCAAATTGTGAACTATGACGTATTAGTATCTTTTGCGTTTCAATTTCTTCTCCATTTGGCCATTAGTGTAGCTTTGTTTATATTAAAAATAAATAAATAAATAAAATCAGCCCTTACCCTTCACAGAATTGCAGATGATGTGGACATCCTTTATCTTTCAGCCATTATGGTTCAAATCACATACACCACAAATATGGCTAAACTGATGTTTTTTGGAAAGGGTTTGGATCAGTTTCTAGTTCAAATTATTATATAAAGGATTTGTGATTGGGACAAAACTGGTGTTGGGAACAGCACAGGTTCTACCTATGTATCAGGCTCTAGTAGATATAACCCAATGTAGTGTACACAGAAGCACAGAGTCAGCCGTTTTGCACAAACACAAGTTCCAGCTTGTCTCACACTCACCCGGCCATCAGCGTTCTCGATCAATCAGGGCTCTCCCATGCAGTGATTGCTAATTGATGCACTAATCCAGTGGTTAAGTACTGTGCCCATGAGCTCGGGAGTGCATCCAAGGCAAACACCTGGCATCGCTCATCGATGTGTCACGTCTAGAGATCGAATTGAACAGAGGACTTACGGAGCATGGAGATACACACAGAGGAGGCTGATTCTCATGCGGCATATTACTGAAGAAGGATCGTACTACTGTATTTTGGGAAATTTTTCAGAACTTTAACAGCACATTGTTTTGCATGACATATACATCACAGCTGGTTGTGCAAGGCCATAGCTGGATGACATCTCTATCTGTAACTTTACATTGTTTGGGAACCAACCTTGCTTTCCAGTTAGCAAAAACAAAAAAAGTTGGTAGTGATGTTGAGCAAAGCATGTCAATGTGTGTGAGTAACTGTTAAGCATGTCTTGTTTTTATTATATATTGTGACGTTTACAGTGAAAAACAAACATTTGCATACCCTTAGGACAAAATAAAGCAGACAAAAATTTTATTTACAGCATTTGGTGTTATAATTTATAGCATTATATTTACTGTGTCAGTTTTCCCAAATATTCCTTCACTAAACAACATAAATGGTCAAACAGTGTATTTTAAGATATTAGTGAAGTACTCATTAAAAGTGATATCAGTTCAAAGGTTTGCATTTTCCATTCTTAATCTAAATATTCTCTAATAACTTGTATACTCACCTTTTGCCTTTATAACTTTGCCAAACCTTGGTTTAGTTTTTATCTGAGCTGAGTACCTTAATAGCACTTTTACAGGATTTCCCAGATGCCAAGGACAATTTATCTAGTTTGTCATTTTCCCAGGGCTGGGCCACATGACAATATATTGATATTGTGATAAATCATGTCACAATATACTTTTCTGAAATAATATTACATCCTTTTATTAAATGTATTTTTAAATAATTACAAACTGACTGGAAGCTGCACATTTTGTTAAAATTGTGTACTTAATCTCTTTTTTTTTTTTTTTTTTAAAAAAACAGTGGTTTATTTTTTTTTCTCCTTTTTAGTGTTGTTTATTTGTTTGTTTATTCAATATAAATAAACAAATTTGTATAATTAATATAAAAACTACAGAAAAATATTTTTAAAAATTGTAAATATTATATATCATCAAACAAGTTGTTTTTTGTAAATGCAGTACTACTGTATTGCTAGCAATTGTTCCCAAACCTAAACATCATGATGCACATCATGTATCACAGAAATGTCTCTGGGAATCATAATATGATATTTTTAGCATATTTCCCACCCATAGTATAAATGTCTAGTATTATTGTTTAAGATGCATGAGAGCACTGACAAAGATTTTCAAGGTCTTCTAACTCACCAGCACTGTCTCTGTCTCTCTACAGAATGCTGTGAAAGGCCAAAGAGTCAAAAGAGTGCATTAGAAAGTGGAACACAGCATCAAGCTTACAATATCAGTCAATGGATCAGTCAATTGTGCACGCCAAAATAACTTCTACATATAAAGTACCCTCTATAAGCAACAGCCTAATCATACCACAAGCACAAGCCTGAGAAAGGCTTTCACTCTATACAGCTTCACTCACATCGACCTCATGGCCTTGAGTCTCGGCTCTCTCTGTAACGATCCCAACCACACTATGAACACCTGGACACAATACCTAAGTAAATCTGATAATCACAGCACACCTTGTGTGACTGTTTAAAATGTTGTTTCTGTTTAGGTCTGGTCTGGTCACGGAGCCCTCTCAGGAAATGAAAGGAAGGTCAGTGAATAGCAGATGAAGCCGATGAAATTACAGGAAATGATTTCAAATTCGTAATGTTCTCTAAAGCTTTGCAGCACCATATCCCGATGGCGGTCATCTTGACAGATGTCTTTTTAGTTAGGGTTATGTTGCCCTCACGCTCCTGCTGATAAGAATAGTAGGTCTGAAGTGTTTCAGTGGCATGCTACTGCCACCTAGTGAAGAAAACTGAGCAGATACGGCAACAGCAGCTCCCAATACAATGCATCTGATAGCAAATGTAACAGAAAGACTGGGTGATATGAAGATATAAAACCACTATAGTGATAAATAGACAGATACAATACTGATATTGTAATAAATGTACACTTCTCTGAGTTGATAAACAATAAGTAACTGATTAGACACACACACAGTGGGGGAAAAAAGTATTTGATCCCCTGCTGATTTTATACGTTTGCCCACTGACAAAGAAATGATCAGTCTATAATTTTAATGGTAGGTGTATTTTAACAGTGAGAGACAGAATAACAACAAAAAAATCCAGAAAAGCGCATTTCAAAAAAGTTATAAATTGATTTGCATTTTAATGAGGGAAATAAGTATTTGATCCCCTATCAGTCAGTCACTCTCTTAAAGGGAGTGCTCCTAATCTCAGTTTGTTACCTGTAAAAAGACACCTGTCCACAGAAGCAATCAATTAATCAGATTCCAAACTCTCCACCATGGCCAAGACCAAAGAGCTGTCCAAGGATGTCAGGGACAAGATTGTAGACCTACACAAGGCTGGAATGGGCTACAAGACCATCGCCAAGCAGCTTGGTGAGAAGGTGACAACAGTTGGTGCGATTATTCGCAAATGGAAGAAACTGTCAGTCTCCCTCGGTCTGGGGCTCCATGCAAGATCTCACCTCGTGGAGTTTCAATGATCATGAGAATGGTGAGGAATCAGCCCAGAACTACACGGGATGATCTTGTTAATGATCTCAAGGCAGCTGGGACCATAGTCACCAAGAAAACAATTGGTAACACACTACGCCGTGAAGGACTGAAATCCTGCAGCGCCCGCAAGGTCCCCCTGCTCAAGAAAGCACATGTACAGGCCCATCTGTAGTTTGCCTGAGTGATTCAGAGGAGAACTGGGTGAAAGTGTTGTGGTCAGGTGTGGTCAGATCTCTTTGGCATCAACTCAACTCGCCATGTTTGGAGGAGGAGGAATGCTGCCTATGACCCCAAGTCATAACACCATCCCCACCGTCAAACATGGAGGTGGGAACATTATTCTTTGGGGGTGTTTTTCTGCTAAGGGGACACGACAACTGCACCGCATCAAAGGGATGATGGACGGGGCCATGTACCGTAAAATCTTGGGTGAGAACCTCCTTCCCTCTGCCAGGGCATTGAAAATGACCTTAATGACTTGAAGAGGATCTGTAAAGAGGAGTGGGACAAAATCCCTCCTGAGATGTGTGCAAACCTGGTGGCCAACTAAAAGAAACGTCTGACCTCTGTGATTGCCAACAAGGGTTTTGCCACCAAGTACTAAGTCAAACGGGTCAAATACTTATTTCCCTCATTAAAATGCAAATCAATTTATAACTTTTTTGAAATGCGTTTTTCTGGATTTTTTTGTTGTTATTCTGTCTCTCACTGTTAAAATACACCTACCATTAAAATTATAGACTGATCATTTCCTTGTCAGTGGGCAAACGTACAAAATCAGCAGGGGATCAAATACTTTTTCCCCCCACTGTGTGTGTGTGTGTGTGTGTGTGTGTGTGTGTGTGTATATATATATATATATATATATATATATATATATATATATATATATATATATATATATATATATATATATATATATATACATACACACACACACATTTTGTTTGTTTGTATGTTTGTTTGTTTATCTCCACCACACACCCTTGCCGGTCACTTTAATAGGAACACCTGTACACCTGCTCATTTATGCAGTTATTCAATCAGCCAATCATGTGCCAGCTGTGCATAAAAATCATGCAGCTACAGTTCAAGAGCTTCGGTTATTGTTCACATCAAACATCAGAATGGGAGAAAATGTCATCTCAGTCATTTTAACCGTGGCATAGTTGTTAGTGCCAGATGGGCTGGTTTGAGTATTTCAGAAACTGCTGAGCTCCTGGGTTTTTCACAGTCTCCAGAGTTTGCACAGAATGGTGTGAAAAACATCCTGTGTGCAGAGGGTCTGCAGTCTGAAACACCTTGTTGATGAGAGAGATCAGAGGAGAATGACCAGACTGGTCTGAGCTGACAGGAAGTCTATAGTAACTCAAATATCACTCTTTACAACCGTGGTGAGCAGAAAAGCATGTCAGAACACTCAAGACATCAAACCTGGCCGTGGATGGGCTACAACTGTTGAAACCATATCAGGTTCCACTCCTGTCAGCCAAGAACAAGAATCTGAGGCTATCATGGGCAGAGACTCACCCAAAATGTGCAGTTGGAAGACTGGAAAAAGACCAGGTGATTTTTTTTTTCTAATCTTCAACTGTCCAGTTTCGGTGAGCCTTTGGGTGAGTCTCAATTTGATGTTTTGTGCATGCTGATATCATTTTCTGCTCACCATGGTTGTAAGGAGTTACTATATCCTTCCTGGTAGCTCGAACCAATCTGGCCATTTTCATCTGACCTCGCTTATCAACTAGGTGTTTCTACCCACAGAACTGTCACTCACTCAGTGTTTTTTGTTTGTTTGTTTGTTTTTCACTCCATTCTGTGTAAACTCTAGAGACTGTTGTGTGTGAAACTCCCATAACATCAGCAATTTCTGAAATACTCAAACCAGCTCATCTGGCACCAACAACCATGCCTCGGTCAAAGTCACAGAGTTCACACTTTTTCCCCATTCTGATGTGTGATGTGAACATTAACTGAAGCTCCTGACCTCTATCTGCATGATTTTATGCTTTGCGCTGCTGCCACATGATTGGCTGATTGGATAACACCATATAAGAGCAGGTGTACAGGTGTTCCTATTAAAGTGGACGGTGAGTGTATATACCTATTGTTTTATTTTACCTTCTTTTCTGTGTTAAGAAAAGACACTGGCATTGTTAGCAAACCTAAATATCATTATATGTACCGCATATCATGACCATTTCTCCAAACTTTATTTATAAAGTTATCATTATTTTGATATTACATGAGTGTTATCATGTTATGACATTTTTCTTATTCCATATATGAACAAATCTTCATCTCTTAATTTTCGCATTACATATTCCTGTTCACAGGAATCCCTGTTGTAGTGACAAATTACAATATATTCCAATAGCAGGAATATTTCCCACTGTGAACTGGAATATAATAACAGTGATTAATGATATATCAAGCTCACTTCCTTTGACCAAACAATGTCAGTGTAATGTATAAGAACAGTCTAATTTATGATCACACAATATCACCACACTGGCACTAGGCACCCAGTGGTCATTAAGTAGACCCCTGGGAAAGTGTTGCTTATAAGGCATTTGGTGTCATTTTCCCTCCTGACATTCTTCAGTGCCCCTCATACCTCTCTCTCACGACAGGCCACACATCCTCTCACTCACTTCCCACAGCTTTTTGGCCAGCCCATCGTCTCGGGCCATGTCACTGACTTCGTGGAGGGTGCAAGAGGTGAAGTATCGGCCACTCAGAGGCTCCAAGCCCTCCTGGAGAGCACAATGCAGCGTGGTCTGAGCTCCGCCTTCTGGGGTCAGATGGAAGAGCTTGAAGATCAGCCCCAGCAGCTTCATCCACAAATTTATATTGCGGCCAATTTCTGTAGCTACTATTCCTGAAAGGAAATACATATATGGAGAGAATACATGGAATGAGCCTGGTGCTGCACAACTTTTAAGAGACTTGACATCTGATTACATGACTAACGTAACGGCTTTATACTGGACAGCGTGGATCTGGAGACTGTCCTTGGAATCCTGCTGGCCAGGAATACACACTGGATGGGGTGCAAGTCCATCACAGGCCACTATGCACACGCACATTCACACCTAGGGGCAATTTAGAGTATCCAGTCCATCTAGTGGCATGTTTTAGACGGTGGGAGGAAACCAGAGAACCCAGATGAAACCCACACAGCCACAGGGAGAACATGTGAGAGTCCACACAGACAGATCTAAAGGTACATTCACACATACAGAGATTTTACCACTGAAAGTCGCCAGTCACTGTACTATGAAGTTGCCAGCAGGTGTTTCTACCACTGGTTGCCATGGTAACATTTATCAGTGGGTGGCACAACTAGCATTCCACTTTTGACAACAAACCAGTTTTCTTGCCAGCGTTTCATTGAAAATCAATGGTCTCCAATCGCTTTGTCGCTGCATGTAGGAACATACCTTAAGGCAGAGAAGGAACCGAGGCACTACCTGCTGACCTCCATTTTTTAGAAACCTACCTAGCAACAGTAACTAAGCAGGAGATAAGACAATTCACACAACAAGTCCCTGATACATGGTGAGCCAAAAAAGGACAAAGCAATGAACAAGAATGTAAAAATAATGAATAAAAAATAAACAAGCAAACACTGAAGCAATATGCAACATAACGCCATACAGAATAGCTTTTCCTTTATATTTTTTAAAACAGCCTTTTTAAACTTGCAGACAGCCTTTTACACATCGTGTCACTATTGTTCCATTCAGTTTGTTGTATTAATGTATTATAAAGGTGCTGTATTAACATGAAATGAGTCCTAACTTTGAATGATCTGCAACATTTTTTGTGGTGAAGAGAACCATGGCCCATTTTTATTTTGCCCCAGAGTGGGTGTAATGTCAGACATTTTAAACACTCTGTGCCCAGGGTGTGACATGAACAAGAACATGACATGGATATTATTATCATATCATCATATTAGTGAGTCAACACTGTGAGAGATACAGTAAAACACAAAAAGGATAAGGTTGTAACTGATTTGATCACTAACCAGGATGCAGGCTATAGCAGGTCACACTGCTACCCTCCAGACGGTTGGCCAGCTCTCGGGTAAACAGCACATTACAGAGTTTGCTATGGCAGTAGGCCATGAAGCAGTGCCACACTGACTGCCCTGTCACCAAATCCTTGTGTGTGTTGAGAGTGTTAAAGTCCACAGAGCCCATGCAATGCAGCTTGGATGACACGTTGACGATTCGACTCTGCCCTGATGACTTCAGCCGATCCAGCAGCAACAGAGTCAGAAGAAAGTGGCCCAGGTGGTTAACCCCAAACATCATGCCAAAGCCATCCTCAGTTCTGCCTGCTATTATCAGTCCTTCAGGCCAGAATTTAAAAAAATAATAATTATGTAAGCCAGGAAAGACTTTACTTTGCTCACACTTTACAATGATATGTTCTGAATGAACAACAAAACAGTTTCCAAAATGAAGAGTGATAACAATGCAAATGAAGGTAGTAACTGTTTTATCCTGTTCAGGGTCGTGTTAGATCCGGAGCCTATCCCAAGAACAATGGGCGTGAGGCAAATCCCAGTCCATCACAGGGTACCATGCACACACCCACACAGACACAGAGACACAGACACACACACACACACACACTCTCATTCATACCTGGGGCATTTTAGTGGGAGGAAACCAGAGAACCCAGAGGAAACCCACACCAAGACAGCCTGTGAGGAGGGAACACTACACAGTGAAAAAAGGTCTACAGGGTGTCCCAAAAGTCTCCACACATAGGGGAAATTAACACCTTTTAGCATAATGTCTTGCAAAATTGTTCATACTTTAGTTTACATTATATGTAGTTTTTTTTTTTTTTGTTTTTTGTTTTTTTTTTTTTCCAGATAGCCTTTAAGAATGCCTTTGACAAAAGAAGAACGTATTGACATCATTCTCATGGCTGGATCAGGAAGCCGTCAAGCTGTCAAGCTGGCAAGCACATCACGCTCGACACTGTTGCCAAACTCATTAACAAATTCAAAAAGTGTTGCGGACCAACCGAGAAGTGGACTTCCACGAATATCCGCTAACGAAGGCACAACCGTGTATGGAGACTTTTGGACGCTCTGTAGTTTGTTGTGTGGATCCCCTGGACACCCCCGTAACCGACAGGGCTGCTAAAAGTCACCTGCATTGTTGATGAGCAGGTCCAGTCTGGGCTCAGTCTTGAGAAATGTCTCAGCAAAATCACGCACAGACTTAAGACTGGCCAAGTCCAGATGCATAAACAGCACAGCTGTGTTACCACTTTCCTACAAAACACAGAAACAAATGTTTAATATGTTTCACTGTACACCACCAAAACCACGAGGAAGACATCTAATCAGAACAACATGCAATAACTTTACCCTTCTGATGTCATACGCAGCCGCCTCAGCTTTCTCCTTGTTTCGGCAGGCCAGAATAACCCTGGCTCCTCGTCTGGCCAAATCCAGGGCTGTTGCCTTCCCAATGCCAGTGTTAGCACCTGTGACATATGTTTGTTTGGTTAGGATAGGGAATCCCATCAAATCAAGCTAACTGAGGAAAGCAAACATCACTATTAGATCTACAGTTTCAATCCCAATCGCGGTTTAACAGAATCACAGTTCACTACACTAGGATATTTTTCATAAATACAGCAACGTTTTGCATTTCGTGTAAATTGTAAATGAAGTCTGTTTACATTGTTAGAACTCACCGGTGACTACAGCTGTCTTTCCGTTCAACATCACTGTACTTCTACACCTGGCTCCTCTGAACACGTTGTAGTAAATGAGTATATATGCTGTAACAGCAGCTGTTATTATCGCCAACACAACAGACATTATTCTAATGTATGCTTCCGGTTCCGGTTTCCAGAAAAAAAAATACTGCTACTGTTTAACTTTCCGAAGTTTCAAATCTCTCGTCTATTTCGACATTTGTCGTGTGTTTTTGTGGCGTTAACGTTTTAAATGACGTCATCGCCCTACTTCCGGATCTCTTTGCCGCAGCCTTCCTGTTGTGCCACTGGGCGGCGCACGTGCTGTTTTCCCGACCCTTCATTCCGATGCGCGTGACACAAACCAAAAACCGCCTCATCTTTGCCAATGTAGTTACACGAAATGTTTATGGCAAAATGTTTCCAAGCTCGTTTTTAATTACACAAAAATATACTGAGGTCGCTTTAGTAAACGAACATGTGCTGTTTGTGTTCCTAAACTAGCACAACACCTTGATATTAACACAACAAAAACAGAATTAAATGTAAATGGATCCTGCTGAAAAATCCAACTAGTCTGACCAGCTACCAAAGCACAGGCCAAGCTGCTCAAGTTGTTTAACCCCAGCCAAATGACGAGTTTAAAAAAATAACAGTGAGCGAATCAGAAAACATTTATTGACCAATTTAGTCAAGTAATACAGAAGCTAGAAAATAACTACCTTCCTGGTAAGGAGGTTGTACTAGCTTAACCAACTTAGCCTGTTACTGTGCAACAGATGAAGCTGGATTTTTCAGCAGGTTAGCAATTTTACCTAAATGTAGATGTACACTTACTAACCAAAAACACGGTTTTCTATTTATATCTGCATGTATCTGAAGATTACAAACATGATAAAATATTGCAACAATTATTGCATTAATGGATGCTATCTTTAATGTATTGATATAATGGGCACAGTTATTTTAATATAGTGGTCAGCACATTTGCCTCGCACCTCTGGGGTTGGGGGCTCGAATCCCACCTCTGCTTGCATGTTCTCCTTGCAGCTTGCATGTTCTCCCCATGTTTCAGGGGTTTCTTCTGGGTGCTCTGGTTTCCTCCCAGAGTCCAAAGACATGCAGTGTAGGCTGACTGGCGTATCTAAATTGTCTGTAGTGTGTGAAAGGGTGTCTGATTGTGCCCTGCAATGGGTTGGCTAGGTCTCCTGCCTTGTGCCCTGAGTTCCCTGGGATGACCCTAAAGCGGTATGGATGGTGTTGGTGTTGTTCGGGGTTTTTGTACGTTCGTTTGTTTATTTTTTGGCCATATTTCAAAATTTGAAAATTGGCCATTTGAAACTATAGACTCTTCATTACCTCTTGTAAGTTTAAGCATTAAAAAATTTAAATCTATATCCAAATACTTACAATACCATACTTGCATACCCAAAAATTCATTAGCTAATTTTTTTTAATCCAGTTTCAAATTTATATAGAGCTAAAATACAGTTTTCTTAACTTTTGACAAATTTGGTTTCACAACAAATCTTCAGGTCATTTATTTTCATGGTTTTGGAGTGGGAAAAACATACTCAGGGTGTTTTTTATGTTTTTATGCTTTTATTGATCACTTTAGCACTGATCACACTGTGACAATGATAAGTACCAAATTCCCATCACTGCCTCATTCACAGTTTCTGCATGCTGGTGATCTGTCACTCCCATCTTTTTTTGTAATGGCAAGAGTGATAAAAAGAAAAAAAGCACTGTTAACACTTTGCCATGTAGCACCAGATTTCAAGCCCGTGCCATAACTGGTCTGGTCACAGCAGGAATGGAAGAGTAGAGGAGAGGAGGAAGTAGAGGATGAAGATGAGAAGGAGGGGGAGGATTAGGAGGTGTGCGAGGAGATGGAGGTGGTCATGGGAGGGAGAGAGGAGGCACGGGCGGGAGGAAGAGAGCAGCCCTCACTGCTGGACTCGGCGAAGCGATTGCACCTGGAAGGTGTGAGCATGGGATCCCCATTCCCGGTAGTGTTTATACTCGCCTCCATGGCGATCACACTCCAAGATATATTGGTAGCCACGGAAGCCAGGATACTGGTAGCAAACCCAGCTAAAATAAGATGAAAGCAGAAGTGAGGTAGTTGAGTAGGCTGATTTTCTCACTCAGCAACAAAGACAAACTTCTAGGTACGGATTAAACCAATTCCATATTAAGAATCATTTTTAAAAGGTAATCTACGGTATATTCATTGTGGAGTTCAGACTTAATTTATGACTAAGAAACCATCTAAATTAATGTAAATATTAAAACAAAAGATATCAGTTATGTTAACCATTATTACATACTGAAGAACATGGAGCCAAACTAAGAGGAACCAAAAGCTGCTTGGAGGACATGAAAGAGGTTGGATAAGGTTATTACAGAATACTTATATCACTTTTAAAACAAGGGAGGCAAGCTTCTGAAACAATATCATGCTGACTTTTTCACAAATAATAGCTTAACATAAACTATTTTACCATTTTTGTTATTTGTGAAAATAAGGAACATTAAACCTCATAGATCTTCTTACAAATGTAATTTGAAAACTTGTTTGAAAACACTGTTTGCACTCAACAGTGTCAATCATTTTATTGCAGAAAGTAAGAGGAAATAGTGCAAGAGAAAAACAGAGTAAGACAGAATGGGAGAGCATAATACTCACGCCCCACTTTGGACCTGCATGGATCCAATCTCGTTGTTGGGCCAGCCCATGGCCTGAAGAGAGGGGTAGTCATCATTCATCTCCCACTGGCGCCCAATGAAATTTTCCCGCTCAAAGACTATGATCTTTGACTCCTTATGGTTCTGCAAATATTAGCATAGATTTTTAATGTTTTTGCATGCAATCCAACACATGTCATATATATATATATACACACTCTCTGCCAGATAATCATTTGAGCAATAAATCAGATGTTTATTATAGGAACAGGAAATGAGACTCACAGCACAGCAGATTGGGCGGAAGGACATCAGTCTCTCAATATGGTAGGCGTTGCTGCCACTCCATGCTTCCCAGCGAGGGTAGTCTCCTCTCTCCAGGATGAACTGTTGCCCACAGAAGCTGGAGTGCTCATAACCCGCCCAGCTGCCCAAACACACACATACACAAGAATGTTTCAAGGCACTATACAACAGCAAAGTTAAAGATCTGCATAGTCTCATTAGAAGACAAAAATCAGTTTTAATCAGCTTTTTTTCTGAAAGCTAGGGCAACATGGCTGAGACTTACGCTCCACATTCCACCTTCAGTGAGCGAACATTGTCAATTCCACACTCCATGATGTTCTTGCAGGAAGAGGTGAAGTCCACGCGTTTGCCCTGGAAGTTCTCCTGGTCATATACTGTGATCTGGACATGTGTAACAGGTTATAAGGAACATGAAGTCTGTTTTTAATTCAGTATATTTCCATGATCACTACAGACTCACCTTCCATGGTCCTGTTGGTGTTGGGTCAGTCTGAGCCATGCTTACAAATATCTCAGTACTGAGGGAGTGCCCTGAGAAACACACACACAGACACACACATGCTATAAGGCTAAGGGAACATGCATAGGGCTACGTATTTTTGGCAATTAAGCTATTAATGCATTTATTTCCAAAAGTCCTAAAATAGGAAACAGTGTTATAATAAATATATCAATACGAGTATTGTACTAACAAGCCAGATTTCACAAAGCTCACGGCTTCTTTCTCGGATTACTCAAAAAAGGAACAAACACACAACACAGGTTCAACATTCAGCATGCATTTCAATTGTCTAACAAAATCAAAACATTGTAAACATTGAGTCTGTTATTAACTAATTATTACAGCAGAATCAATAAAGTATCCAGCAGGATAGAGTCCAGAAACCTATGAACTGTGGTTTTGAAGTTCTGGTAATTTGCATGAGATTTGTTGAGTGGTTTTTAAGTGAATGTGCAATGTTCAGTATGTGTGCATGTTGTGTTTGTTTTGGGCCATTTTGAACACTGCGTTGTGCAGTGGTGCCTCCCTACCAAAGATTTTCGCAAGTCAGACAGAAAATGACACAAGCAGCTGAAAGAACCGAGATGCACAGCTTACCTGACCTACCTAATAAATAGCTGTCAAGGGGCTCCACACAACGGTGTCCTGACCTCAAACTGGGATCTATTTATACATGGCTTGGCTGAAAGGAAAGCTAGGCCACAGGCCAACCAACGGTCAGCACTTTGCTCCAGGCCTCATTGTTCGCACCTGAGCCACTGGCTTTACACAGCCCACATTACCGGCTGCCAGGAGGGCACCGTGCCCGCTGCCTGCCAAGCCTAACGCTTACATACATAGTTTTACACATGACAGTTTTGTCAGGTGAAAGACCCACATCCGCAGTGAGGGAGTCTGTCATAGTTTTGGATCATTCTAACAATTATATTACCTGTATCACATTTATATTGCCTCCATCACCAAAGTAAATAAAGCTGGTCTATAATCTAACTTTTAAAATTTTACTAAAATAATCACAGGGATACAGAATTATCATAAACAGTAAGTATTCACTGAGAACCTGTTCATCACTCTCAACCCTCAGACATGCAGCGCTTCAACTGACCTACTGCTCTTACATACTCCCACACATGAATGTGCGCACACGCGCACACACACACACACACACACACACACACACACACACACACACACACACACACACACACACACACACACACACACACACACACACACACACACACATAAGCCTTTACATGTCCATTCAACATCCGTGTCCTGCCCACTCTTTTGATTTTATGCAAAATAGGCTGCTGGACAAGTGTAGAGGGGAACATGAGGAGGAGTGTGATATGGTGGAAAGAAAAGTGATGATGTAAATAAGCCCTTTTAATGCAAAGAACATTCATTTGGAGTATTTCGTTAAACTTGAAGATAAGTGTTATATGTTTAGTGTTCAATTTTCATTGACAAATGACTCCATTTTGGCACATAATTTTCTTCTTACTTTATATGGAAGGGAATCATATGAACCAGTAATTAAAGGTGATTCTTGTCAAATCATTTGATTCATACTGTTCTGGATTTTCTGTTTCAGTCAAGGTCATAGAAGCCAGAAGGCTAAAACATAGGAAACAGTCCACCAGTACACATAATAACACATAACACCATTGAGTAAGCTGAGACTAGCCTACTAAAGTCAGCACATTGCACTCAATCCTACCCTACAGAGAGACAGAGAGAGAGAGAGAGAGAGAGAGAGAGAGAGAGAGAGAGAGAGAGAGGGGGGGAATGAAGGGATAGAGGGAGGGAGGCGAGGGGGTGGGAATTATGGTGTGGGCCAGCTTTTTTGCTGACAGTGGTGGGTGTCCAGCTGAGTCCTGGAACAAAGCATCAAACAGAGTCAGCAAGGTCAGTTCCTAAAAGCCAAAACTTTTATCCAATGGTGTGGTGGCATGCTGGCTCAGTAGCATCACTGGGGTGTATTTGTATATATAACCCTTCCTGTGGCTGGAACCAGAGCTTCATTTGGGCCTCACCATCTTTTCCTCTGCCAGCACCTCTCTTACATTCCATCACTCTCTTCTTGACTGCAGTGTTTTGGTGAGATTTGTGGAGGGGGGGGGGGGTTAAATGGATAATTAAAGGGATACCTTTAATGTGGTTAAAGAGGATCCCTCCTTTTGGGGAACCCATATAGTCCCATATAAGTGCTGACTGTAGAATTCAGAAAGCTAGTAGATGCTAGTTGAATTTATCATTTAAGGACACAACAGG
This sequence comes from Cranoglanis bouderius, assembly GCA_023630585.1. NCBI lineage: Eukaryota > Metazoa > Chordata > Actinopteri > Siluriformes > Cranoglanididae > Cranoglanis > Cranoglanis bouderius. The sequence continues at coordinate 12,859,496 of CM042540.1, forward strand.
GGAATAGGGATATCTTTTTACAGTAGATATCTGAATCTTTGCCAGTTGTGTGATGATATTCCTACAAGTATGCTTTGTATTGGACCTTTTCTAAAATATACATTTGTTCATGTAAACAAGACTTCATCTATTTAAATATGCGTAAATTTGGATTTGTCTTTGGATGATGTTAGAATTAAAATGTTTATGTCACTGTGATGACACTCTTAAGAGAAAAATAATTGGAATAGTTGGAAATGTATTTCATAATTTGCCCAGGAAAAAAAACAGATGCTGTTATAGCAAATATTTTTGTTTTGTTTTTTGTTTTTGTAACTTTTCACTATAAAATCTAATGCCGCTCCAACAGTTATCAACATTTAGGGTAATTCCTCAACAATATCCTTATAAATAGGGATGAACATGCACAATATAATGAATACTAGAAACTAGAAACCAAGATTTTTGATTCTGAAAACCTCACTGTATTAGAAATACAATGTATTTCTATTTCTGTGTATGGGGTGTGTATGGGGTGTATATGATTTATAAAGTACTTTGACATGATTATCATAATGACACATAATTTGGAGTTTAAAGCTGCTATCAAATTTGCAGATAATACAGTGGACATGATTGAACAGAAACAGTGAAATTAACACTAGTCTGTTAAATGTTGATAGTTTTATTACTACAGTTTAAGAGAAGACATCTTATAGATGCAATTTATCCAAAAAGCTGAAAAATTGTTTCTATCTGTGTGGCACATGAGAGATTGAGAAAATTGCCATACTAAGATTGGCTAGATTTCAAGTAGTTAACTCAAGAATATTATTATTTGTACATTTTTGTCTTGTCAGCATTTAAATTGTGTGAATATATTGTGTAACAAGCGCACACCAGGCAATGTGATGAGATACAAGGGCTAGTAAAACTAGTGACCTTACAATGTTTACTGCTGACTAGTAAAGCCTTAACAACAGAGAGCTTTCCCCTTTTTATCAGGGTGACAAAATGGCCACAGTGCTTGAGTTTTTTTTATATTTTAACCTCTCTTTCTCTTTGTGTCTGCAGCCTCGGCCATGTCTCATACCGCTGTGCAGGGGAGTATTGGGAGCCGGTCTGCCATGGGGATGCACACATACAAAGTAAGTCAATACTCTTCTGTTAATACCAGTAAATTTGTTATATTATTTTGTTCAGTTCACACCAACTAATTATTAAACACTGCAAAGCATAGTGTATGAAGTGTGTGCCAAATAATGTAGCTTGAAAATTCTAATTAGTATCATATGTCTGACCAGATATATCTGTACGAGTGTGAGAATTTCCAAGGTCGCATGATGGAGTTGAACGGCGAGTGTCGCAATATATGCGATAAGGGCTTTGATCGTGTGCGCTCCATCAGAGTGGAGTGTGGCCCGTAAGTCTGTAGCCAGGCCAATTACATACAGAATGTTGAATTGAGCTGTAGGCCACTCTTCGTTCCAGTGGCTCCTGATATATTTCATTACAGCACTATTTTTTCGTGAAACACAGTATTGTATGTATGTGAATATGCAGTGTATTTTTACATGGTTTCAGGTGGGTGGGTTATGAACAGCAGGACATGCGTGGTGAGATGTTCATGTTGGAGAAGGGAGAGTATCCTCGCTGGGACACGTGGTCCAATAGCTACCGCTGTGACCGTCTCATGTCCCTCAGGCCGGTCCGCATGGTGGGTGAATTAGGAGCAAGAGAATGTCAGCTCATTTTCATATGCATATACACCTGGTCAGTAGTGCGATGACATACAAATAACTTCAGATTTATTTATCAGTGTCAACCCTCTGGACCTGCTGCCCATGTTGGAAGTTTTTTTTAATAAGTCAGAGTTTATTTTTATATAACATGCTGTATAACAGATTTTCAGTGTATAAGACATTGCCTTTGGCTAGCAGATATTAGATAACATTAAGCAATATGTAGCACAATATGTACCAGCAAATGATATAGGGATCAAATTAATAATGTTTTTAGATTTAGATTGAGTTTAGTTTTGGATCTATAGAAGCTAGAGATGATCATTGAGAAACTATTTAAAGCTCTTTTTTTTCTGCTAAAGTCCAAGTAATTCAGTGAGACAATCTCTGAATTTCCCTCAGACAAACTATTACGTTATAATGACAGTTTCAGAAATGTGCACATTAGGAACACAGCATCTTTTTGAATCCCGGAGAGTCTGTCATCAGTATGCATGCATAGTTGTATAAAAATAAATAAATAAAATAAAATAAAATAAAATTTGCATATGTTACTATTTTAATACAGGATTCCCAGGATCATAAGATCTGCCTGTATGAGTGTGCAAACTTTGAGGGCCGTAAGATGGAGGTTTGTGATGAGGACATCCCCAGTCTGTGGTCCTATGGCTTCTATGACAGAGTAGCAAGCATTCAGGTCTCCGGAGGAACGTACGTCAACTGTCTTTGAAATCAACATCACTACTGTAAAGAGAGATTACCTTCACAAATGCACAGTTTGGTTGTTGTTTTGTAGGTGGGTTGGGTACCAGTACCCTGGCTATCGTGGATACCAGTACCTGTTTGAGTGTGGCCCGTACAAGCACTGGAATGAGTGGGGAGCCAACCATCCCCAGATCCAGTCTATCCGCCGAGTGCGAGACATGCAGACACATCGACGAGGCTGCTTCGAGATGACTGCATAAGCGACACAGCAGGAACTGGTGGACGGGTTGCAGGAGAGGCTCTGTGGTATATAAAATTATCCCTCAATTTACACAGACCACTTTAGAGCAGTGCAAAGGGTTTGATCAGTTTACAAAGTAAAATTATGTGTTAAGAAGCTACAGCGCACAGAGCCAAATAATTTTTTGTTAAGCCTTTTTCTTGCACTCACCTATACAGTATTTATCTAGAATGTGTTAGCTCTATTTAAATGAAATTGCTTTTTTTAAATTATTGGGCACTTTCCCAGCAATCTAACTTAAGCTATTAATTAATTTTCCAAAAACAAAACAAAACTGTGCATTAACCTCCTACTGAAGCATAAATCATGAATTGAGCATGCAACAGGTAATGGGATGAGAAAACCCTGGCCGCTTAATCTTTTTGGAAAAGGCTCCTTGTAGTAGGCTTAATTGTATAAGGATTTTATTTTCCTCTCTTTTTTGTGGACAAGATTCACATCCCCGTCATCTCGTGTGATGAGGGGACTGTGCAGTCCTGTCACACATATCTCTCTCAGGGATGTTGACATCTGGAAATTATATTTCCCACAAAGACAAATAAAGATCTCAGACCTCAGTATTGCATCAACGGAACTGTTTTTCTACAACACATTGCATTTTCTTCATTTATATAGCAGGGTACACATAGTGAACACATACACTAGCCTTGTACTTACACCTATTGGTCATGTAATCATTTATAGGTATACAGTAGATAAACAGTTATTGACGGTAGCGTATATACACTTCTCTACTCCTTTCATCAAAGAAAACAGACCACTGTGAAACCACCACTGTACAGATATTATTTGGGTGATGGAGCTTTCTGAGCAGAGCAGAGATACTGATAGCGATAGTGATTGTGGCATATTAGTGTGCGATGCTGGTATGAGTGTGTCTGGCACAGAAGAGCTATTGAGATTTTTAAACAACTTAATGGCACTGCTGGGTTGAGAAAGAGTCAGTAATAATAAAACAATCCAGTCAGCAACTGTGCTGTGGTCAGAAACTGACTGGTACAGGATAGAGGATTAGCACTGATGGGGAAAAAAAGAGCTTTAGTGTCAAAAGCTGCTTCCTCAACCACCAGCACACGTTTTACATTTTATGTAATCTTATGGTAAGCCACCACAAGCTGGGTGGAATGCAGCTGATTTTAAAAAGCACTGCAGTCTGCTTTTTTTTCCCCACAGTCAAGCTTCCAAAATTGGAAAAAAAAGTTACACTTTTTACAAAAGAGTACATTGAAATCAGCCTCATTTATTTATTTTTATTTTTTTTATTTCTTCTTCTTTTTGTTTTCATTTTCGGACCAACGGGGGAAGGGAGGGGGAGGGAGGGGGGGGTTTCTAACCAATATTCCAACATTGCAAGATACCTAAAAAGAAAAATTTGGGGGGGGGGGGGGGTTATTCACCAATATGTGATGACATCCCACTTTTCCTTCTGCATACAAAAAACAAATGCACCCTAACAGTACACATACAATCTGGACTAACAAGGAAGCAGTGTACAGTACATACAGGTGCATCTCAATAAATTAGAATGTCGTGGAAAAGTTCATTTATTTCAGTAATTCAACTCAAATTGTGAAACTCGTGTATTAAATAAATTCAGTGCACACAGACTGAAGTAGTTTAAGTCTTTGGTTCTTTTAATTGTGATGATTTTGGCTCACATTTAACAAAAACCCACCAATTCACTATCTCAACAAATTAGAATATGGTGACATGCCAATCAGCTAATCAACTCAAAACACCTGCAAAGGTTTCCTGAGCCTTCAAAATGGTCTCTCAGTTTGGTTCACTAGGTAAGCCACAAAGATTCATTGCCAAAGAAGCTGGCCGTTCACAGAGTGCTGTATCCAAGCATGTTAACAGAAAGTTGAGTGGAAGGAAAAAGTGTGGAAGAAAAAGATGCACAACCAACCGAGAGAACCGCAGCCTTATGAGGATTGTCAAGCAAAATCGATTCAAGAATTTGAATGAACTTCACAAGGAATGGACTGAGGCTGGGGTCAAGGCATCAAGAGCCACCACACACAGACGTGTCAAGGAATTTGGCTACAGTTGTCGTATTCCTTTTGTTAAGCCACTCCTGAACCACAGACAACATCAGTGGCGTCTTACCTGGGCTAAGGAGAAGAAGAACTGGACTGTTGCCCAGTGGTCCAAAGTCCTCTGTTCAGATGAGAGCAAGTTTTGTATTTCATTTGGAAACCAAGGTCCTAGAGTCTGGAGGAAGGGTGGAGAAGCTCATAGCCCAAGTTGCTTGAAGTCCAGTGTTAAGTTTCCACAGTCTGTGATGATTTGGGGTGCAATGTCATCTGCTGGTGTTGGTCCATTGTGTTTTTTGAAAACCAAAGTCACTGTACCCGTTTACCAAGAAATTTTGGAGCACTTCATGCTTCCTTCTGCTGACCAGCTTTTTGAAGATGCTGATTTCATTTTCCAGTAGGATTTGGCACCTGCCCACACTGCCAAAAGCACCAAAAGTTGGTTAAATGACCATGGTGTTGGTGTGCTTGACTGGCCAGCAAACTCACCACACCTGAACCCCATAGACAATCTATGGGGTATTGTCAAGAGGAAAATGAGAAACAAGAGACCAAAAAATGCAGATGAGCTGAAGGCCACTGTCAAAGAAACCTGGGCTTCCATACCACCTCAGCAGTGCCACAAACTGAGCACCTCCATGCCACGCCAAATTGAGGCAGTAATTAAAGCAAAAGGAGCCCCTACCAAGTATTGAGTACATGTACAGTAAATGAACATACTTTCCAGAAGGCCAACAATTCACTAAAAATGTTTTTTTATTGGTCTTATGAAGTATTCTAATTTGTTGAGATAGTGAATTGGTGGGTTTTTGTTAAATGTGAGCCAAAATCATCATAATTAAAAGAACCAAAGACTTAAACTACTTCAGTCTGTGTGCATTGAATTTATTTAATACACGAGTTTCACAATTTGAGTTGAGATACTGAAATAAACGAACTTTTCCATGACATTCTAATTTATTGAGATGCACCTGTAAGAAAGATGATGGGCAATAGTCAGTAATTATATAGCCCACCTGAATGGTACACTTACATGGTAGGTTTACCTGATAAAATGGTCAGTGATTGTAGGTACAGGGAGGTGTATTTAACAAAGAGGCGAATTAAGAAACATAATTTCAGTGACTACTAGAAGCAGGGTGACTAGTGATTTGCTAAAGCTGCTCTGGCTAAATGACCAAAATCATTTTCATCTGGGCTATAAAACTATTAAAAGGTCCAGGTTTTTCTTTTCTTCTTCTTCTTTTTTTTTTCTTTTTAAAGTAAATTTAAGCATGGATAGCATTGCCCTCTCACAGCTCTCACAGACATACTGTCTGTGTGGAGTTTTGCATGTTCCACCCGTATCCATGTGGGTTTTCTCTTGTTCTCTGTTTTTCTCCCCCTCCCCAAAACATTGGATTGGCTTTGCTAAATTGCCCCTCAGTGTGAATGTGTGTGTTTAGTGCCTTGTAATGGACCGGCATCTCATTAAGGGTGTATTCCCGCCTTGTACCTAGTGTTCCTGGGATAGGCTCCAGATCCACTGCAACCCTGAGTAGGATAAATCGCTTACTGAATGAATGAGTGAATGAATGAATGCTTTTTCCATGACCTGTTGCAAACCTGCATCCAAATGCTCACATTTCTTCACAAAAAAAACAAAACAAAAAAAAAAACAAATGCAGAGATGTGCTTGAGCACTTCCTGTTTCCTGCCTCCAAACAATTTACAGCTCAAACTGTCTGTGTTTGGATATATTGTGTAACAGAGCGAATTGCACAAGATTGATGTGCAATTTTTGTTAGCATAGATTTTGTTTCAATTTTGTAAACATATAAGAAGTTATTGCAGATTCTTTTGCATTGTTAGTCAGCTTTTCTGCCCCAGGTTGATTATATAGGGATAACTCAGACACAACATATACTACAGTTCCATTTAAACTACAAGCTAGCTAGCTATTTCTCAAAACTTTTGCCAGTTTTTCCTTCACAGTGAATGCAAAGAGGAGCATTCAAGTGCTCAAGGCAGTTTATAAAAATGGTATGGCCCACTGTAGGGGTGTCACAGTGTAGTTTACATATGTTTGGGAAACGCATTTTAGTATTTAACATGAAATTATTTACTATATGTCATTTTTAAGCGTTTAATTTTTAAGAATTGTCTTAGAATGTCTTAATTTGCCTGAATTAGGGGTGATAACTCCACCATAATTTCAACCTGGTCCACATTTCATTTCCACAACCCGAGGCTAATAACGTCCAATCACAAAGCGATGTGAAAATTAACATCCAATCACTGCAGCCAGTGAGTATTTTTGTGGGCGGAATAAATCCGCTCTAGCCCTGTGAGTGGACGAGGAGAAGGTGCAACGATTAGCGCTACCAAAGCCCGTGTTGCCAGATTGGACGTCTAACCTCGGAAGTGGGTTATTTGTATTTGCTTTAGACTGTAAACATGGCGTTTCGTTGGTAGAGTCAAAACTACAAAGCGTATCGGTTCTGAATGTTTCCATTCGGTCTGGATTACAGTCAAATACTATAACACAACACAATCTGGCAACCTCAGTACACGGAGGGTAAAGTAAATAAAGCGGTGCTCTTATCCATACGGCTTTATCTCACACACACACACACACACTGTAACCGGAGACGCTTTGGGCAATGAGAGTGAAGCAGGGGGCCGAGGGAGGACTGCCGTGTACCACAGAGGAGGAGCTGCTCAAAAAGCCCGTGATAACGCCGGAGGATGTGCTCGGCCTGCAGAGGATCACCGACAGTAAGTAGCAACTGAAAATCACCAGTCCTGTCATACTATTAATAAATACTCATTATTTTAAAAATGAACACTGGATGTTTTGTGGATTTTTCCCAAATGACATGAACAGTCTAAAAGAAAGTAAATCCTGAAATGTGTCTTAAATTAGTTTTAAATATCCGCTTCATTCAAAAACATCCGCTACATTCAGAAACCCTCATAGAATTTGCAATGGATTTAATGGTTATAATAGGAATTTTATTGGTTTTAATGGAAACTGTAATGGTTCCTGTGGGCCTCTAGTGGATATCATTAAAGACCGGTAATGTTAATGGTTTTAATGGTTAGCTGATGGTTTGTACTGGAATTAGTAGTGGGGGAAAAACATTAGAATTTCTGTGATGGTTTCTATTGTTTTTTTTTTTTTGTTTTGTTTTTTCTTCAGCAGAGTAGGTTAAAAAATAAATAAATAAATAAAAAGTACCCTAAAAGCATACTTTTTCCTCAGGGTGCAGAATTTACTCTGTGTGATTTACATCACTTATTGACAACACATCTAGGCTATAGAACCATCAGAAAGAAAAGACTATTCATGACATGAGAGATGAAAATTTCAGCAGAAATTTGTACACCATACAGTGTGTATCAGTGAAGTTGTTCATTAGTATACAGCAAATTACAGTAAGTCAGAACACACAACTCTATACAGGGTTTTAAATAGGCTTTTACAAATCTTAGAAGTGCTCAAGTTACAGTTAATATCCCTTAAACATCAGCTAAAGCATGTGCACACTGGGTTTAAGATAAACTGACATCTGAGTGATTTCTAATGACATAGCAATCGGGTTTAGTTTTGACACGCAGGTGCTCGTTAAACCACAGGCACACAGCAATTGCATTTGATAAACCACACGACTAGTTTCACTTTTAACTCACGTTAAACTGGAATGATAAGCTAATGACACAGCAACCCTGCTGTATATAACACTGGGCAGATGAGACAAGTCTTTAAAAAAAAAAAAAAAAAAAAAAAAAAAAAAACCACAGGATTTGTCTTGTAATTATACAGAACAGAATGATTCACTGTTCACTGAAATTGCTGGTGTTGTAGTGTTTTAAATAAGTCCAGCAGGATCTAAATTAACACTGGTAGTTTGGATAACAAATAAAACACGATGTTTGTGTTGGAAATGTAGTGATCCTTGTTCCTACCATGAAGATGAACATTTCTTTAATATTGATGATATTTCTTCAAAGAGTCTATTCCCAATTTTGCTGTCAACTGCTGCAAACCCCTTTTTCTGCCACAGTTATTTATTAATTTTAACATAATTTACTTGTTCACAAGTAAACAAAGTCATGCAGAATATTTTGATGGAATGTAATTGTACACATTATTATGTAAAAACCTTGTAAGGGGACGGCACTGTGGTGCAGCAGTTGGTACTGCCACCTCACAGTTCATCCATGAGCTTGGGTTACTGTCTGTGTGAAGTTTTGTTTGTGTGAGTTTCCTCTAGGTTTTCCAGCCACCCCCCCTCCAAAAAACATGTACTGTATGTAGGTGGATTGGCTATGCTAAACTGCTGCTAGATGTGAATGTGTGTCTGCATGGTGAACTGATGAACTGGCGTCCCATCCAGGGTGTTTTCCTGCATTGTTCCTGGAATTGGCTTTGGATCTACTGTGACGCTGTTTGATTCAGTAATGCATTTTTTCAACAATTAATCTAAACAGTGAATGATGTAAACTTTTTTTTTTTTTTTTTTAAATCAGTAGAATTCCCTAAATTCTCTAGGCTGAATTTCTCATTTGTAAGTGTTTCCTCATATTGATGTGCTGATTATGGAAATACTTTCTACTCTGTTTGCTTTGGGTTTTGGCCCAAGTTCAATTAAAGACGTTGTACGTCCAATTCCGAGGCTCAGCGGTTGACTAACGAACCACTTAGAAGATCAGGATTAGATTGATAAGACCGAACAAAATCAGTTTATACACAATCTTACTTGCCGTACAGGCATATGCTGCATTTTGGCTTTACACAGATGCTGCAGATATAAATCTCTCGCACCATCTCATATTCAACTGCTGTCTTATTTAAATATCATGATGATCTTTATAGTGTGCATTGCATACATCATGTACAGGATACGGATAACTGGGACTCTTCATGTAAATAAACACCACCCCGTTTATACAGAACAGCTATATGAAATGACTTTTACTTGAGGTTTTTTTTTCTGGCACTTCATAGTACATGTAGTTCTAGTTCTTTCGGCAGATAATGTTTGTATCTGTTCTAGGTATTAGAATGTCCTAAAGCTTGTTGGCAGCAAGATTAAGGAAGTTATTTATTAAACTACATTTAATTAATTCAGAAAGCAGAACAGAAATTCATATGAATAATTATCTCATGTCTTTTGACCTGAGCTCAGTGTTGTGTTGTTGGTTCCATAGTCAAAGCAACATACTGGCCACCAGAGGACCAGGCCTTGGTCTCTATGCATATACTATGGAAAATGTTGTGCAGGGCTGTTGTTAAGGTGCACCCCATGCACATAGGGTTTAATATTATATAATTTCAGATGGGTGACATATTAAAAAGGGGATAAAAGCACCCTAGTGTTTTAGTAAGGTGTTGGGCCATCACAGGACTTCAGTGCATCAATCCTACAAGTCTCAAATGGAGTTTTGATGCTGGTGATGGAGAGCGTTGTCTAACGTTCAAAAAGCTCTCATAGGTGGGGCTTTCAATTGGATTGTGTTGTGGTGACTGTGAAGACCATAACCTACAATGTATGTTATTTTCATCCTCATCAAACCATTGTCCATTGTCCTGGGGATAGGGGTGAGGTCATCCTGTAAGTGACCACTCCCATCAGGATACAAATGTTTTATCATAGGACATACTGTTGGTGATCAGTCAGAAGAACTTTGAACTGATCTGCAGTGACTCTTTTCTCTAATTGGATAAGTGGACCCAAACCATGCCAGTAAAATTATCCCAAACTTCAATCAACTTATGCTAACTGAAGCTTTAATTCAGCATAATTTTCTTTAACTGAGAAACTGAACATACAGTGTGTCATTGCAAGCTTTGATCAATGTTGGGATTCTGTACTAGTGAAGGTTGTGAGTTCAAATGCCAGAGAGCCACTGAGGAAACCTTCAAACCCCAGCTATATTCTTGAATTAGATTTCGCCTCAATTGCTTTGCTTAAATTTGGAAGATCCTTTGGATAAAAGCTTATGCCAAATTAAAAAAAAAAAATCAAATACCTTGTCTTATCCTTTTGATTAAGACGACTTTTTAAAAGCTTCTTTTCTTTAGCAGACGAGTGGTGAAGCTTTCAGAATCAGACTGTGCAAATGTCTGCTACTGCTTATCACCACAGAAGCAAGCATTGAATGTTTTACCGTGATGTGAAACAAGAGGCCATGAAGTCTTTCCTTCCTGTAGGTCAAACCTGCAGCTCATATGCTCACCACATTACCACTTAAAAAAAATTGCATAAACACTACTTGCGGCTTTAATTAGTACACTCTTAGAAAATAGGTTATTGCATGTTATTACTTAACAACAAATGTATAATCAAAGACTCAGCATAGATGTCAGCACTTTGTAAGATTCTGTTTGTTATCTGTCACAGGAAAGTCTTCCGGACAGAGCTTTCTCGGTAACACAACAAGCTCTCTTGTCTTCTTAACTTCAGGGGAAAAAAGGAAGGATGGTGAGGGAACGGGGCATAACTTGTCTCACAGTTGTTCCATTACTTTAAATGTAATTATAAACAGTTAAAAAGTATGTGTCATTCATGAATAAATGAAAAATTGTAATCGTTAGCGAACTGTATCACCCCACCCAATTGTGGATTATTATCCTATAACAGCACACTCTGTCATGTTTTTTTTGCTTAGTACAAGGAAATGTCATGTATACCAATCAGCCATAACATTAAACCCACTGACAGGTGAAGTGAATAACATTAATTATCTCATTACAATGGCACCTGTCAAGGGGTGGGATATATTAGGCATCAAGTGAACAGTCAGTTCTCAAAGTTGATGTGTAGCCTAAGGATCTGAGCGACTTTGACAAGGGCCAAATTGTGATGGCTAGACAACTGGGTCAGAGCTTCTCCAAAACAGCAGGCTCCACCTCGCAACTTACAGGACTTAAAAGATCTGCTGCTACCGTCCTGGTGCCAGATACCACATCACACCTTCAGATGTCTTGTTGAGTCCATGCCTCGACAGGTCAGAGCTGTTCTGGCGGCACAAGGGGGACCTACACAATATTAGGCAGGTGGTTTTACTGCTATGGCTGATCGGTGTATGCCAGCTGCCTGTGATGAATAAAACAGGCAGTGAAAGTTTTGTATGCTTGCATCATAAACATAGGCCTTGTTATTCATGATGCAGTTGACATACGGGGTTGACATATGGGGTGGCTGTGGCTCAGGTGGTAGAGCGGGTTGTCCACTAATCGTAGGGTTGGCGGTTCAATTCCTGGCCCACATGACTTCATGTGCCGAAGTGTCCTTGGGCAAGACACTGAACCCCAAGTTGCTCCCGATGGCAGGTAGCTCTGCTGCCATTGGTGTGTGAATGTGTGTGTGAGTGTGTGAGTGTATGGGTGAATGAGACCCAGTGTAAAGTGCTTTGTGAACCACAAAAAGGTTGAAAAGCACTATATAAGTGCAGACCATTTACCATTCACATACTTTAAATATGGTTTGCTGACGTCCTACTTAAATTCACAGAATGTGCACCGATCAGTTTTTCTCATCCATCATAAATAAAGGGATGTGTGAAGAGAAAGAAAGAATGACTGTCTGACATTATCCTGCCTCCGGTGACTGTTGCTGATTGAGTCTTGAACGGAGTGAGACATGCAGTTTGTTTTTACACACTACAATTAATGGCATATTCTTTTATTTCACTCTGTAAATCAGTTAGACAGCTCTGGGAGAAATTTGATTAGAACAAATGGTTAGATCACAATCATTTAAAACCACCTGTCTGGAAAACACAGCTTCTGATTTGATGTCTGTGTTGTGGCAAAGCTTGCTGGACAGGAGCCTGAGATTAATTAAACCTGCCTCTTCAATCGTTTATTGTAGTAAAATGTCTATATTAAATGCTAGAGAAATAGCAGGTTAGCAAAGGAAGAGATGTACTATCTTTTATCCAGTGCTTAAGCAGAAACACACAGAAATAAATTAGAATTTCCCCCCAAAGCTAATGGATTAAATAAACATTAATTTTAGTTTAAACAGAAAAAAAAAGAGGAAGAAGACGCACATGTATTGGAGGACAGTTTTGAATTTTCAGTTTTGCCAGTACAGGAAAAAAATAGTAGAAGAGCTCAGATATCTAGGAACTGAGAATGTGGATTAGGTGTAGACGATACAGGGAAATGGTCTTATCTTGTTGCTTGAAGACATACTGTGTTTTTAAGTGAGGTTTATGAAAAAATATGGCGTCTGATATTTTCAATTAGCATCTACAAAAACAAGTGATTTATCATTGAAACATGCATAAAATAAAACAAATTTGGTTTTAAAAAATGATTTTAATGTCACGAAAATGAGCAGCTAGTTACGAGTTTATTTGTCATGTACACAAACTGTCAGGGACATTGAAATGCTTGTTGTGAGGCTCAGGTACTCAACAACTGTAGAGAACTGTGCAACCCTAGACCCTGGAATATGTGCAGTCACAGTATGTGAACAAGAGTGCAAAAGGTAGTAATATAAATAGTAGCTGTGTGCAATGTGTAGTGTCTGAGCAGTCATCTATAGACATAGAAAAGTATAATAAGCAGATGAAGTAGCATTAAAAAAAATACAATAAATTAGATGTAGTAATATATGTAGTGTGTAATAACTGTGATCGATATGAGCAACAGTGGAGTTAGCTGTTAGTACTTATGGACCCGCAGTATCGGGTTCATGAGGTGATTTCATAGTATCCATATCATGTAGCCAAATTGTTATGTGCACATTCGGGCAAGAAGGAGCAAGACTACTGAGCTTTAAAAACAATTATTGACACCTTAAACTGAATCCTAAAATGTATTAGAAGCCAATGGAGGAAAGCATGAACTGCAGCAATATGATCCCTCTTTTTTTGGTTGGATAATACTGTATATACAGTATATGTAGATGGTGCCTTATGTTCAGCTCATAGTTTCCTTCGTTTACCCAGTATGTACAGGTGGCTATAAAAGCAGACACTTCACTTGGACTGGTATCAGAAGGCATGTTGCTAGGTGACTGTATTAGAGGAATGTGGCTGCTGTCAGCATCTGAAGGCCAGCCAGGCAATAATAAGCACCAAGACGTCTCGCATTGTACCTCATTCTGTCTGTACAGGACACACTGGGACAGCACAGGATGATCGCTTTGCAAGGACAAACGTTTGCTTAGAAAAACCAAGATGTCCTCTTGAGTTTGCTCAGAATAATATCTAAAGATCTGTATTGTGTGATGAAATAAACTTGATGGGAATATTTCTCATGAAAATTGGTGAATCCACATGCCAATGAAGTAATGGCGTTTACATTTTAATTTTCATTTATTTTAGTTTTAAATTAAAATAAACTTGGTTTATTTACTACTGTTTACTGCTCTTTATGTCTTTTTTTGTTTGTTTGTTTGTTTGTTTGTTTGTTTGTTTGTTTGTTTTTTTTTTTTTGGGGGGGGGGGGGGGGGGTGGTAAATGTAGAAACATTTAATTTCGTTATTTTGAGGGGAAGGCATCTTTGCTCTACAGCATTTCTTTGCATGTGCCTAAAACCTTTGCACAGTACTGTATATAAATATAATATTATATAATGTTTAAAAAAAGTTCTAAAGGGGGATCTGATCTGTTGTCTAAGCAGTTGACTTTGTCATGGTTATATATGCTTCCTTGTGGTTTCTGCTACACAGTATGCAACATGAAAAGTTACACTTTGCATAACTTATTTAAAACATATACCAGTAATGCATGTTACAAACATATCTGTATAGGCTAAGTGTTTTCATTTGAACCAATTTAAGAATTTTAGAAATCCTTACTAGACAAATAATTTAGACCTTTAAATATGCAGGAAAAAGAATAATGCATCTGGTCACCTTATATATATTTTATGTATACTGTCTATTTATATATATTATATGTGTATATATAGTTTGTAGTGCATATATATAGTGTATGTGTGTGTGTATGTGTGTGTGTGTGTATGTGTATATATATATATATATATATATATATATATATATATATATATATATATATATATATATATATATATATATATATATATATATATATATATATAAATAAATAATGTCTGTGTGTGTATGTATATATATATATATATATATATATATATATATATATATATATATATATATATATATATATATATATATATATATAGATATTAATTATACTGATTGTATAATTGCAAGAATTAGCAGGTGTACCTAGTAAAGGCAGTGTGTATGTACTCAAATGCATGTTATCTTTTTGTTTTAGACCTGCTTTAGGCTCAGTTTATATTGACTCATCCGCTTGACTCAGCTTAAGTGGTGCCACGTAATTTACTAACTAGAAAGATCAGTTTCAAAACCTTCAGACTAGGTCTGCATTCACTAATGGAAAATAGAGCAAGAGTGAATATCTTCTATGTCTTTTATATCTTAGTGTTTGCTGGGGTTTTTCCCTGCCAGTTTGCTCCTGAACTGAGCTTCAGTTTTGTGAATCTTCTGAAAATACAGACAAAAACTTAAGACAGAGTGATTTATTTCCTCTGGAAATGATTTGTGTAGTAATAACTGGCTTGTTCATTTTTCATCTTTCAAGTGCTGCTCTTATCATGTAAGGCAGCTGCTCTGAGGCCTGATGAAAAAGCCTCAGTTGCCATAGAAACAATGTTATGCCCATAACAGTTGTCATGGATATTGATGATGAGTCGATTTACAAGAGTGTTGAGACGAAATCCACAAGTCTTAGATAGGGAAATTGTTCAGTGTTATTTGTTCATCTTCTGGTTGGGTTCCATCATCAGTACACACAGATTTCTCAGAATAGCCTTTTGGAAACACATGAAATTTAACCACATTATGACTTCATTCTAACCTTTTACTATTTTAGTTATGTGACAGATTTTGCTGTTGCATTGGTACAACTCACTAAACATTACTGATCATAATTACTGAGAATGATACTCTTTAGTTTTTATAGTGTAGGTTCTCAAATTGTTTGCAGCCAGAGAGTCCTTCCATCATGAAAATCAACAGATCTCCTTATGACAACAGGATGCAGATTTGTTTTATAAACACAACAGTTTAAATCTTCAGCACATTAGACAAATTTGTACAAATTAGGTTTATTTTTGCAGTAAGTACCGCTTTATATTTACTGGAACTTGCCATCCACAGAACCCAAACCAGTTATGCCATCTTAAAATTTAGATTGAAAACACTTTGTGTCCTGTTTTCAGCCTTTTCATTGTTTTGTTTTGTTTGTTGGTTTTGTTTTGTTTGTTAGTTTTGTTTTAATTAAAATTGCGGTGACATTCCATTCAAGATCACAGATTAGGAAATGACCAGTATCCTAAAAGAAGCATATTTAGTTTGACTTTCAAATTTCTAAACACATTCAGTTCAATGACCAGTCATGAACATTTAGGCTTAAAATAACTCTAACAATTTTGAGAGAAGTGTTATTTTCTTATGTCAGGTAATTTAAAAGACATAATAAAATCATGGCCATACTTTTTTTTTAATTTTGTTTATTAAAAGGTCCATCCATAGCCAGGAGTCTAGAGAGAGCAAAATTGCTGACACTAGCCAATTGTGGGCATCTGTGAGCTCATGTATGCGGAAGAGGGCAGATAGCGCTTTCCTCCAAGTGTGTTCGGGGGGGGGGGGGGGATGGGTGTTGGGGAGATTTAAAGAGCAAAGCTCTATTCTGAGCTCTATTCTGTCCTAATAGCTGTATTCTGTCCTAGAGATAGTGCTACCGCTAGATTACTAAATTATCAGACTGTTCACACTCCGTTCATGCTAAAGCTGAATGCAAGGTTTTAGACCTAGCAAGTGGGTGTCTCGCTTTTAGCATCACCTTTGGCTTGGACTCTATCAGAATAAGTTGCTGCTCTGATCAGCAAGCCACTTGAAATGAAAGTGTAGGTGTTGACACTGGACTTTGTTGTGCATAGAAATGTCTCAAAACATAACTAACATGAATGTAACATCACTTTCATGCTAGCAGAGTGTGCTATTTTAGCATCCTCCTGTCCGGCCCATGTGAAGAATATAAGCTTCTTAGGTGTAATCCAGCCTTAAAGGGAGAGCTCACATGAGCGGACACATGTCCTGGGAGTCTGACACATCAAAATGAGAGTCACCTCGCTTGTTCACTGTCCTTTTCCTGACTTTGTCTTAGGATTCAAGTGTGACATTTTCAGTTAATTGTAGAGATCACAAGACACCAAATTGTGGTATTAGTGTCTATACTGGGAATGCTGGATCTGAAGTGGAGATACACCCTGGATGGGATCCCAGTCCATTGCAGGGCACCATCCACACACTCATTCACAAACCTATTCACACCTAGGGGTAATTTAGAATATCCAGTCCACCTACCAGCATGTTTTTGGGAGGTGAGAGAACCAGAGAACAAGGGACACAGGGGAAACACACTCTATCTTAAGTACCCATCTTTTCCTTGCTGTGACATGTTAAACTATGCACTCTTTGAATGAATATTTATCTAATACCCTTAAGCGTTCTTTATTTGATCCTCTGGAGTTGTTTTGGGTTCTATCTGAAACAACAGTGTTTCAGTTAGAGGTCCTAATTAGTACTCCTTACAGCCATCTAAGAACCTTTAAGGAACCCTTGGAGAACCCTTTTTCTAAGAGTAGTATCTGATGGTAATCATTTTGACTCAGTTGTTGAGAGGAATCATGGGTCATATAAAGTGTAACATACAATCTTAGAACAAAATGTTCCCTAAACTACTCTTAAGGGTTCTTTAGTTTGTCCTTCAATGGGAACCTTTAAGATTTCTGTGAATCATACAACTGATGGTTTCCCTTCCACAAAAGATTCCAAGTAGAACCCCTTTGGAAAGCTGGAATGGTTACCCATTCAAAGAAGTCTTGATAAACAGTTTTTAAGTGTGTAGAGAACATCCAAAGACCTTTTGAGGAAATGTAGTTAATGTATTCAAGACCTTGCATTTAATGGTGTGGAGCATCCACAAAACAAGTTAGTTCCTATTATCACTTAAGTTATAGCAGGTAGAAAGAGTGAGCCCCTCACCAGCCAATAAAAACAGCTTGTTACTGAGCAAACGGATTGGTCCTTCTGACCAATCAGGTTTGAGAATTCAAAAGTGCTGTGGTATAAATGAACATAAACCATTTTGATCTCTCACATGAGCCAGATACTGTTAGCTATAACATTTCTAAGGCATCATCACCACAGATTTTGTGATGCAAGGACCAGTGTCACATAGTGATGCATACGGACACTTACATGAGTAATAATCCAGTAATGACCTGAAATATTTCAATAATGTTCCATGTTTTACTACCAAAAGAAGCTCATTATACCTCATGTTAGTTTCCTTTTATTTCCACAGATTATCTGTGTAGTCCAGAGGATAATGTCCACAAGATCGAGTTCACCAGGTTCAAGATCCGCGACATGGAGACAGGGACCGTTCTTTTTGAGATCACTAAGCCTCCTGCTCTGGGTGAGTCCTCACCGTGACCCCCACCTCCATCCAGCTCCTCATTCTACCCACAAGACGTAGACACTGTGAAATGCTTGCTCTGATTTCCATTTAGATACAGTGCTTTATAAGCGCACTTCAGAATCACAGGCCGTAATATCGCCTCCTTTGTGCTACACAGAGAGCGCAGAGGACAGAAGAAAGGACCTTGACCCCAACGCCGGGCGCTTTGTGCGCTACCAGTTCACTCCAGCTTTTCTGCGGCTACGACAAGTCGGCGCTACGTAAGTACAGGGCACGGAAACTTATAATCAGAACACAATGGCACTAGATGACCCTATTATGAACCCAGTATGTGTGCTGTCCATTGTGTCATGCTTCAGTGATTCATTTGTCTGATTAAACCCAAAGAGGCTAAAAAGGAAGCTTGCTGCTATTTGTTACTAAATGTCATTTGATTTTTCATTCAATTTGATCAATTAATTCCTTATCATTTCAGGCCATACTACACCCATCAGCAAAGAAACTAACATTTGAGGTCATACTATTTAAGATTTAATGAAGTGGTGATCACTAATATAAGGAAAACACTTGAACAAATGAAAGCAACATTGTCTAATTGGAGAAATAACATGAGTTGAAATCCCATGGCTCAGCACATGGCCAACTAGCCTTCCCCCCTACCACTGCAGGGTGGAGTTCACAGTAGGAGACATTCCCATCAACAACTTCCGTATGATCGAGAGACACTACTTCCGAGGACGGTTACTGAAGAGCTTCGACTTTGAGTTCGGTTTCTGTATCCCCAGCAGCAAGAACACCTGCGAGCACATCTATGAATTCCCTCCCCTCTCTGAGGAGCTCAGTAAGTGCCCTTTTTACCTGCTCCTCCATTTAGCTATTTCTTTATCCTTATTAAGCACCAGCACAGACTAGAGGCCATGTTCACAGAAATCTTAAGGCTAAAGTGCCATCTGTAGGGCCGATTTGAGTAAAACTCGTGTGCGTGCTCATTTTTATAGTGTAAGAATACCTCACCATCTGGCAAAGTGAATTGTGTTTATGACAGTTTACCACACAGACCACTACTGTCACTGTCAAAATACATTAATCATGAAACTTTATTTGTATTTTTTGTTATTTATTCTCATTTCTAAGTTGAAGAAACTGATGGTGCCAATAGTTTTTTGTGAAACCTCTGCTTTTTTATATTTTAACTCATTTTATACTATGCTGTGTGGAAGCACATTCGCCTGCAATTACAATTATATTTCTCATATCTGAAATCTGACTCAACATTCCAACCTAATAAATGAATAATCCATCCATCCATCCATTTTCCATGCCGCTTATCCTACACAGGGTCGCGGGGAGCCTGGAGACTAACCCAGGGAACTTGGGACACAAGGCGGGGGACACCCTGGACAGGGTGCCAACCCATCGCAGGGCACAATCACACACACACTCACACACCCATTCACACACTAAGGACATTTTGGAAATGCCAATCAGCCTACAGCGCATGTCTTTGGAATGGGGGAAGGAAACAGGAGTACCCAGAGGCAACCCCCAAAGCACGGGGACAACATGTAAACTCCGCCCACCCCGGAGGTGCGAGGCAAACGTGGTAACCACTAAGCCACCGTTCCCCCCTAAATTAAAAATAAATTCATTAATCTTCAATTACCGCTTTATCTTGCTCAAGGTTATGGTAGATCCGGAGCTTATCCTGGGAACACTGGGTATGAGGCGGAAATACAACCTTAATGGCCCACCAGTCCATCAGCGCACCATGCACACGTTCACAGGCTCATTCATAACCAGGAGCAATTTAGAGTCACCAATCAACTTCCGGGCATGTTTATGGGGCATGGAAGGAATAATTAGTTTAATCAATTTAAATTTATTTTGAATAGCAATCTAAAAATCAATAATAAAACCGATTCCTTATTAATTTCATATTTTGCAGGTTATCAGAGTGATATTTTTCACAGGATCATAAGAATTGGAAAGATTAACAGTGTAGTTTCTTGAATAGCATGTTCATCAGGGATTGGACATCAGAATGCGGATGTGTTGCTGCTCAGTAACGGATGTCTTCCTCAATTTGTTTCGTAGTGAATGAGATGATCAAATACCCATACGAGACCCAGTCGGACAGCTTCTACTTTGTCGACAACAAGCTGGTAATGCACAATAAAGCAGATTACTCCTACAGCGGCGGCCCGTAGGAGCGTTATCAGAAACATGGACTGAAGCATTAAGGCTCCCAATCGAGTCTTGGAATATTTGTTTGGCAAAAAAATCACCCCATCCTCAGGGTTTGTATGTAAGGGTGTGTGTGTGTGTGTGTGTCTGCGTGCATGCCAGAGAGTCAGAAAAGACAATTCTACACTGAAAAGTGGATCCTACTGAGCCCTCATATTAGGTATGTTATTCCTAGAATAGTTTCTTTATGATTATTGCCTATAACGGAGTGCGTCTCTGCATGTATGTGAGTGTATAGTTGTGCATACATTCATGTGCATTAATAGATTGCATGACATTTTTTTGTTTGTGCTCTTGTGTGTCTTGTGTAATTTTTATGTAGAGTTCATTCTCTCGATATCCACTCTTTACTTCAGGATGTAGTATGGATGCACTGATGCAATTATTTTTTCAGAGTTTGAGTACATGTTTTTTTGATAATCATCAATAATGACCCCGAAAAGAGTAACTTACTTGGTATTAAGCAAACAGAGATGCCACAGAATGTGCCATTTAGCTCTGTTTGTTACCCCCGTTTAAAGAGAGCGGGGTTTGTTTCACTTTAGAAAAAAAAAAAACGATTCTGTAGACTACCGCTGTAAATGAAGTATGTTTCCTTGTCTTTGCATTGCATCTGAATCCCTCGTTGTCACTGATAGTTGTTGATCTTCAAGAACAATATACTGGATAAGACCTGTTATTTTCACTCACCTAGAGTTGCCTACAGACATTTTTTTTTCTCACCTAGCTAGCATATTCACAAGTCACAAAGTATCACTTGGTATTAGTTGTTGATATTGGAGCATTTTTACAAATATGAATACGAGTAAATGAGGTCGGTATAGGAACAATAATTGGTATCGATACATCCCTAGTATATTGTTTTGAGATGACACATAACATTCCAAATAATATTCAATGTTCAGACTTTTCCTACTGTGTAGTTTTGAACATTATGTGGTCATTACCGTGAACTGAGAGAGTGTGAGAGAGTGTGAGAGAGTGTGTGTGTGTGTGTGTGTGTGTGAGCATGAGCTCTATGTGCAATTACTGACAGAGGCAAAAGGGTTTAGCCCACTGCCCTTAGACATGTTTGTTTTTTATGAAACATGGTTGATTTGGTTGATTGTTGATTGGAAATGTGATTATTTATGCTCTTTGTCTGAAGTATATTTTAATAGCCATGTAAAAAAAAATTCAGAGAGAGATCTATATTCTGTGTTAGGTAGTTTATACATCATAGTGATTGTGTTTATTAATGTTATCATTGTTGACTCTATATTCTTGAAATAAATATGGTTTCTTTATTAAATGCTCCACACCACTGGGAAATGATCATTTACCAAGGAGATCAAGGAAGAGTACACAGACTGTCTTTCAATTTACATTTCGCCCTTAGTACAAAATAAATGTCTATAGCTCTGGTTAATAGCTCTGGCACAATAGACAGTAATGTCCTATTAAAAACACTGAACCATTTCCTGATGAATTATCCCAAAGGCATCTGTTCTCATAAAATATATGAGAACCTAAAGATCAGTCTGCTGTTGCTGACATGCACAGTGTTGGAACATGCTGTGCCCCTGCAAGTGATTTGGCAGCGTTGGCATATTAGAGGAGCTCTCTACTGCCACCTAGTGCAGTAAACTGGTACTGAAATAAACTCCAAATCAAGGAGATAAAATGTTACCTGGATTAATATCAGCACTGCTATCTTGAGGAATATCAATCTACCAATTAGCATGTAGGGAGTGACTGAAAATTGAGACAGAGATGTAAATAGAAGTTTAGATAAATGGCTTATTTTTAGGGTTAAACTATGTAGATTGGTTTAAAGGTTAGGCAGAAATTTCAGCTCTCAGACAAGCAATAAAAAAAAAAGCCATCACAGCCAACCAAGATGGTGCCAAATGTTTTGCAGTAATGCATCTTGCTAACCAGTGCTAAGTTTATCTTTTGCTTGTGTCAACTACAACTAATGATAAATTAAATAGCATCTTCAATGACACCCTGAAAAAGCTTTATTTCACACAGCATTTAGATATTGCATTGCCATATTTACTGGTATTCTAAATGGTTTTACACTAAACTTTAAAAAATAAAAATAAAAAAATTCATAAAACTGAAGTCAAGATTTTCAGTCCAACAGTTTTTCAGCACACAATTTCACTGATACTGACTGATTATGAAATTTAGTGTAGAACAGACTTTTGTAGTGAAAACAGCACTTCAAAGCAGGGCAATCGGAGTGTTTGTCATGGTGGGATGGAGACCTGACATGCTGTCTGCGCTGGTGAAGTCGCTTGAACACAGTCCAGTGATGTAGAGATCAGAAACACTCGCCTGCAGTGCTGCTTCTGATCCAGCTGTGTTCAACTCTCCACTACCTGAGCCGCAGCCCTTCCCACAATCCCCCACATGATCAGGGCTGAGCTGGTCAGATGTGGTGGACATGTCCATGAGCGTCAGCGGGTCTGAAGCCAAACTGTCATTCCTGAGCTCCTCCCAGAGACAACCTGCAGAGAGTGATGTCAGATGTGTCAGATTGTATATTAACAAACTTAATAGAGCTAAGATAAGATCATTAACATTGACTTTCAGCAGTTAATCAGAAGAATACAGAAATACAATTGTTCTGTAATTTTTCATTTGGATTTTTTTTTCTCCAAATTTATAATACCCCACCTTCTAGGAGAAACCCATATTGCCTAACAGCTATCTAATACTATTCTTTATATGGTTAGGGGTTCATTGCTTCCATTGAAGCCTTTACATCTCATTTGTAGGGTTCTACATTGAATCTTAACCTGTACCCCCAGAACCTTTAAAAGTTCTAGATTTAATCGCATTGAGTTTGTTCTCAATGCAAATCATCATTGGGATTTGAACTTGCAAGTCCTGATGGTAGGGAGAACACTGTAACACTTTAATTGTATCATCTACTGTAGACACCCAAACAGTCAACATCCTGCCAGGTGACTGTCATCAACCAGCCTATCAAATAATGTTAAACAACACATGGACAGTAAACAACTAAACATCCATCCATCCATACCACTTATCCTACACAGGGTCGTAGGGGAGCCGGGAGCCAGGAGCCTATCCCAGGGAACTCGAGGCAGGGGACACCCTGGATGGGTTGCCAACCCATTGCAGGGCACAATCACACACACACATTTACACACCCATTAACACACTACGGACAATTTGGAAATGCCAATCAGAGCATGTCTTTGGACTGGGGGAGGAAACAGGAGTACCTGGAGGAGACCCCCAAAGCACGGGGAGAGCATGCAAGCTCCACGCACACAGGGTAGAGGCTTGTGCGGGGGGATACAAACCCCCAATCCTAGACGTACAAGGTGCAACCACTAAGCCACCATGCCCCCCCCCTCTAGATGGCTGACATTTAACAGATAATCTATACACACTCTAGACTCATCCCTAATTCTGTCACAAGTTCAGTTCATGTGGACTCTTCTGATACATTTTATGACATGTTCTTGAAATAGTTCATGTTTATAAAGTGGACTATCAAAATAAGGTATTACCAAATATTGTACCATATTTTAGTGGCTCACTGCATTTGGAAATAAGGATTTTTTATTTATTTATTCATTTTCAGTAATCACTTTATCTTGGTCAAGGTAGATTCAGGTGGGAGGAAATGAGAGTAAAACATACAAACACAGCGAGAATGTAAACCTCTTCATAGACAGATCGCACTCCAGACCCTGGAATTGCACCATTATGCTGCCTTAATAACCTTTTTGTGATATCATTAGTAATACCACTATCAGTGATTTTCGAATTGTAATATACTGCCGTACCCTTATAGAAACATTCAAATGAAAATATCACCAAGGCCAAAGATGACTTGTGTAGTAAGTTTTTTCTGTTTATATGTTTGACTTCCTACCATGGAGTTGCAGGTCCGTTAGGCTTGGATTGAGCATGTCTATGTCGTTACTCAGGTCCCCCTCTATGAGGAGCTCCTGCATGCCTCCCAAAGCACTGTGGCTGGCCTGTAGAGCAGCACTGTAGCTCGGCGGTGTGTGTGCAGGTAAGGGTGAGTCCAGGCTGCCAGTCCTAGGTGGCAACTGTGTGCTGGGCTGCTGGGGGATGGAGGGGTAGAATGAGAAGCTTTGGGGAATAGAGGGCAGGTATGGGAGCTGCTGGGAGACAGTTTGTGATGGTAAACTATAATAACTGTAGTATGGTCTTCTTTGGTGAGTAGTAGGGGTGTATGGGGGAGGCAGGCTGACTCTGGGGAACTGAGAGTGTGTGTGGTTGTTGAGGTGGGCAGAGAGGGACCTGGGCTTCTCTGGTCTACCACCCAGAAGATGATCCAATAAGTCTGCAAGAATGAGACACTATTGTTTGGAATATGTACAAAAGATATCTAACTTTATTCCTCAATAATTACAATAAAACAAACATCACTTGTGTGAAAGTGCATATAAATAAGGATCTAAGGAATTTAATCCATCATAACATGATTAGTAACATTTAATTTGCAAGACTGTATAAAAAAAATTTGTATGTACATAAATACACTGGATTCAATATGAAATAATTGTATGAATGGCAGTAACACGGTTGACAACTTCCATGGCTTATGTGACAAAAATTGAATACAACCCATAGGATATACAATGGCAAGTGTGAATAGGAACACCTGTACCCTTGCTCATTCATGCAATTATTCAATAAGCTAATGATGTGAAAGCAGTGCAATGCATAAAAGCATGCAGCTACACATCAAGAGCTTCAGTTAATGTTCACATCAAACATCAGAATGGGGGGAAATGTGATCTCAGTGACTTTGAACATAGCTTGTATATTGGCTAGTTTGAGTATTTCAGAAACTGCTCATCTCCTGGGATTTTCACACACAACAGTCTATGGAGTTTATAAAGAATGGTGTGAAAAAACAAACAACATTCAGTGAGGAGCAATTCTGCAGGCAGAAACATCTTGTTGATGAGGGAGGTCAGAGGAGAATGTCCAGACTGGTTCAAGCTGACAGGAATGCTACGGTAACTCAAATAAACTCTTTTTACAACTGTGGTGAGCAGAAAAGCATCTGGAATCTGAGGCAACATTGAGTACATATTCACCAAATCATCTGGTCTTTTTCCAGTCTTCAACTGCCCAATTACAGTGAGCCTATGCCCATTTTGGAGGTGTTCCTTATAAAGTGGCTGGTGAACGTATGTACCTGAAAATTTTCTACAATTCAAACATGTTCTCTTTCAAATGAAAGGTAAAAAAAAAAAAAAAGTATCCATTATTAATAATAAGCCTCGCTGTGTACCTTTCATCAACCAAGCTGTGCTCACCTGGTCTGGCCATGCTCCTTCGCACTGTCACAGGATCCTTCCTCCTCCACTTCTGTAGTTCTTCCTGCATCTTCTCCACTTTGGCTGGGTTGAGAGCCCACAGGCAGCCCTTCCGTGATGAGTTCCCTTTCTTGTTCTCAACTTTCTCAAAGCACTTGTTCAAGGAGAGGTTGTGACGGATGGAGTTCTTCCAGCCATCAGGTGCTGTCTGATCAAGCAGAAATGAAATCTGAGACTGGGAAGAATATTGCCTCTCTACATGCAGGACATGCTGTCATGTAAAGGTACAAAGTCTTTAAAGGGCTCAGGTCTCTGAAAATTGGTGTCTGGTTGCAAACTTTGGAAAGATATCTAAATCTGAGTAAATGGCAAATCTGGAGCAGAAAAGAAAAGCCAAGGTTACTCAAGGTTTTACATATTGGTGCAGAAGTAATTGTTTGTCATTTTCATCAGGTTTCCACAAACAATTTTCCCTTTTCTTTATTGTGATTCATACTGCAATGGTTTCAGGGCAAATTTAATTTGACAACCAAAAACAATCCTGAGATACTACAAAAGGAATTTAACCTTTGCATCAATTTAACTTATGCCTGGAGAATATATTCATGAATATTCTAAAATTCATATTATAAAATTCATATTCATAATTCATATTTCTAAAATAATCACATTTTGTTGCTTTTCAGCCTGAAATGAAGATGGACACAGTTTTTGTTTTACCCAGCTGTATTTACTCAGTGCAACTTGTAACATCCAAGTGAAAAATATAACAGGCCAGCTATAATACTGTGCCATAAATAAGACTACTTAATGAAGTTTAAGTATTGACATCACAGGAAAAATGTGCCTTACACACAGAAGAGTAATATTATTATGTCATGCACATACCAAAGTCAAAATGAACATAAACATATTCTATCACTTCTACAAAGCCACACATTGTCTTGAACAGTATTTCATCATTCTGCCTCAACCTTGAGATAACATGTTCAATAGCCTCAGCTCCTCTTTACAGTATAGTAGTGTAAAGTAATTGGAGCTGCTCACGATCTGAACTTATGTTTACCTGCATGGAAACCAACACAATGCCATGCTAATCTCCCCCTCAGTTAAGCCTGTATGAGGCCAAACCAAGTCAGCAGGTGAAGGCATAGAAATCAAGCTATAACGGGCATAGCCCAAGGCAACTCCAGCACAGAGCTCCATTTGTGTTCATAATTCTATCATTGATCATGACTGGGACTTTGCCAGGACAATGTCCCCAGGAGCAATGGAAAGGCGTGCCATGTAGTAGTACCTAATGTATCATTTTCGTAAAGATACATCCTTTTTTCCCATGGAGATTAATACAAATGTGTGTCAGTTCCCTACTAAAACGCTAAGAAATAAATATAAGTAGGAGATCCATCTGTTGCATGATCATGAGACAGAGCAGCATTGCAGGAGTTAAGAAGTAAGGCCAGTGAGAGTACCTTGAAGTAGGGGAAGTGCTCTGTCATGAAACTGTAGATCTCACTCACAGGCAGGCTGCCAGTCCTGCTATTCCTCAGAGCCATGAAAATAAGAATGCTGAAAAAAAATGTGAGGAAAAGAAAAACCTTTAGATTACTAATTGATCAATTATTATATTTAAACTTTCTGTGTTTAGATAACATGGGGAATTGAGATTTTATGAATCAGAAAAAACATACATCAGGAGTCTAATACAGTCTAATAACTCCATTACTGCCAGGCTGAACATGCTCGGCATGCAGTACTCAGACTGTTATATAAACCACACAAGTCCTGAACTCCATTCATTCACATTCAATAAGACTTTATAATAGTTAACATTAGCACATTATTTTAAAGGAATAAATCATGTATCAGCATTAATAGCACCATAAGTAACAATAACAAAGTAATTAATAAATAATAATAAATACATTTTATAAATACATTTTTACACCTAGATACCAAAGTTCAGTAAGTAATCAACATTTAGTAAATTTTGAACTTAATTTTAGTCATGGATTGAATAAACATTAGCAGTGCAGGTATTAGTTAACATTCAAACAAGTGTCAATTAGTACCTGCGTAACCTTACTTTGTACTTTGTTAACGTAAGTGTATTAGGTGTATTAATATGAAGTTTCTGGCATGTTAATGTTAACTAGTTCAGTAAATAATGGTACAACTCTAATTCCAAAAAAATTGGGGTGCTGTGTAAAATGTAAATAAAAACAGAATGCAATGATTTGCTAATCTCATCAGACCATATGCTATTCACAATAGAACATAGAAAACATATCAAATGTTTAAATTGAGGAAATGTACCATTAAAAAAAAAAAGGCAATTTTACATTTGATGGCCGCAACACGTCTCAAAAAAGTTTGGACGGGGGCAACAAAAGGCTGGGAAAGTAAGTGTTACTAAAAGAGAAACAGCTGGATGAATATTTTGCAACTAATTAGGTTAATTGGCAACAGGTCAGTAACATGACTGGGTATAAAACGAATATCTTAGAGAGGCAGAGTCTCTCAGAAGTAAAGATGGGCAGAGGTTCACCAATCTGTGAAAAACTGCATCTACAAATTGTGGAACAATTTCAGAATAATGTTCCTCAACGTAAAATTGCAAAGACTTTGAATATCTCATCATCTACTGTACATAATATCATCAAAAGATTCAGAGAATCTGGAGAAATCTCTGTGTGCAAGGGACAAGGGCGAAAATCAATATTGCATGCCCATGATCTTCGGGTCCTCAGGCAGCACTGCATTAAAACAGGCATGATTCTGTAATAGAAATCACTGCATGGGCTCAGAAACACCTCCAGAACTCACTGTCTGTGAACACAGTTCACCGTGCCATCCACAAATGCAGGTTAAAGCTCTATCCTGCAAAGGAGAAGCCATATGTGAACATGATGAGCCAAAGCTCATTTAAAATGGACTGAGGCAAAGTGGAAAACTGTTCTGTGGTCAGACGAATCGAAATTTTAAATTCTTTTTGGAAACCATGAACGTTGCGTCCTCTGGACTAAAGAGTAGAGGGACCATCCGGCTTGTTATCAGCCCTCAGTTCAAAAGGCTTGCCATTGGTATGGGGGTGCATTAGTGCCTATGGAATGGCTTGCACATCTAAATGTGACATGTGAATGCCAATATACGGTAATCTATACTCGGAATTTGTCCTCTGCATTTAACCCATCCAAGTTAGTGCACACACATTAGGAGTTGTGAGTAGTGAACACACCTGGGGCAGTGGGCAGCCATTTTTTGCTGCGGTGCCCAGGGAGCAGTTGAGGGTTAAGGGCAACAGTGGCAGCTTGGCGGTGCTAGGATTTGAACTCACGACCTTCCCATCAGTAACCCAACTTCTTAAATACTGAGCTACCACTGCCCCACCACTGAGCTACCACTGCCCCACCACTGAGCTACCACTGCCCCACCACTGAGTTACCACTGCCCCACCACTGAGCCACCACTGCCCCTACATCAGCATCAATGGGGCCTCTGGAAAGGCACCATCAATGCTGAAAGGTATATACAGGTTTTAGAGCAACATATGCTTCCATCCAGACCAGTCTTTTTCAGGGCAGGCCTTGCACATTTCAGCAATATAATGCTAAACCACATACTATAACACTATAACACATACTATAACACATATCTATTACAACAGCATGGCTTCGTAGTGAACTGGCCTGCTGCAGTCCAGACCTTTCACCAATTGAAAACATTTGGCGCAAAAATACATCAAAGAAGACACAGGACTGTTGAGCAGCTAGAATCCTGTATCAGACACAAATGGGACTACATTCCTCTCCCAAAACTCCAGCAGCTGGTCTCCTCAGTCCCCAGATATATACGGACTGTTGTTAAAAGAAGAGGGGATGCTACACAGTGGTAAACATGGCCCTGTCCCAACTTTTTTGAGATGTGTTGAGACGTGCTGCCATCAAATTAAAAATTACCATATTTTTTCCTTAAAATGGTACATTTCCTCAATTTAAACGTTTAATATGTTTTCTGTGTGAATAAAATATGGGTTTATGAGATTTGCAAATCATTGCACACAGCGTCCCAACTTTTTTGGAATTGGGCTTGTAGTTAAACGGCCCTCAATGTAAAGCATTATCGAGTTAATAATAAAACAAAATTGCTGAATTTAACTAAATTTGTTGGCATACAGTACAACATTTTCTGGACATGCTATAAAAATGTTTAAGTTATTTGAGAATGTATTTGACATTCAGAAGTGATATTCAATATAATATACGACTTTAAATGAAAAAAATAACATGGCTGCTACATCTGTAAGTCGATACCTGGCTAATTTAAAGAAGTAGTTTCTAATTTTTAGAGCCTTCCTTCAAGTGGAATTGAAATAGCAATGAAAATATTGACAAGCATTCCTCTGTGTTGAAATACCAATACTGTACTGTACTGATTCCCAATACTGTAATTTATGCTAACATCACTCCATAATATTATAAAGTTGTAGGGTTAAACAAGCTAAAATACTTTATTATAAACCAAAAACTTGATTTATATGTGCATGTACAGTATGTACAAATACTTACAAATAATTCATTTGTAAATGAATGTTAAGCAATTCATTTAAGAAATTCTAGGCTTGACAAAAAACAAAACTAGGTATATGCTGCAGATAATCCTAGAGGGGATTACTAGGGGTGTGTCAGAAAATAAATTGAGCTAAATAGTTGATATTGTATCTTCAAATGTCTGCACTATGGGAAAATATTAAAGCTCAGATGTCATAAACCAAGTAAATAGTTCATCACACACCTGCATGCCTCAGGGAGGGATTTGTTGAGGGCAGGTGTGTTACTTCAGTACAGGATGAAGGAGGCTTGTGTGCTTACCTATAGGAGTAGATGGGTTTGGGGTATTGCGGCTGGACTGAACCATCTCGACTGGTTTGTGGAGAGAGGCTTTGGTAAGAATAGCGTGAGCTGACTTCTAGTCCTCCCGATGAACATTCGCCTGGAAACTGGAGAAAATGCATTCAAATGAATGCCATGCAGTAAATGCCACACAGTGACAGTTTTATAAATTGTGTGCTGAACAAGTATAATAAAATATGCATTCCGAGCTTGTAATAAAATGTAATTTCTGCAAATCATTTTGAATCATGGTTGAATCACAAAAATGTTTGCCAAGATTTTCTACAAAACTGCACATTCCTATCCTAAGATACTGTACACATGTTGAGCTGTCTTGTACTGTTTTTTTTTTTATTCTGTCATTAAGAATATGTAGGAGAACATCCTGCCAATGTTTTGATTGCAAGTATGAAACACTTCCAAACTATCCCTCTGTTATCATATGAGGCATTTCTTGTTGACACATGTTAAGAGTTCAGCTGGTGGACTGATATTGGCTTTTCAGGATAAATAAGAATGTACTGGGAAAACAGAAGTAGGAACTGGATAAATGTCTTAATGTCCTCCATAGTGCATGAAAAAATATCACCACCTATGGCTGCACTTAAATGCATATACCTATACAAAGGTATGCATGTGGAGACACGCACACAGACACTCGGTTTACCTGTTGGTGCAGGGGACTGAGGGTGCTGTATGCACTGTGGGTAGACGAGGAATAACTAGGTGGACCCTCAGGCCTGTTTTGCATTTGATCAGTGCGCTCTTCAGCTCCCTGCCCCAAAAACAGCCCGTGAGATTATTTGGCACACATATACAAAGTAGTTCATTAATGTTAATATTGCCCAATAGTGGAGTTATCTTCAATCACATCTGCCTGTCTAACATTCTTGTTCAAATAAGTCTAGCCCCTGGCAATGCAACTGCACTGGCAATATTTGATTTCTCAAAGATCTGACAGGCTCATCCTCCATCTATATATGCCTCCTTAAAGACTGCTACATTACTTTTTCTTTTTTTTTAAAAAAAAAAAAACCTGACCCTTGCCTGCTTTCAGGGTCATCTCCATTGGTGGATTTCTTTTGGGGTGCTATTACAAGGTGTGCTGTGATGACCCAATTCTGAATGACTATAGTCATTTTGCTATCCTGATGTCGACAAAAATGAAACAGTTTTTCTCCCAGGAAGGATTAAAAACATTTTACCGGATGTCCGGATGTTGGCTACGAGCTAGTAGTTCATGACATTAGTATTATATAAGGTTAATAACGTTATAAGCTTAAAGACCCACTTTGAGATCTGGGACATCTGTATTTGACATTTCAGCTGGCATAACAGTACTGTAATCTACATTTATACATAATTAGAAAGTGGGTTTTGATCTGTGGATTTTGTTTTATCTGTTTTGATCTTATTAAGCAATCATTATCAGTAGCTCACTAATAAATGGCTTAACTCTATAAATTTTTCTTTTGAAAATCAGCTGATGCTTCAAATCTGCTCTCTTCTGTCATCATATATGTAGATGACTGGCTTGCAGGTAAAACCTTACAAAACCTTGTTCATCTGTGAGTTAGGAGATTTATTTATTTATTTATTTATTTTTACACTAAAAATAACACCACATGAGAATAAAGTATTCTCCAGTTTATGTAACTCATTTTTTTGACTAAAATGCCATGTGTAGTACATTGCACTGTATAATACTAACTTTACAAATTGTCTTGATATGACTGACTTGTCAAACCCCAAAGCCATCTCCCAGGAATAATAAAATATTTTGCCACATATTCATTTTATATCAATGAAAATAAACTATTTTCCCATAGACAAATCCTGCCTCAATTTACTTACCAATATGGATCACACTCAAGTAAAATCATAGTAATCTTGAAATATCAACAAAAACTCAGTCTATTTAACCTCTTACCATAAATATAGAGGACTGTACAGTGGTGCTGAGTGAAGTCCAGCAGTCCTGCTCTTGTAGGTCTGCGATGTCAGTGGTAGCTGGAGTAAGGGATTCTGGTAGTTTACTCTCCCTAAGGCAGCAATACAGCGAAGATCCAGTGACTTCTCCATCACTGTACTGCCTCCCATAAGGGTGAAAGCGCTTGTCCTTGCTTAATTCGGACTCCAGGTCCATACAACTCCCATCCACACTGTGCCTTCTGAAGCGCTCTGCAGCTCCACTCTTCAGCCTGTAGAGGACGCTGTCTCCCTGAGAGCTGGTGACAGAGCCCTCTGCGCTGCTGGATTTCAGACACTAGGCATGGCACAGCAAAGTGAAAGAGTCAACCATAACACATCACTGATGTAATAAATTGTGAGGCTGTAATTCTTAATCTTAATCATCAGCAAGCACATCAGCTTGCTTAACTTAATAAGATCAATGAAAAAAATAAGTCTTGTATTTTTTTTCCCTCTGTTTTTACTCTTTTACTTTCAAATTAGAAATATATCTTTCCACTTTCAAATTAGACAGAAATAAAAGTTACTCTGAATCTCTGAGAGGGCATCACCTGCTGTCCTAGTTTTACTCTAAAAGATGGCATAAAAATGCAAAGATATGTATGGCCCCTTTATCTGATAATGATTACATTAAAGCATTTGATGTGATATACGAGCTGTCACATATTAATATAAATTAAATAAATCTGACAAGGTTAAATTCAGTCACTGTGCCTCCAGGGCACCTTGTCCTTAGATGGTGCCTTGTGTTGAGGTTCATGGCCTCTTTAAGCTACAGAGGCATGAAGCATGTGCATACTTATGCATGCAGCTGCCTGGCAGCAGTGCAGACACAGAGCATCTCAAACAAATTAACTGGGAATGTAATCATGTCAGTTTTTTTCTTTTTACTAGGTTACTAGGTTTATTAAGTCAGACCTGTGACAGTGGCATTTGCAGACTGGGTGATTCCAGCAGTGCATCCTGAATGCTTTTGGGTGGGCTGCTGCTGACTGCAGATGAGAAAGATCCTGGATTTGTAGACATCTGTCCCCAATGAGGTGAACCCTAGGAAGAATTAATAATCCTAGTAATATTTATTAATGCATTAGGGCAGGCCAATTCAGAACTGTAGATGTTTAATGTATGCATTAAAATGTTAAAACTAACAGGATGCAAAGGTTTACTTATAGTATACAAAATGATTGGGTAAAGAGAAGAAATACTTTAAATTGATACAGTACTGTGCAAAAGTCTTGTGCAAAAGATGCCTTCAAAAAGAATGAAATTAAATGTTTCTACATTTAAAAAAAATACTATAAAAAGCAGTAAACAGTAATAAATTAAACAAAGTCAACATCTGGTGTGACGACCCTCTGCTTTGAGAGAGAGAGAGAGAGAGAGAGAGAGAGAGAGAGAGAGAGAGAGAGAAGTTTCAGGTACAATTTGTGCAGTTTTAGAAGGAAAGTAGCTGGTAAATTTTACTTACCAGCTACATACAAACATTTTTCTGTAACATTTAATTTTGTGCTGCAAAACTAATGTTTGAAAATCTAAAATGTTTTTGTACTGACTCAAAAATTTAGAAGTCATAAAATAAAAATTTCTAACAACATATGTACTAAAAAAAAATAGGGTGCCTAATACTTTTGCACAGTACTGTTTTTTCCCCTGTTAATAGCCAAAAATACACTATTTGGGAAATTTAGCAGGCTTGTTGATTAAAATTAATGTCTTTGTTTTTCACATTGTCATAATCACATTCAAACCTTTTGCAGTCAACTGTATGGAAAAATTACTGAACTCTTTAAATTGGTCCTTCTATGCCATTAAATTTTCCCAGACGTCTTTGCTCCTCACTGCAATATTAACCCCTTCATTCTGAGCTGAGCCATTCCGATTTACAATCAATAAAAACGGCTCTTCAGATCTGCAAGTAGACTCCCGATGCTCAACTAAATGAGCTGACTCAAAGAGCCGATTCATTTGCGAATGATACAGCACTAGCTGCCAATTTTATCCTGGTCAGGGAAAACACCAAAGATGACTGTGTGCAGTTGTTAAAATGGTTATGACTATTATTTTTATTATTTTATTGAATTATTATTAATTTTATTATTATTTTCCCCTTCCCATTTCTGAAATAACTACAATGGCAGGGATTTATATCTAGATAAGCATTAAGTAGTTTAACATTTAACTAAACTGACAAATAACATTAGCAGCCAGCAGCCAGTTTCAATCTTACTCCCACCCATTCCCATAAACACTCTTGACCAATCCAGTTCGTTCCTACAGAAAAAGTCATTCCAGCAATTTTTTTTTTTGTACCTGCCCACAATATATTGTAATGAACGTAGCTCATTGTATTTCACAAAATATAAACCAATTGACGACGATTTATGCTTGCGCTAACAAGGATAATGCAACCTACCATGTCCAATATTAACAACATCACCTTTCTTTGTCTGTCAAGCTCCATATCTGACTGCCTGCTCCCACCTGCATTAAATTAAAAAATGCCCACTGCTGTGGCTTTTTTTTTTTTTTTTTTTTTTTTTTGCTGGGCCCTGTGGGATCGAACTCCTGAGGCAAACCTTTGAGCCCAGGCCAAGAAATGGAATTTCCACCTGTTTTGGGGTGCCCATGTTCAGCATTGAATTTATTTGTGATGACACACTCCACAGTAATGGGTCATATGAAAGTAGACACTCAGGGCTTTAAGAATTTATAGTTTTTCGTAAGTATTTCTTCTTTTTTTTTTACCTAGCCTACTAGGTTTAAATTTTATCATTTTATTGTGGCAGTTGTATATGGTGTTTTACTATCAAAAAGCGTTAGTTGGGCTGTCTGTTGTGGAGAGGTGTGAACTGTTTGCCTAATTGTTATATTAATTGAAAATGTCCGATAAGTCGATGAGACGAACACCAGTGTACTGTGAGAAAGGGTTAAATCAATCAATCCTCTCAGAAATACTGTTGGGTTAGCTTGTGTCATCTAATGTTAGTGTAGTAACATTACCACTGAAGATTATAATGGAGTTACTTAAGTGTGCTATTTTTTTCTTTGAGACTGGGTTGATATACACTATATATGGCCAAAAGTATGTGGACACATGACCATCACACCCATATGTGCTTTTTGACCATCCCATTCCAGATTCAGTCCCCCTTTTGCATTATAATAACCTCAACTCTTCTGGGAAGACTTTGCACTAGATTTTGGAGTCTGGCTGTGGGGATTTTTGTTCATTCAGTCAAAAGAGCATTAGTGAGGTCAGGCACTGATGTTGGGTGAGGAAGCCCTGGGGTGCAGTCAGCATTCCAGTTCATCCCAAAAGTGTTCAGTGAGGTTGAGGTCAGGGCTCTGTGCAGGACACTTGAGTTCTTCCACTCCAACCTTGGCAAACCATGTCTTCATGGATCTCTATTTGTACACAGGGGCTCTTAAAATCTTAATGCTACAGCACATAAAAAAAAAAAAAAAAAACATTCTTCACAAATGTGTGCTTCCAACTTTGTGGCAACAGTTTGGGGAAAGGTCTACGTTTGGGTATGATGGTCAGGTGTCCACATACTTTTGGCCATACAGTGTAAGTGACCCACCATTTGAGTCATGGCTAGTGAAGATGCAGAAACACAGTACATGATTTCACTGTTTGTAAGTTTACCCACAAGGCTTAAACATATACCCATACTAAAGTTATTTTATCTATTTGTTTAATTCTTGCTAATTTCCTGACCAATGAGCTTTTAATTGACCATTAAAAGCTTATTATTTTGCCATTTTTTGCCCAGGATTGTGTGTGTACAATAATATAATAATATTTTTGGCTATTTATTAAAGGCATAGAACTATTTGTTCCTGAGTTATCACCAGCAGAACACCTCAAGTCCAAGGTGACATTGTTTAATTAAACCCATTTAATTCAAGTGACCAAGCAGGCTCACTATAAAAACTCAATAATTATAAAACTTTGATAATGTTTAAAATAAATATATTTTTTTTTAAATCACAGACCCCCTGCTTCACAGCCCTTATATTTAGCTCTAATTGTATTGTCTCAGATCTGGATATGTCCAGAATTAGCTCAGTCAGCTGTTCTGCCCACTTTCATCATTGTGTAACTTCTTAACAGTCACTGAAATTCTTTCTCAAGTATATGTGTAAGCATTTTCAGTAGGTCTAACAGTGAAACTGTCTGCCTGCAATTTTGCAATGAGGGAATATATATTTCTTATTTTAGACGTCTGATACCTGATCACAGAACAAGTAAGACACGTGTCCACAGGTGAGTTACTGGAAACGCTGTCTCCGATCACTTACAGTAACAGCCTGAGAGGGGAAAGAGACTCATTAAAATCACCAACAAACCATGAAGCATTTGTCACAGAAAGGCAAATTTATCTGCAGAATGGAGATGAAGTGAAAGAGAGATGGGTGAGTTGGACTTCATGCGGAACACAGTGACAGTGTAACTGAGACTTGTAGAGGAAGTTGAGATGTCTTTATGCTTTATGTCTTTACCTCTGTGACTTGACTGAAAGCAGTTCGGTGTACAAAAAGGAAAAGGCTGAGCAGACAGAATAGCTCATGTCCTGCTTGAGTTCAGTGATATCTGATCCGGTGTCTATTGGGATCACTTGCTTTAAATTTATATTCCTTGCATGTAGGACTTGTATAGTTTGAGTTGAATCTTTTACTAAACTATAGTGTATAAATAGTTTCTTTTTTTTACTCATTTGAAACATATCATTAATATGTTTCATAATTTTTGAACACATTCGATGCTCAACTTGCCTAGTGTGCAGTGTGTTGCAGATCCTGTCATGTATCAGTGCACACAGTTGGACTTTCTCCACAGTGCAAAGTAAATCTAAAAAGTATTTATCTCACTGATCTCTTGCTTGTTTCATGCATGTCAATGCAACATCCTGTAGAATTTGTTTCCCTACCCAGTTTTGACTGACATTTCAAATGGACTGTGTTTCTCCCTTTACTATATCATTCATCATGTCAATAGTATTTTTTTTTTTCTTCCCTCTCTGCACTTTGGCTGTTCAAGGTGCTTTTTAAATGTTTCTCTGATATGCAATTCAGTGAGAGCAAATGTCAGAAGCATCAAAATAAGTTCCACACCGCTCTTCCTGCATATCTGACTGTTCTGTGGTTTGTCTGTCACTATAAGCTAGCCAAATTACTCTTTCTGTGCTGTATGAACATTATATTTGACATGTCATGAAAGCAGTACTTGACAAAACTATGCTTTGCTGGTGAAAGTGTTATTCTGGGAATGTTATGTCTGCTATTCCAGAAAACTCTTTGACATTGAATTGAACTATGCTAAATATTATATACGTTGTTAACTATAGCCTTATTGCATAATAAAGGCATCTCTACTTTTATAAGAACATGTAAGCATTTCCAACATAGAGGGATATCACACTGGCATGTGATCCTGCTTTAACGTACTACATCATAAATCTATATGACAGACAAGTAATCAACTCTTAACCATTAAACATCTGTCACAAATCATTCATTACTTACTTTATTCATTACATAGTAAAAAACAATAATCTGAGAAAAGAGGGAGCTAAATTGCATAATTTGACAGTTTAGTGTCAACTGATTTATGGTTTTATAGGGCAAAGAAAAAGAGGCCCTGGTTATTGCTGTTGTGCTGGAATGAGACCTACAGTACATGTGTGGAACAAGTTTAGCTCTCTCCTTGATATTAGATCCTGAGATTTCCAAATCTCCTTCTGACTTCATTTTATAGTTATGGTCCATTGCCTACAAAAAGATGCCAAACCTGCTGTTTCCACTGTCATACAAAGACTTAAAAGTTTAACCATTTCCAACTTTGATGCATTTCATAAATGTCACCACGTCACATCAATGTGGTGCACCAAGTCAACATAAATGTCACATGTCAAAGCACATCATAGTGTTGTCTTTTACAGTTAACAGAAATAATAAAATACAGTAGTGTGAAAAAGTACTTTAGGTTAATCTGTCTGATAATCCTTCAGTTTAATCTTGATATACCGTAATTAGCTTAGAAATCTTTAAGACTGTGTGCAGTATGATTTTTAAAATCTAACCTTATTTTACACAATTTTGAGGACATTTATGTGGACAGTTATATGAGTATACTGTGTGTTAATGCCAATTCATGGTGGCTCAATGATTTGTCACGCTACTGGAATGCTCCAGTCTCCCTTCTACACATGCATCTACTTGTACACAAACCTGTGACAAGTGCTCTTAAAAAATTACCAAAAAATGTATGGTATGCTAATGAGAATTAAACCTCACCTACTTGAACATTAAATAATATTCTTTATTAAGAATTAAAGTAATGATTGCGTTTGCTGTACTTTAAAATTTGTGTATTGTATATTATAATGCAAGAATTAATAATAAGGGACATGAAGGTAGCATTCCATAATTGTAAAGTATGTATAAATGGTTCTTAAATATTTTGGGTCATATTTTAGTTCCAGTGTCTCACTAACAATGTCAAAGTCCCAATGTCAAATCAACAAATGCATGTTAGAAATCCAGGCTACATCAGTGTTACACCAGCTGCAGTGATCACTGGGTATGCCCTTCCTGTGCCCTTTTGCATGACATGAAGTTGCCTCCTCTTGACTTAATGTTTAAGAAAAATTGAAGGAAGCAGATAGAGATGAAAAAAAAAAAGATTCTATAAAATATTCTACCTGACAAAATACACAACCATAAACACATTCTGGAGAGAGTGTTTCTTCTGTATATCTCCCATCAGGGAAGCTAATTCTGTTTAAAAATAAATTATAATAAAAAAAAAAAAAACAATAAAAAAATAAATAAATAAAATAATAATAATAATAATAACAGCTCATAGAATGACCTAGCATAATTTGTTGTGAAATAGGTTATAAATATGACATTGCATTGTTCTGCTTCATGAATTATTATGAGTAGATTATATCATGCATTTCAAAATCCACTGTCATAGCTGATATGACTTACCTTACAGTATATCTAGCAAATGCCCTCCTCAGATCTTGTTCCATTCAGACTTTCGCACGCTTCATCCCATAATAAGCATATCATTCACAAGCACACCCACAAACATAAACGCCCCCTTAAAGCTGCTTAGGAAGGGCTCTTGACCTGTCCGTCTTTCCCACTTGTTCTTTAACTCTCTACTCTAACTCACTGTGCTAAATGAAGTTTCAGCTGAAACAGTGTTAACAGATATCTCTCCCTCTGGCTCAGAGCCAGCCTACAGGAGCCACACAGCCATGGGAGAGAGTGAGACCTGCTGCAACAGGTTTCCCAGTACACACATGCACACATACACACACCTTGCTTAGAAAGACAGGACTCATTCTTTCTCTTTCTCTGGATTTTTAAATATGACATCGAATACAGCTTTAATCACAATCCCATTACTGTACCTATCAGGCCACTAAGGGGGTCACCTTGCTTAAACATTGTGATTGTAGTAGCTGTTCTCTCCTGCCCTGATTTTCTTTCTCCACACCTTCATCTGTAACATCTGAAGATTTCTCTGCTTTCTCCATGGTGCATTTCGGCACAAGGACTTCACCCAGGTGGAGACAAGTCTGAAAGGCATATTGCTATACTGTCATGACTGGTGCCAACAATGATACAATGGATACTGTGTATAAAAAGCTTGTAGTTTGAAGTCATGGCTGCCAAATTACATAAGTCCCTGATAACATTTAATACAAACATCTATCTTTGAATGAACTTTAAAGGTTCGTATTTTACACTGATGCATTATCCGTCACTGAGAGTGTTACTGTAAAGTAAACATCTAAAAAAAATAGAGAGTAGATGAACACATAAGAAATTTCAACAAAAGCTTTGATCCCATTCTCTGATCCTCAATCAGTGACCACTTAAAACATTACTCCATGCTGTCACTGTTCATTCCTTTGGAAGAGTGTTGAGAAGCATCAACTTGAAATAACATATCCTCAGAATGCTGAAGGGGTACAGATTGTGGCAAATACTTTGGCACATGATGTGGCATGATAGAGCATAAGTACACACCTGCCAGTGCACTCCGATAAATCTGGTGAACTCAGGCAACACTCACAGATTTCTCATTCTCAATAATGTACCGCAACACGTTGAACATTCCTGATGTACACATAAACTGACAATTTTACAACAGGGTGGTTTAACTGCAGTAAATGAACACAGAGTTCTTTCCTACCATGTTTGAACCCCTGCCATTTTGACAGAAACAAATGGCTTGGTGCTTCTCTGACTTCAGATCCTGAATAAAAGTCAGGAGTGCAGAAAAGGAATACAAACATCAGTTCAAATTAGGAAAACCAATGCAGTCAGGTTCAAAGATGATTTATGGTTTCGTGAATCATAAATCCATCCTTACAGCAGCTGGATTTATGAACTTGGTGATTCACTTTCAGCTCAAGGTGAAAGCAATAAAATTATATATCTTCCAAAAGAAGTCCAAACAGCTGCCAGGGTGTGCGGCAAAACTCCTGCATGAATGAATGAAGTCACACCCACAAAAGCGTCCATGCCAAACACAACCAAATTGGTTAATCTGATACTTCAACAGGAAATCTCCTGTGCACAGCCCTCTTCAGGTCACCCCACAGATTTCTGATTGGATTTAGGTCTGGACTCCAGTTCAAGTTCAAAACCTTGAACTTGTTTTGGTGAAGCCATTCCTTTGTTGATCTGGAGGTTTGCTTTGGGTCGTGTCATGCTGAAAGGTGACATTCCTCTTCATCTTAAATGTTTTAGCAGAAGCCTTAAGGTTTTGTGCCAACATTGACTGGTATTTGGAGCTATTCATTATTCCCTCCACCCTGATTAAAGCCCCAGTTCCAGCTGAATAAAAACAGCCCCAAAGTATGATGCTGCCACCACCCTGCTTCCCTGTGGGGATGGTGTTCTTTTGGTAATGTGCTGTGTTTTTTTTTTTCTTGCGCCAAACATATCTTTTGGTATTATGGCCAAAAAGTTCAACTTTGGTCTCACCAGTCCATAACACATTATTCCACATGGATTTGGGATCCCGTACCTGCTTTGTAAGCTCTTAGTGGCCCATGACTTTTCCAGTTGGATGTTACCAAGAAGATCCTATCGGAACAGCTGTACTTTATTTGGGGGTAATCAGTCACTTTAATTGATGGCAGGTGTATACTAATTAGTATTTAACATGAGTTTGAATGTGATTGGTTGGTTCAGAACACTGCCACATTCCCAATTATAAAAGGGTGTGTACACTTATGCAAGTTGAGTATAGGAAGTTTGCTGTTTTTCTTTTTTCCCCACAAAAACATTTCTGGGTGTTTGTCCCTTGATATTTATATGTTGCAATTTCACAATAAATTGTACCAGGGATAGACTCTGGAGTGACTCACAGTGGACTTTGTATAAAGTGGTTAGTGAAGATTAATTGAATTGACTTGAATTGAATTTACAATAGTATACAATAATTGCAGCCCTTCATTTGAGATCCACTTCTTGGGTTTTAAAATGAAGGAAAATGAAACTGGATGCTGCCAGGTTTCAATTTAATTCAATTTATTTATATAGTGCTTTTAACAGTGGACATTGTAGCAAAGCAACTTCACAGAAATAACACGCCAGAGACGATGGTGGCAAGGAAAAACTCCCTGAGATGACTTGAGAAAGAAACTTTTTGAGGAACCAGACTTCTGGGTGAGAACAGATAGTGTGATTATGAGAATGAGTCATTACTCATTCTCAGCTGTATACTACGGAGTCACACAGTGCTACATTTGTTGAAAGGATCTTGAGTATGAGCAACAGGGTCTTCTTTATTATTATTATTTCATTAGGCTTTTAAATTGAAGTCTATCATATCAAAGTGAAGTTATCAACTGTTCACTGATTGGGACTTGAGCATAAACTGTTTTTTAGCAAGTGCAGGCTTATGCTATCCAAGTAAGAACACGGTACCATTCACAGTAGTAGTAGCAAATGATTCTCCAGTGAAGGAGGATCCACACAGAAGTAGAGTATCAGGCTTGATCAGGCAGGTCTGGACGGCAGGAGTAACATGTGTAGCGGGGTTTTAAGGCCAGATCATTGTAATTATTTGTGCATTTGAGTTTGGGATAACCTAGTCTTTATACTTATCATACAGTCTAACATAATATATTTTTAAAAATGTAAATGTTAGTAAAGTTTTACGTTTAGTAAATTATGTGTAAATGTTTTCATAGGTCAAATCGAACAAAGCAATCCCCACCAGATTTATAGTTTTGATCATGCTGATTTTCTTCATATACTCATGTGCAAATGTTGATAAATGCCAAACATGCATAAATTACCAAGCGCATTCATGGCACAGTTTATTTATACTTACTGATGCCCACAAAACTTAATAAAAGGCATTCAATTAGTGTAAAAACTCAAATTAATTATTTTAATGATTTTGATACAATCATAATTTAACTGGCTAAGGTTCAGCTGGTTGAAACAGAATCCATAAAATAGTCCTGATCATGCAGTGGAGTGACCTGCATATCACTTGAGGCCTGGTTACACTGAAAACACCATTAAGCATTAAATACAGGGGCAGAGTTCATTCTTCTGTATTTTTACATTGGTTTAGTGAAAATAGAGTACGGTGTGTGAAGCAGCTTTATCAGTGAAGCACTCTGGGACATCACATTAGTGATCTCACTTCTGCTGTACTTTATCATGATGATACTTTATCACTTTGCACATTCTCTTCTGTTTACTTAACTCAAAGGCAGCATGTTATTGCTACACGTGAGGAATGACTTTGACCTCAAGGTCTTTAGCCAGTCATTACCACTTTACTATGGCTGGCTTAATCTGCAACAGTAGCTACTCCCAGATCCACAAAGCTACAAAGAGTTACAGTAGAAGCTAAAGGCAATAATCAGTGACAATAATTATTAAGTCCTTTAATCCCAATGTATGTTGCATTGGTACGAGTGTGTCAGGCACAGCAGCATTGCTGGGGTATTCGGTAATTAAGTGAATTATTACTGAAAGGAAAAAGAGTCACAATCTTTTTTGTGTAATATTTTAATATTTTTTACAATCACAGAGGTCTTATCTTTGTGCTATTACAGCCATTAATTACAACCACTAATATCACACTATTCAGTGGGCACCAGTTTTACATCTCTGCTATTGCGATTCCTGGCCCCCTGATGGGATAGTGGAATGTAATTTTAATCAGTCGGTTCCTCTAGCCACAAAAATTGTTTGATTTTTAGACCCAGTACAACTTACCTGTATCTCACTCAGCTGCACAGAGTTCACATGCTGAAGATCCACAAGGAGGTGCTATTACCATGTAAGTATCCTTTGTGTGGCTTCTGGACAAAACCCACAGATGAACCATCATATGTAACAGTAATTATTTACATCAGTCACACTGTGTGTACTTATCATTTATATAGGTAAACTAAATAATGTAGTGTTTAAGGTACAGAAGGCTACATATAATAAATTATAAATTCAGCACAAAATGTAAAATGTTTACAAATACATTTTTAAACCACAGAGCATTTGCAAGCACAAATTATTTAAATTTTCTACAGTGTTTAGACATTTATAGTCATCTTTGTGAGAGTAAAGGCTGACATCTGATCTCTCCTTCTTTATGTTCTCTATGTTTTGTGGTGCAGTGGGTATCTTTGCCGCCTCACAGCTCCTAGGTCCCCGATTCAATCCTGATCTCAGGTTACTGTCTGTGTGGAGTTTTTGTGCATGTTCTCCCCACATCTGGTTTCCCCTGGGTTCTCCAGTTTCCTCCCACCTCCCAAAAAACATGCCAGTAGATGGACAGGCAATGCT
This sequence comes from Cranoglanis bouderius, assembly GCA_023630585.1. Taxonomy (NCBI): domain Eukaryota; kingdom Metazoa; phylum Chordata; class Actinopteri; order Siluriformes; family Cranoglanididae; genus Cranoglanis; species Cranoglanis bouderius. The sequence goes on from CM042540.1 coordinate 12,904,025, forward strand.
AAATTGCCCATATTTGTATATGAGTATGTGATTGTATGTGTGCATGGTGACCTGCAATGGACTGGCATCTCATCCAGGGTGTATTCCCACCTCGGCACAGTGTTCCAGGGATAGGCTCTTGGATCCGCTGAGACCCTGACCAAGATAAAGCAGTTACTGAAAGTGACTAAGTCAGTGAGTCTTTATGTTTGGCAGGATAGGTAGATTCATACTTTATTCAAATAGGTTTAGTGTTGAGTTTTACATTTTTTACATGTACATTTTAAAGGAGTAGTCTGTAATTTTGTTATTGACACTCCCCTGCCCCTTCCCAAATGACGAAACTACATAAGCTTCCTGGGTTGCCTTTTGAAGTAAAAAGGGGCTAATGAGCAGCTCTGCTTAAGCTGGGGGCGGAGCTAATTTACGGACCAGAAAATTTAGCATTATTGTGACTAAGCTGAGACTAAGGTGTCTGTGAAAGTAAAGGAAATATATAAGATCATTCTAGTTTTACAGCAGCAGACAAGAGGCAATAGACAATACAGCAGCAGAGGGGTGTTAAATCTAGGAACACGTTCAAATACTACAAATTGCAGCTTTAAAAATAACGACTTTACATTGTTTTTGCTTTGTTTTGTTTTATATGTATGGCTTTTGATTTGGATAATACCCAGTAAATACAGAGAAAATACCCAGAATACTCAGACTGGTAAACTTTGTTTGGTGTTTTCCCCCCTCTTTTATTGTTAGAAGTTACACTACGTGAGCCACAGGCCATTGTCACGTGACCTGATAAAGTACACTATACTAATTTATATGTTTATATGGTTATAAGTTTATAAGTTTATACGTTTTTCTAAGGATTCTTGGAAATCATGTGGCTATAACAGCCTTAGAAATACGTTCAAATATTACAAACTGTAGCTTGTAAATAGTTTTTCTAATTTTATTTGTAGGTATGTTTTTTTAAATTAATTTGAACTTAAAGCCGGTATGTGTATAGTATTACCCAGAATACACATACTGATAAAACCCTACCTTTACTGAGGAGTTACGCAACAAGCGATTATCACGTGACCTGACAAAGCCCAAAGTGACAACAGAGAGCTGACAAACGCCTGGCGTCTGCAGCTACAGAGTCTGCAGGGAAACATTAATTTTAACTTTAAAAGAATGGCTAAGAATGGCTGGATTAAAAAATATATTATGCCGCTTTACTAAACGGACATTTGTAGGTTAAGTTTTGAATGGTTCCAGTGTGTAATCATGGAGGAAGATTCGGACACGAGAGAAATCCTGTCGGCAGACACGCTGAGGCCGCTGGAGGAGCAGGAGGAGGCGGCGGCGGCGGTGGAGGAAGAGGGAAGCCGCTCTGGCTGTTCGGGGTCTCCGCCGTTCGCATGTCCGCTCTCGGTCACTGTCGAGCCCGTGCTCTTCCTCTCCACGTTCTCACTGGCACTGCAGATGCCACTTTATACGCAGTACCTCTGGGATCGCATTAGTGAGGATGTGGGCTATAACGGCACGAGAAGAGGAGGAGGATGTGGTAATTCATCTGCTGAACACGACCCGCTCCAGAAGGTAGCTTTATAAACAATAAACGCATGCGCATAGGTTACGCAGACTGACGCACAAAATGCACTTGGACTCAGGAGGATCGTCTTGCGCGAGAGTTGAGGATCTAAAACCACATACATTTCAAAAGTCACCTTCCTCTCAGTATAAGTGATCTTTCTTTCTTTATTTATTTATTTATCTATTTATTTATTTATTTTTTGCACCCTATGAAGTGTCATATAAGACCAACAAGGAGTAATTTGAGATATTATTCGTAGTAATATTAACAGGGTGGCTCTGTGGGGTCAATACAAACTTTTTTTCTTTTGTGACTTGTAATATAGCAATCCAGCCCCATTAAAATATCAATAACAGACCCTTTAAAGATCACAGGTACCAAACAGTATATTTTTTGGATATCTCATGTGCTTGCTTGTAAATGTCTCTGGTCATGTGACATTTCATGTGACATGTGGAAAAAAATAAACTTTCCTAGACCTTTACAAACTCAGATCAAATGTAAGTTATAGCTGTGACCAGCGGAATTAAATGGATTAATATTGGAACATACTAATGAGTATTGTTTCTTTAATTAATAAGGCATTTAAGTCAAACTCAGCATTGTAAACAAAGCAGAGTATTAGATCAAATCAAGAACAAAATGGATGCAGGTTCTGGATAGCAGTGCAGGATCAATGGAAGAAAAAGGTGCTTAAATTTACCTTTTTTAAAAAGGAGTGTTAGCACCACAGAAACCTGCAACGTTTTATGCCAGGGTCACTGGGTTGATTCAAGAGAAAGGGAGAGTGTCCAGAATCCTCATGAAAATGAATGATCTTGCCCGTGCATGCCCCTGACTCACAGTATGAACATTTAAAGTATTTTTCTTTTTAAATTTTCAGCTGCAGAATAAGAAAAGATCTGTAGGATCCCCACTGACTGCCCAATTAAACCAGGCTTCAGCAATGCTGAAAAAGGAAACACACACTGTAATTAATGCTTTTTTTTTTTTCATCTAGGAGGTGGAAGCTCTAACTGCACACTGGAACCTGTACATTAATCTGGGAGGTTTTCTTGTGGGCCTCTTCGTTGTAATCCTGCTCGGCTCGTGGAGTGACCGAGCAGGACGGCGTCTTGTCTTGATTCTTCCCAGTTTAGGTCTGGCTGTCCAGGCTATTGTCTACCTGACTGTCATGTACCTGAAACTGCCTGTGGCCTGGTTCCTATTGGGACGAATCTGCAGTGGCCTGTCTGGGGATTTCAATGCCATTCTGGCTGGCTGCTTCGCTTATGTGGCGGACATCAGTGACAAGCGTTCTCGTACGTTTCGTGTGGCGATACTGGAGGCATGTCTGGGGGTTGCTGGGATGTTTGCAAGCATAATCGGGGGCAAATGGCGACATGCACAAGGGTAATGTCTGTTTTGTTCAGTGTAGTTTTTTTGAATGGCTTGTTCTGTGCCTTAAACTACAAAGTAATTTTGATAAAAATCCTCATAGATAGAGAATTGGATTTCATGACTGAGATTGTATTTGTTTGTTTGTTTATTTATTTATTTTTTGTTACTTTTTTTTTTTTTTTTTTTTTTTTTTTTTTAAATATTTTAAACAACTTTTGTCCTTGATTTTAGGTACATCAACCCTTTCTGGCTTGTGCTGGCCACAAACCTGGCCACGGCCCTCTACGCTTACCTCTTCGTACCTGAGTCAGTGACTCCTGACCCTGGGGCAAGGCTGTTCTCCACCCAGCACCTCAGAGCTGTCTATAATCTGTATGCATCTGGAGGACAAGGAGGACACAGGACCAGACTCTGGCTCTACACTCTCTGCTTCTTCCTGGTGGTCACTGTGCATTTCGGCTCACGGGAGCTGTATGTACTCTATGAGCTGAGTACACCTCTGTGCTGGGACTCTGAGCTGATTGGGTACGGCTCGGCCGCTCAGCACATGGCCTACATCACCAGTCTGCTAGGTCTGAGGGTATTACAGCGCTGCCTCGATGACTCCTGTGTGGCCATCCTTGGCCTGGTGTCCAACATAGCTGGCTTGGTGGTGTTTTCATTTGCAAACACTACAGGTCTCATGTTCACAGGTAACATTTCCTCAAACAAGAGATTTTATTTTATATGTATTTCTATTTATGTAGTTATGTTTGGTTTGTGGAAAATGTAAATCAAAGGCCTTATTGTGCTCAGTTAGAATATGTTTTATTAACATTTGTTTAGGGACTGATATATTGAGATAAAGCCAGAATCGTTAATTCATTCATAATTTTTTTTATCAGCCCATTTTTCTCTTTAAGAAGCATATACAGTGCAGCACAGTGAGATTTTCTTCATGGAATATGATGGAAGTTAATTTACAGATTTTATATTTTAACTACTTGCTTAATAGACCTTGTACAGAAAATATACTTTCTCTAGAATTTATGTCAATATTTTAGTGGTTATAAGAGTAGCGATTGGGATACAGTGCACATGGCAACAGTCCAAACAAGCAATATTAATGGCTGGTTAAATAATTAATTGTGCCAGTGTTTGTTTTTCTCCTGATAGCAAATAGTAAACCACTTGTGGGAGAAATTCGTTGTTGATCAATGAGCTTCATGCGTAATGCATCAGTTTTGAGTGAGACTGCGTGCACAGCCACGACTCACTCAACCCATTCATTTCATTTCATACATTTAGTCTTCTTTTGTTTAATAATTGTGAATTTAATTTCCAGTACAATTTAATATACAGTTTGTTCCTTGTCACTGATTGGTAGGCCTTCTGATCATTCACTCAAAGCTTTCTGTTTATTTTTTTGCCCTTTTTCAGAACAAAAACTGAGGAACAAAAACTTAGGACCCCATTTGTAAATCAAGTGACCACAGATGAGGTTACAACCCCTAGTTTGAGAACGCCTGGTCTACAACCTACTGCAGTTCATTAACATAGTCAAATTACCCCTGACAAATCAGTGGCAACATCCTACCTCCTGGACCCCATTCAGGATTTGACTAGAGTAGCCACTTAACTTGAGTAGCTGCTTATGGACTTTGGATTTGACTTGGATTTGAGAATTAGATGACTTAGACTTACTTTGGACTTGATATTTCCAAGGCTACAACAAGCTAAGCTATGTTCCACAAGGCAATAAGCTATTACTCATGTTTTGTAAAGCCTATTAAAGGCTAAACTTCGAGGAAATAATTTTGCCTCTTTTAATAACTGTGCCACTAGTTGATGGCTGGTCAAATGCACTCTAATCAAAGTGCAAGGAGTTGGATGACCCGGCTTTTTTGATTTAGACTTCATACATACTATCTACTCCACACTGCTATCCATTGGCTTTTGTGAATAAATAGTTATGAAGGTCAACATGAACTCAATGTGAATCTGTATGTTTTCCAGGATACGGCCTGTGTTTTCTCCTTATAGCCTCCACCCCAGTCCTGAGATCCAAACTGTCCAAACTAGTGGAACCTTCAGAGCAAGGTAGAGCTTAAATCTGATCCAGTGCCGAGTGTGATACCAAAGAAAGAACAAATAGAATTTAAAAAGTGTCTTTGCTCCAGGAGTGATGGTGTGTATAAATGCTCTTAGGTGCTCTCTTTGCGTCGGTGGCTTGTGTAGAGGGTCTGTGCTCACTGGTGGCCAGCGGCATCTTTAACTCGCTCTACCCCACCACCTTACACATGATGAAGGGATTTCCTTTCCTCTTCGGAGCCATACTCCTACTTCTTCCTGCTGGAATAATTGGGTAAGATCACAAGGGAGGTCAGACTCCACCTTGGCACAGAAATTAACCAAGCACTTAATTTCCCCTCAGTGATCGGTGTTAAGTAATGGATTGGTTAAGATTGGCAAAGATTAGTAAAGATGCTTTAACTCTGATACAGGACTCTGTAAAGATGCCTGAATCAGTGTTTGGTATAATGATTGCACAGTTTCATGCCAGTTCAGATGTATATTTGTGTCATTTTATCTTCTCAGGGCCTTGTGGTTCAGAGAGAAGAGGATCATTAATGGAGACGGTGCAGTGAACTGATACTGGCTGTGCAAAATCCTTGACCTTGAAAAGGAGAGCCAAAAGACAACCATCTCAGTCCCAGACTCTGTTTTATGCAATGCTGAACTATTAAGATTACACATGTCTTAAGACATTAAGACATGTATGTTTACTGCTCAATACATTTTGATCAAACTTGTCTTTTCAGTAGAAATCACATGATGTGTGATATGAAGGAATAATAGGTAGTTTAACTGTATTAACACTTAAACAATTTTAACTGTGACTTTTGACATTTTATACTTTTTGAGCATCTGCATGTCTAATAGAAGGCTATGGGATTTCAATAAATTGCACGTCTTTTTTTGGATTATGGGTAATTCCAGCATTATGGATGTGATATTTGCACTCACAGCAGAGACAAACTTAGGATCAATGTGTCAGTTTGCATGTCATTTAACCTCTTGAGTACAATGAAGAAAAATCTTTAGAAGTCATGTATTGATTTGCATGTTTCATATACATACACTATATGGCCAAAATTCTGTGGACATCTGACCCATATGTGGGCCTTCCCTAAACTGCTGCCACAAACCTATTCCAGCATGACAGTGCACATGTGCACAAAGTGAAATACCAGGGGAAGGAACTCAATATTAATGCCCATGGTTTTTGAATGGGATGTTCAATACTTTTAGCCATATATTGTAATTATAAACAGATATAACTACTATGATTTTTTTTTAATGTTAGCAAGTTGCTGTGGTATAAGAAGATTATTTTCATATAACAGCACACCATATCCTATTTTATTGCTTACCTAATTCCCAATATTCCACGATATTGACTCCTAAACAGTGTAACAGCACTGTAGCAGTCTGGGATTATAGAGTTACACTGGGTCTGAGAGCATGGCCTGAAGTCCCTTAAGGAGACTCGGATAACGGTTACAGTCTCAGCACAGGACATAGGTCTCATCAAAACACAAACACAGAGGTTAGCTCTCACTGGGGATGTTTTTAAGGCAGCAGCATGGATCATGATCATCTGCCATGTCAACTTACTGTCCTATTAGATCAGTACTTTGAGAATTCCCAGTTCCCCACAAGTTCAGAGAAGTAGGGACAGTTTCAGAGAGTAATTGAGCAAGTATTGGCTGTATGTAGTAGGTACAAAAGGAAACACTATGTTGATAATGTGAAAATGAAAGTGTATTTGCTACGGAAATATAACCACACTGCAGACTAGAAACAAGACTATCTACCCAACAGAGATGAAGCTTAAAAATGAACTCAAGTCTGGAAACAAATAAAGGGATGTTTGCAAAAAAAAACATTTATTGGCAGTTATTATTATTTCTGAACGGAAAGTTACTATTGTACAGTTATTTCCTGATTACTTTGCCTGTTTTCTCAGTGGTTTTCTACACCAAACATACATTTGATATATAAACTTGATCTTTAAATATTAAGGCAGCAGGCATCAGCCCAGAAGAGGGTAAAGCTGTGAACACTGTAGGAGATGTTAAGATCATTGATGGTGTTTAAGAGCTTATTGTGATAGTGGGAAGAGTGTATGATGCAAGTATATAACAGCAAATATAGAACAGGTAACTATACATTAGGCTGTGGTGACAAGATCTAATTATTATTTATTATTATTATTATTTATGCAATACTGTGTGTGATATTATAGCTATGCCTGAGTCAAGTAGCCACTTATTGTGTAAGGACGTAAGAATGTGTTAGAAAGCTTGTATAGGTTTTTGTATAGGCATTGTTTCAACTGTATAACAAAAAGGAAAGTTACAGAGTTTCATGCTAATTTTACCAGGTATAGTATCGTCGCATGAATGTTTTTTCATACATCAAACCAATTACACCACTTGTTTTAATCTAGCAATCAGGTGTTCAGCACTAATCTCCTTATATTATGTCCTTGCATTATATTCAGTACAAGCAACAATTCAAGAAAGTGAACAACCATACCACATACTACATTATGTTACCAGCTCTGATTTTAAACTGATTAAGTAACATTATCTATAATGAAAAGTAACAAATAGTAGATTACATAGGGTTGGGAACAGACACTGTATTTGGATTCCTGAGTGATTAAGCAGTGATAGCTTTATACGGGACATATTAAGGATCAAAGGATTACAGACTATATACCTTTACAGTACTTTTTATTTCTTCCATGTATCACTCATTTTAATCCTACCACAAACTAATAGAACTGGCCTATCAGATATGGAGGTATTTTGCGGACAATATTAAAAAGAAATTGCAAATACTAAATTGTGACATAATTCAAATGAAAATGCAAATCGTGTATTACCGTTTGCATTTTCATTTACACGAACGTACAGTGTCTGCCAAATTTCAAATGGAAACGCAAAGTCCATTTGCAATTGCATTTCCCGTGTGTTACGTGGTCCCTCACAGTCAACCGCATTTTAGACTGCCTTGCAGTCACCGGAGATTCACTGCACATTCAAGATTCTCTCTTCTATTTCTCAAAAAATGACGTCACTTCCAAATACAAACACACCCCATAGTATACTCCCACCCCCAACACTGATTGACAGGTTACTGTGCAAGGCATGGGAAATGCAAATGGATTTGCCATTCCATTTGAATGTTGGCAGTCTCCATACGCCACACTGAGGAAGTGAAATAGCAAACGGGATAATTGCTACTGCTATTTCAATATGACAGGGTCATAACGGATCCATAATCCGAGGTTAGTAGTATTAATAGTTAGTAGTTCGGTCATTGACTAGGTATGCATATGATCAGTGGGAAAGCTCAACATTGGTGAGTGGTTGGAGGAAACTGGTTCCATGCTCTGGTTCCATGCTGTCCAGCTGCTCTTGATTGGGGCCTCGCTTCAGGAAGCGAAGAATCTTTTCTATTGAGGCTTCCTGATACTCATGGGACCACCTGCAGCATTGAAGAGGGCAATATTATTTCTAAGCTCATCAAATTAGTTCAGCAATTATACCATTATTTGGGAGGTATATTAAGTGCAGTATTCCCGTTCTTATCGGTGGTTACAGGGACTGGAAATAAATCTGCATTAACCCAGCAAACTAACTAAGCAATGATATGAAGACAGAATTGAGCATTTGATCATTTTTGCTGATAATGCCATATGTCATTTAAAAAAAAAACTAATTGCTTTATGTTTGAAGAAATAAAAATATAGAAGAATAAAATTTATCTCATAATTGGATTTCCAATCTTGTAACATTACTGTTAACAGTGAGAAGAGAAGCTTCTGAAAAATGGGAAGATCAATTCAATTAGCTGGTATCTTTATGCTCCTAATTGATTGATGTTAATGTCATTATCTTGTCTAATTAAAATTGAACACAGTTAAAGTGTAAAAAGAACCTGCCTAAACCTCAAAATCCACCAGCATTTTTGCTATAGTAGACCATCTTCTCTACTCTACTTCTTATAATAACTGTGTGCATGTACTGTTTGTGAAAACTGACTCACTTGATGCCGTTAAATTTGAGAACGGCTCGCATGTCCTCAGGAAGAGAGTTGGGATCAGGCCACTGAAATTTGTCAGTGACAGGAACAATGTTCTTCTTCTCTTTGAGGGCGGTGACAATCTCCTGCAGATCACACACACACCATCATGTCTGGACTTCACTAGTACATGTAATCACATTGAAGGTGGAAAGGAATAATCTAACCTTATGAACCCAGTCTTTCATGCCGGTGTCACCCATGCATTTGTCCAGAGCGTTGGCTGATAGCACCAGGATGAAGTTACGCGCTCTCTGCACGCTGCTTATCAGCTTCTCCTCAAACTTGCCTGCCTCCAGCTTCTCCACATCGATGAAAACGCTGAAGCCACGCACCTGCAAGTGCACCTTCAGCAGACTGAAGGAAAAGAGATACTTTCATTTTCAATAAAGATTCAAAGTGATGCGAACTCTTTCATTTTCATGTCAAGTCTTTCAGATCGTTGGTCATAAGTTATTAGTGTTCATTAGGATATAAAACATTTTACTGTACAACAAATTACAATCGCCACCAATCGCTGCTCAATCGATCTTTATCAATTATAAATGATGTTTGAAGTAATCTAATGTTCATGATTATAGGTGTTAGTTCTGACCTTGCAAGCTGAGATCCAGTGGTGCGCCGGTAGCTGATGAACACATCTGGACCTGTGCGCTGCGAGTCAGTGAAACAGGGCCTGGCAGGCCGGCGGACAGCAGCGAGGATCTGAGCCCTGTGGATTCCGTTCTCCATACAGCAGTCCCGGTGCAGCTGCTCATCCGTAATCTGGAGGAGGTTGTTACGATCCACACCGGACTGCACCATACTGTAGGTGTACTGACGGAACCGTGGGTCTATGTCTGCCAACCAGTCGGCCAGATTATTAGGGTCACACATGGAGTAGTCAGCATAAGTCTTCAGTACCCGCAGGTCTCGCATAAACCTGACAGAGTGAACATAACAGAGGGCACTGCATGAAATATGACTCACCCCATTGACCTGCCATTTGAAGACTCACTTCTGCTAGGTATCCAATCATTCTAGCTAACTATAAAGTATAAGATTTTTCCCTCAACTTTTAACTATCACAAGGGAAAGGCTGTTTGCCTTAATGCCACAAATTGAATAAGACATATGTGTGGTGGTTTGGGAAAACCCATCGGATGTTACTGTGGCTGAATTCTGGTGAACAGGTTCTGGTTTTGGGGGGGGAAATAGGGTTTTTCTGCCTATAACATACCTCGACTAAGTTTTTTTTACTTTACGTTTTTATTTACTTTATTTATAATCTTGCCTATGCTATCTTCCTGGGTAAGCAGCCACAGTGGTAAAAATTAATTCTCACACATTTAATGTCAGGCTTTGATCAAGTTGTTGCACAGTTACATGCCATAGTGAAACGGACATATGTCTAATCAAGTTAGTTTGTAATCTGATATTGTAATGGTACGTTTAAATGCAATGTCCTCTCTTTTTACTTTTGGAGGTACCAGACTTTAAAATGCTAGAACTTCAGAATCTCAGAAAAGGCCAGCATTTTTCAGAACTATATATAGTTCTGTATTGTATATGTTATATTTTCACGATGAGAATGCCTTTCACTCACTAGTGAAACTAACATATTAACCAGAACTCTTAAATCAGAACTGAGTAGACTTGTTATTAATCAAATGTGTGAGATGCATTTTCATATCAGAACAGATTGTCCTCTATGCAGCATTTTGTAAATGTGTTTCATGTAATACCCATACAGACATCTACTAAACATTAGACTGGAATTAACACTGATTCCTGGGATATCAGTTCTTTTTCCTTCTTCATGCATGGTGGCTCGATGGTAGGAAAAACATTGGACATGCAATTACTACCTCCACACAAGATATCAAAATCACATTGTTTCAAAACTATCCTTTACACATAACTACAATGTGTATGTCTGGTTTCAGACCAACCTTTTGCGAGTGATCCCAGAGGTCATGGCCAGGTCATCACTGAGGTTCTCCTCAGTGATGTTAAGTAGCAGGTCACCATCCACCTGCAGCTCCTGACACAAACACATACACCAAATGCATGCAGATAAAAGTCAGTCAGAATGTTGTGATCTACGCCACCATAGTGGAAATAACCTCACTGTTAAAATGGCACAATTTTGGTATTTGCAAGGATCTGGTCATAGATTAGTACCACGGTACTATACATTCATATTATGTATGTGTTCTTCTCTATACTGTACAACAAAATTAAGCTGCTGTTCACAAACCTGGAATCGATCACTGAAGGCACTAAAGCCAATCTGTTGCAGCCATGTTTGGACCTCCACCGTTTTCCAGTTAGGAACAGAGGATAGTATGTGGCGTGGAACATCTTCACCCATCATCCTCAGGGCCCTTTTGGCCAGAGAGAGTGTGGTGGCATTGCTTGAGTACATGACAATCCTCTTTAAGCTCTGAACTGCCCCAATCTCCTGAAATATCTGAGAAAAAAGACGCACAGATTATAATGAATAATCATCCTCTTCCAACCGACACCACCCTCTCTGTTCAACCTTCAGTATGTATGTTCTGTAAGGTTCAAGTTCAAGTTCAGTTTATTTGTATAGCGCTTTTAACAATGGACATTGTCCCAAAGCAGCTTTACAGAAGTATATAAATTCAGGACACAGATTTTAAATTTATGAATTTATCCCCAATGAGTAAGCCAGCGGCGACGGTGGCAAGGAAAAACTCCCTGAGATGATATAAGGAAGAAACCTTGAGAGGAACCAGACTCAGAAGGGAACCCATCCTCATCTGGGTGACACCGGATAGTGCGATTATAAATAAATAAATCCCTTCTATAAACGTACCAGTACAACACGGTCAGAATGGCAAGGTTCCCTTTTGAGAGTTGTGAACTCTGATTTCCCTAAATCTAAACTAATATGTAATCCAAATAATTGTAAACAGAAGCCTGAAATTTAGGGGAAAAAAGCAAGATCCATAGCATTTTAAAGTACCTCTGGTCATATTTAAATTTCCCACTCTGCCTCACCTTAATGTTGTGCTGCCGGGACTTGATGCCACTCTCTACACAAAGGTAGAAAGCAGCGATGCACTTGCCCTCAAGCCGTGTCCCATCCAGAAGGGGCAACAGGTGCTGCAGGTCAGCAGCGGTGCGTCCCTGAACGCTGTCAGCACTGTCTTGCAGGCTGCGCGCAAACTCATCCGGGTCGAGAGAGGCGATGAACGGCTCCACTAGCTCCAGCGTGCCTGACTTCACCACCTCGCTCTCCAGCTCCCTGTTAGCAGCCAGCACAGCCACAGCCAAGCATGCGTGGAAGCGGATCAGCTCATCCTCCTTTGAGAAGGCCAGCGGGAAGAGCCACTCAGCTGCTTGCTTCTCGATCATCAGGCGCTGGCACCGGTGCCCACCATACATGGCGCAGTTGGCCAGAGCCACGGCACAATGCCGCAGCACTGTAGGATCTGTACCCCGGCACCAGAACAGCAACGCGTCCAGGGCTCCGTCTGAAATGAGCTGGGCCGACGTCTCCTCCGTGTGCTTGAACATGTGCTCCAGGATGCCTGAGATGCTCCGCGCAAGCTGGGCATCCTCCTGCTCACGGGTCAGGTTCAGGATCACACCGAGACCGATGCGTGCTACATAGTCTCTGTAGGAACAGACCTCTCATTTCAGAATGCAGTTAAAAACAGTCAGGATCCCATAAATATAAGAAGTGAAATTGTGGCTTACCTGTTCTCTGAGATTAGAATCTGCTCAAGCAGCTTGGCAGACTCATATGTGATGTCCTCAGCAGGAGTCCGCAGTAGCTGCAGCAGTGACTCAAGACCTCCATCCAGTCGTATTCTGTTGCAGATTTGCTCTGCCACTTGCCGGCCAACCGCTGGCAAAACCCAGGCCTCCTCAACAAGTTGAAATATTTCAGCGATAGCCTGCCGAGTCTTTGGCACATCTCCAGAGTCTTTGGAGGACTTGAGTGTTTTCACAGCAGTCCGCAGTGCTGGAAGTGAGCTGTCCAACACGGCCTGGACATCGGCATGAAGGCCAGGTGAAACAGCCGTGGGGTTAGAGGTCAATCTGCGCGGCTGAAGCCGGCTGACCCGCTCAGGGACAGTGAGTCTGTCCGAACTGAACATTGGGAAGCGTCGATATATATTGCTAAGGCAAACAGCGAGAGACAAGAGCATCTAAGAAACAGTTGTCATTGCCTGTGAAATGCTTGGTTTGGAAATCTGTAGCTGTGCTACAGTGTAACACTTCCAGGATACAGTGTATTATGTTCAGTTGTGTCCTTAAATTGTTTAATGTATAAACAACAAATGCATCAATAATGAAAGTCTTCTTATCCTTTTGTCCAATCACTTGATGATGTCACTGTGGGGCAAAAAAAAAAAAAAAAACAGAAGGGAGAGGCCTAGACAGTTATACATCATCTCCAAAAACCAACTTAACATTAAATGACTCATAAAATAACAGAGTTATTATAGTGTCGGCTGTGAGAAACGTACCGCTAACACACAAAATAAGCACACTTACGGAAGCTACATGACATGTACTGTGTTTACGTTTGTGAGAACAAAAGCCCGGTGTTTTCTGTTACCTGTCAGCCAAGCACGGCTCTGCGTCATGTGGAGAAAGTCCTCAACAGCTCCTTTTAGATATATTTATTTCGAAATTGTCGAGTTTATGCGCAAAATAAAACCTTTTTCAATTGCAGTTCCTCTGGGCGCATCTTCCCCAGAAGCTCGCAACTGCTTCCTCATCCTCAGCAACAAAGCAGCACAGAACACAAACTGTAGTGTCGCCCTCTAGAGGCCGTGAGGAGTACAACAGCAGGAGTGGGTTTCATTTCAGTAAACAAATCCGTGTCGTATAATGCAACAAATAACTGATTTACGTGTTCATATTTACAAATGAACCGAGGAAGCATCAGTAGCTGAATAGCTGCTGTTCATTAACTGTTCGTTAATAGCTGTTCATCTGCCATGCTTTGGTCTTCTTGCCCTGATCATGGCGCTTCAGCAGACCTCAAAGAGAAATGTTTTTTTTTGTTTGTTTGTTTGTTTGTTTGTTTGTTTGTTTTTTGCAGTGATCATTTTCCCCCTGCTAGTTTTCACACGCATTTTAACGCGCTGGTGTTTCTCGATGTGTTATGTTGTTGTTCATGACACGTGGATCAACAACGTTATTGAGTTGGAAAATGTGCGCATGCGCATCGTGGTGCGTTCTCTAATGGCATGGCCAATGTGACAGAAGTGAATCAACAAAATATAAAGAATCTGATAAAAATAAAAATCTAACTGTATCAGCGCTTATATTTGTTTAAATACCAATCCAGCTTAATTGTTCAACTTTTTAGGTTGAAGGTTAGCAATGTAACCAAATGGTGCTTAAATTAATTGTGTGAATGCCTTGGAATTTTCTATTTGACCTTTTCCCCTTCTCTAAATTCTTGGAATGACACCAGTCATTTCCAACAAATCTTGAAAACAAGTTGGCTAGTGGCCTAAGTGGTTAAGTTTTCGAAATGAACCAATTCACAATACAAATACAATTATCCACCCATCCATCTATCCATCCATTTTCCATACCACTTATCCTACCCAGGGTTGCGCGGGAGCCTGGAGCCTATCCCAGGAAACTCAGGGCACAAGGCAGGGGACACCCTGGACGGAGTGCCAACCCATGGCAGGGCACAATCGCACACACACTCACAATTTGGAAATACCAATCAGCCTACAACGCATGTCTTTGGACTGGGGGAGGAAACCGGAGTACCTGGAGGAAACCCCAAAAGCACAGGCAGAACATGCAAACTCTGCACACACAGGGCGGAGGTGGGATTCAAACCCCCGACCCAGGAGGCACAAGGTGCTAACCACTAAGCCACTCTGTCCCCCAAAGACAATTAGGTAGTGATTTGTGGCTTGTGCCAGTGTTTCCAGATATGATAGAGAGAAACTTTGTCAAGTTTGTTCACTTTGTTTTGAATGTACAATGATTATGTGTTTTGCTACAAAGAATTTGTGATTATTTCATCATAATCTTTCTTAGATATTCTTATGTCTACTGAATTCTCCATTGGTTAGAAAGTGTTGATTAATTTTCCATAACAGCAGCTCTGACAGCAGTTCCAGCTGCAAGGCAAATCACAGGTTTATATTAATGCACTTGTTCAATACATTATTGTTTCTATAGTAACAATTTACACAGGGATTTGTATGGCAGGCAATCCACATACACAGATACATAGATTAAAACGTGTGTAATTGTTGATATTGTGTAGAGTTCTGTGGAGATGCTTATTTAGCATTTATTAAAGTATTCTCCAGTGTCAGCACTTTGATATAGTCAGCTTGGTAAAGCTGTAATTGTAAGTTTTGATACAGGATAGTCCTCTGTACAGAGGGATTTGTGGTTAACATGACAAGCAGCCTTTTTTTTTAGGGTGAAGGGCTTAATTAAAAAGAGACTTAAAGAGAGAGAGAAAAAATAGACTTTTTATAGCTGTTACAACATAAGTAGTAACAGGAACTAACGTGTTCAACAACATCAAATTATATAAATGGATAAAATGACAACATGTTCAACAAATGAAAAATTAAAACTGTTGACAATTTGCTGTGGTATAAGTGGATGCAATGTCATTGGAAAATCCTGCTTCTTGTCAGGCTGTATCACACCACCCTGTCGTTGATTATTTTTCCCACGACAGCATGTCTCATTGTGTTTTATTCCCTACACACTACACTAAGGTACAAATAAGGAAGTGAAATGTCAGTTGGCTGAAGTGTCTTTTCATTCAATTCTCTGTAATGCTCAGTGGATTTACATTAATACATTTAGCGTCTTCTTTCATTAAAAGCAACTTACAAGTGAGGCAGAGTCCAATCCAAATAACAACTTTGACTGAGAATAGAGACTAGTGAAACACTATGTCTTGTCTACTAGTCTAAAAAAAATAATTCTTTTGATAGACATTTAGTAAATTAACTTAAAAAGCTGTGTTATTGAAGTCACTGTCTATCTCTGTTTAATGATTAGTTGTTCTGCACTCATTCTGACAGGTCAAGTAAACAAGATGAGTGACGTCTGGGTGCACTGATCAGCAGGCCTCATTTCCCCTGATACCTCAGTGTTTCAGTGTTACTCTCGGTGACAGACATGAAGCCTGAGTTGTTGCTCCTGCTGCTGGCACTGCTGCAAACCGGCCACGCCGCAGAGGGTAAGTTCATTTTCATTACACTGGAATCCTGTCACATTGCTTTTAAAATACAGTTTTGTTTGTAAATATTTCAGTGATCTTTTAACTCATTATATATCAAGCTAGGGCCACCAAAACTGTAAATAATTCTCTGAAAAATCTTAGAAATACAGAAGCACCTTTTTAACCTGTCATAGTCAAACAGAAACAACACTACAATGCAAATAACACATCGATATAAGTATACTTTCATGTAATTCTGATTCTGGTTGACAGTGTTTCACTTTAGAACTTTATTTCTTGTACAATCTTCTGTAAACAACACAATGACATACAAATAACAGTGTAATGGTATCATATCATATTTAAATACAGTAATGTTATGTACATATATGACATTTATATATAATCAGTAATGTTTGGAAACAAAAGGGGCACATATCATCTTTGTTGGGGTCATATACAGTCTAACCATGTTATTGAGTTTGGTTTATATGGCAAAAAAAAGCACTTTATACATAGCATTTGGCAGATGCCCTTATCCAGAGCGACTTACATTTTATTTCATTTATACATCTGAGCAGTTGAGGGTTAAGGGCCTTGCTCAAGGGCCCAACAGTGGTAGCTTGGCAGTGCTGGGGTTTGAACTCACGACCGTCCGATTATTAGCCCCAGTGTCTACCACTGCCAAACATTACAGTTTGGCTTTCAGAGGCATTTGGTCTGTGTGTTGGTATAGTGCTCAGTGAGTTGTTTAATATGGGTTTATACAGTGCCATATCCATATGCTTTCTATGTTTGTTTGTTTTTCTATTCTGTCTGTGCATGTCAGAGTCTTGCATTGACCGATGTGATAGCGGCTTTGATGCAACCAAACAATGCCAGTGTGACTCTTTATGCAAGTACTACAGGAGCTGCTGCACTGATTATGAGTCACTCTGTGACAATTTGAGTAAGAGTGGAATCATTATTTCACCTTCCTTTTCGTTTTTATTTTATGAAAGAGCTGTTTATTTTAGTCAAGAGTTTTGAATGGAATAAAGGACTGCAGAAGTATCATTCTTTTACACCCACAGCTCGTGGAGACACTTTCCCGTCTTTCCCTGAGGATGAGGAGAACAGCACAGCCGTGGCACCAACACTCAGTGCCGACAATATAAACACAATGACCCTGCCTCCATCTCTTATCAATCATCCAACTTTATTCACTACATTTCCACCAACATCGGACCCTGACGCTGAGGTGTGCAGTGGCAGGCCGTTTAATTCCTTCATGCAACTCAAAAATGGCTCACTCTATGCCTTCAGGGGTGAGTGGTCCAAATCTGCTCATTACTTTAGCAAACAAAACCAAAAACCTACACACTATTGAATTTTTTATTTTATTTTATTTTTTTAATTATTGCTGTTTAATTATCGTTGTCAACACTGCTCTATTCAAATGAACAAAACAGGTTTACTTTGTGGTTTTTATTCTTGGAGTGTGTATATTACTATATTTTTGTGTGTGTGTGTGTGTTAACAGGAAAGTATTTCTTTGAACTGGATGAGAGGGCAGTGTTGCCAGGTTATCCAAAACTCATTGAAGACTTTTGGGGGATAAAAGGTCCTATAGATGCCGCATTTACACGCATAAACTGCCAAGGAAAAACGTACATTTTTAAGGTTTGGAGTCCTGAAAACTAAAAGTAGCATTTTTCAAATATAACAGAGGATTCAGATTCAACATAAATATAATTGCCATTTAGTCATCTAGAGTATTTCTTTACCTTTTCCCTAATGTTCCAACCAAAAGTACAATGCAAGTACAGATACACAGACAAATATAGCAAACCATCATGGAATTACATACTTAAACCAACAATGGTGATGGGGGTGCGCATTTCATTAACCTGATGAGAAGTTGTAAAAGACAAAGTGTGCTGCTATAGGAAAATAATCAACAATGGGGTTTTGAGATGTGCCCCAACATGAAGTGGGCCCAAAATTGATTATTTTCGATTTATAGCATGTCCTGGATGTTTTATTTCTCTCATACCGCAGAAATTTTCCAACAATACCAACAACAATTTTTCTTTACTTTTAAAGAATGACACATTGTATCCATAGTTACATTTAATATTGTGGAACGCCCATAAACAATTTCCTCACCAGTCTCTCTTTTTATTGAAGACAAAAAAAATGCAGCTTGTTATGTTACCAAGAAACCACAAAGTCCATGAAGAATTTCTTGTACTGGAAAATTTAAAGTTAGAGCTTTGCCATTGTCTCTTACAAAGCACTGACACTGGAGCCTGCTTCAAAAATACTAACGGTCTCCTCACATACAACTTCTACCATACAACAGTCTTGTATGGTAGCACTACTTGTATTGTTCTCCGCTTGATATATATATCGCTTTGCCTGTATTTCCTCATTTGTATGTCGCTTTGGATAAAAGCGTCCACTAAATGAATAAATGTAAAATGTAAATGTAACTTCACCATATCAACAATTACCCACATTTCTTAGTCTGTTTAAGTGGATTGTCACCCATGAAAAGCTTAGTAATCTGCCATTATAGAAAATTAATCAACACCTTCTGACCAATCAGAATTAAGAATTCTGTGGGGGTGGTAGTAGCTCAGTGGTTAAGAAGTTGGGCTACTGATCAGAAGGTCGTGAGTTCAAATCGCAGCACTGCCAAGCTGCCACTGTTGGGCACTTGAGCAAGGCCTTTAACCCTCAACTGCTCCCCGGCGCTACAGCAAAAATGGTTGCCCACTACTCCAGGTGTGTTCACAGTTTGTACCACGTGTGTTCACTACTCACAACTCCTAATGTCTGTGCACTAACTTGGATGGGTTAAATGCAGAGGACAAATTCCAGGTATGGGTTACCATACTTTGGCCTTCACATTTCACTTTCAATAATGATGTGGTATAAATATTAACTGAGTTTTGATTTTGATTTATTTACATATGTCTAGTTTTCCAGTTGATGTTGGATTCTTAATTATTTATGTCATTTCTCAATTGGAAACGATATTTTGTTAATCAACCTGTTTAGCAATTCTTCTGTAATCAGAAGATATGCACTACTTTATAGGGAAGCAAGTACTGGAGGTTTGACAATGGAGTCCTGGATGAAGATTTCCCAAGAAATATCTCTGTTGGATTTGAAAAAATCCCAGATCATTTAGATGCTGCCTT
This sequence comes from Cranoglanis bouderius, assembly GCA_023630585.1. Classification (NCBI taxonomy): domain Eukaryota; kingdom Metazoa; phylum Chordata; class Actinopteri; order Siluriformes; family Cranoglanididae; genus Cranoglanis; species Cranoglanis bouderius. The sequence goes on from CM042540.1 coordinate 12,923,472, forward strand.
TGCTATCCCTGCTCACATCCACAATGGCAAAGAGAAGGTCTACTTCTTTAAAGGTCAGAAAAATACATTTCATAAAAATGCTTTCTGTAAAAAAACATATTTTAATAAAAATACAATTCTACTTATAAGAATACATCCAGATTTGTTATATTTACTCCTCTGTGTTGCTCTTATTGAAAACTACCGCCCTTAGGTGACCGTTATTATCAGTATGAGTTTAAGCACCAGCCGTCCCATGAGGAGTGCATACAGATGTCCAAGATCTTCCCCTCAGCGCTCTTCAGAAGATATACAGATTTATATTATGATCGCTGGGCAGAGCACTTCAGCCAACTCTTCAGTGGATGTAAGCTTTTGAAACTACATGTAACAGCAGTAATAAAAGCTTATAATGCATTGTAATATGTTGTTGTTGTTTTTTTTCCAGTTGAAAGCCAACATGGCATCAATCAATTAATTAGTAAAGACTGGATTGGTATCAAATCCCCAGTGGATGCAGTGCTGGCTGGAAGACTGTATGTCTCACCTAAATATTTACAACGGCCCAGTAGGAGGCGGCAGGATCAACTGGGGGGTCAACATCGGAATCAACAGTGGAACCAACAGCTGAACCAACAGTGGAACCAAGACTGGAACCAACAGCTGAACCAACAGTGGAACCAAGACTGGAACCAACAGTGGGACCAGCAGTGGAACCAGCAGCAGTGGGGCTCACGGCGTAGACAGAACCGATCTCCTTTCTGGGACACTATGGCTGAGAGAGGTGTTAGCATCAGGCAGGAATTCAGCCAGAGGTTTGGCCAGGACAACTGGAGAGACCAGGACAGACGCAGGAATGGCTATCAACAGCAGTATGACAATGATTATGACTACAAATACAACCCTTCTTGGGATGCAACATTCAACCGAATCCGCTGGAGTCGGCCACTACAGAGTGTCTACTTCTTTAAAGGAGGTGAGTTTAAGCTCCCAACTTTCACTGTAATGTGTTTTTGTAATGGTGTAAATGTATGCACTACAAGGAAAAAAGTCATTTCTTCTAACTGGAAGCTTCAGCTATTTCAGTCACACTCATTGCTAATAGGCACATAAAATTGAGCCATGCTCTCCGTAGTATGGGTTGTACTAGGTGTCATAGCATGCCACCAATCCAACAAGTCAGTTCATCATATTTCTGATAGATAGATAGATTCATTTAAATAACATATTTTGTGTTCAAGGACTTGTTAACTAGCAAGCTGTTGATGAGATTTAAATTGGTGTTTTATTAAAGGCAGATGCACTTGGAGGGTAAATCAGTAAAGCTTGTAAATAATAGAGCCATAGACATTATGATTGATAGACATCTATCAATCATAAGGCAAATCTACAGTTTATAGTACACTGTGCTAAAAAAAAAAAAGTGTGATCTCTTGGATCTAGAATGTTCTAAGAATTTTCATATGAGTCACAGATATCTCTCGTCACTTTGATGTATTACTCACTTTTTCATTTTAAATTATTCAGTTGTGTGAAATTTAACCAAAAATGTTAATATAGGATATTACCGGAGTGTACATTAAAGGTCTTTCTCTTGTTCTGTCCCAATTTGTCTACAGATCAGTACTACAGATTCAATTTACAGACCAAGCGAGTTGACTATGCCATTCCTTCGTACCCCAGACCAATAGGCAAATACTGGCTGGGCTGCAGTGCCAGTCCAGGAGCAGAGAAGAGATAAGTCTCTGTAAAATGGATGTAGTACAATAGTTATTGTACTTGGTGCCTGAGATGATAAATATGTACAATTTTATGACATGTAATTAATGTAAAGCATAGAATATTTTGTAGAACATCATCAGTACATAAGTAAGCGACCAATTTCTAAATCCAAATGTAACAAATTTATATAGAACTTTTGTGTAGCGTTATCATAAAAATGGAACAGAAATTTTCAACTTCTGATCACAGATGGTGTAAAAAGGTCAACCTGTATTCATAGTTAATCTCTACTAATTTATTAGAAGTGCTGTAAATATGTTTGTCCATCTGTGATTATGGTTCTGTGATTTGCAGTGAAATATTCATTTCATTTAACCTGGTGAGGGAATCATTTGTCAATAATCACATAAAGCATGATTAAAATAATTTTAAAAAACAATTAGTGTCAATTCATATAGATTTTTAAGCTCCAGATGATAATGCATGAAATAGCGACATTGTTTTCCATCCTTTCTGCCACTAAGTTTGATAAAATGTACTGTAGTTGTACCTTGAGGTTGGTAAGACAACTAAGAGAGCTATTTCAGGCATTTGCCTATAATATGCTTCTGCATTATTATGGAATATAATACATAATGGAAATCTTCCAAGGTTTTTTATTCCAAGAGTTTTTAAGACTATTTATACCAGTCAAGAATTAAAAAAAAAACAGTTTTGAGCATTAATGCATTGTACATTATCATCTGATATTTATGGGTTAATTTGTCCCACTGTAAAGCATTGAAAGCTGAGCAATGAGATTAAACTAACACAACACATTTCCTTTTAGAGTAAGAGCTCACCCTAAACACAACTTTTTTTTATCTGAAAAATGTTTTCTTCAAACATCCCTCATGTATTGCCTCACATAAACAGTGCCTGAAATTCAGACACTAAAAATATACTCTTCAAGATTGCTGAGTCATATTTGAATCAGCTGCCTTCAAAATTATTAAATATTCATAATCAATAATGCACCTCTTAGTGTGTGAAATCTTATTGTGTAATCTCTCTTTATTACCAGATAAATTAGAGATGCATACAAAAGCACCCCAACAACTGTTTTGACAGCTAATTTTGGAATATTTATAAAGAGAAATAACATATAAAGTTATAAAATACATACAGAGAGGGAAAAAAACAAACCAGTAATCTAAGAAGTACTGCAAGTAGGGGAAAAGTGTGGGAGTTTGTTTCATATTGCATACAATAATACAGAAATAGACATATACTTCTAACATTAATCAATTTAAACATATCAGCATATCAACTACTCAGTCTCATGAATGATTCATATAAACATTTTCATATTTGGGCTCTTTATCTTGTACTGTCAGAGTCTCATTAGTAATAACCTCTGATGAAGTAGACCCCTCCTCTGATACAGCCACTGTCTCATAGATAGCGTCACTCTTAGTGTCTGATTCAGAGGCTGTTCTTGTGTCCATGTCCCCCACTGAGACCTGCGTAGTGCTTTCTGGGACATTCTTGAGTATAGAGGACAGAGGTCTCTTGGGGGCGCTGTTCTCCTGCAGCGAATCTGTAGCCCCTACTGTACATGGAGAGCTAAGGGAGGTGTGTTTTCTACGACTGGGCTTCCTCAGGACAACATCTGTCTGTCCTGAAATAGACACCTGCTCCCACAAGCTGGCCTGCGCCCCCAGTTTCCTGCGTGGGGGCTTTGTCATGGCTGCCGCCTTACTTTTGGGCTGTGCTGCTTCCTCTCTCTGTCTTTGGATGCTGCCCAGTCTTCGTAACATGGCCTGAACCGGCCCCTCGGAGCTCAAGTCTGCTTTTGATGCCCGCATAGGCTTGCCTACAGTCACATAGACAGTGGACACTTTCTCTGTCCCTGTATCTATCTCATGCCCCTCAGATGTGGGCTGTGGCTGTAGGCTCTTCTTAGTGTTGGATGGAGTGTGCCGCCTGCTGCCTGGTACAGTTAAATGAGTCCTTGATGGGGAGGAGCCGTACCTCTCTGGGTCTGCCTCAGGTAAGGAGTTAGCTGCTTGTTCCTCTGAGGCTTTCGCCTCGCTTGTCTCCTCTTTTTCTCCTTCGGTCTGCGCATGGCTCTCCTGTGCCCCCTGCAGGCTGGAGAGCATCAGGACTCCCCATGGAGTTTTGGGTTTGCGGGCAAGCTCCTGAGCCGAGCCACGCCGCTCTTTCTGGCTGAACTTGGTGCCTTCTGCGAAGGAAACAGAGGGCCGCTTGGACTTGGCAATGCTAGAGGTCCTTGGTATGCCGAAAGCCAGAGACATGTCCTCACTGCTGAACGTTGGTGGCTCAGATAAGAAGTTACACTTCGAGCCCATTTCCTGGAACTGGAGTTCACCTCCTGCTACAGCTGGGATGTCTGTATAAAGCAGAGAGCAAATTGTTTAATCAAGTGATACTTCTGGAGGAAATTGAATGCACAGGTACTATTACCCAAGAACACCACAAGTCAGGGGGTTCAAATAGTGTGAGCAGAGCCCCAGTACCTTCTCGGGGAGGGACACAGTACACGACCTCTCCATCCTCATCAGTCTCAAAAGAGTCTGAGACCCAGCCTGAGGGGGGCTCGATGAAGCTGTGGTTAAAGGTGAGCTCTGGATCATGGTGAGAAACTAACAGCACAACAGGGAAAAGTGCAGATTGGTACATTTATTTCTGATAGTATAGAGTGAGAATTCCTTCCTGATGATACATTTTGAAGGACTTGCAACTCCCTTGAGGTTGATACCTATGTGGAATGGAGCACAGGGACCATTTGTTGGACCAATGCAACCGATGCAACCGGAAGCTATTTAGAAAACTTTTTTCCAATCATTGTCATAATGAAGCACATCGATGACTTAATCTACTGTTAAAGCTGAATAGCAAAATATTGTTATACATGATTGAGGCATGATAAACGGAAGGAGTGTGCAAAGGAGATCAAGGACACAAGAATTTAAAAATATTTCTTAGGTGAGTAGTGTGTTTGAGGCGAGCACTAGTCCACTAAAGGTAACTCGCAGCACTGATGTACTGTATTTGTGTCAGTGCTGGTAATTTGATATAAAATCAATATAATTCTCTGCAACAGAATACAGCATATATTCATAGTTAATCTCTTCTAACAACACAAATATCACATTTTAGTTTCTTACATTAATACCTCTTAAAAGTGACAGACCTTTAAATCTGTGCCCAACAATGATTGCAAAATATGCAAATGGTTAAAAATAGACTACTGGACTTTGATTAGTAACCATAATTACCTCAGAGATTATATGGAAAATAAAATTGGAAACTGTGTTCACATGTTCTGACCATAATCAAAAACCCTAGCTATAAAATATCGCTGGTTGTCCAAATCTTTTAATGGCTTTTTAAAAAAAAAGAATCTAACCTGTAACCCTGGGCAGCCCAGAGGACCAGAGAGTGAGACACGGCATGGCTGAGCCCATGTTGGCTAGCACTGTGTAGACATGATGCTTCATTCGACCCGTCGTGCTCCCATCCCCTACTGCCACTCTGCAGATTAACACGTTGTTTTAAACCGTGTCCACACTGACAGGAGGAATACTAAATGTAGATGTTCTTTGGGGTAAGACAAAAGTATGTTATATTTATCTAGGTCAAAAATCTAACCTGTCCTTTGCATCAGCTGGACTTCCACAACAGCAGCAGCAAAACAACAAGGCGAGTATGAGAACCAACAGAGGAATCAGAAGTCCTGCTAGAAGCCTGGCCCGACTGCCTAAAAAACACACACACACACACACACAAACACACACACACACACACACACACACACACACATACACACACACACACACACACACACACACACACAATGCTTTTGTGTAATGTATAGATTTTCACATGAACAGCCCAATGTTTCATACTGGCAAAAGGGTTTTATAGACATACTGTAGGGACATTCTCCAGTGACAGGATGGCATGCATCGCCTCCACAGTCACAGGCTGATGAGCAGTTTATTCCATACATCTTCTCCGGACATGAACTGTTACAACTGCATTAGAAACAACTTTGAGTCAGTTCCATTTTAAATCACTGTAGTTTACAAGCAGCAACACTCTCAAATCATCCTCAGCAAACTTACCTCTCACCCTGAAAGCCAGGATGGCAAAGACAACTTCCTGTCACATGATCACAGCGACCGTGATAGCAAGGACTGCACAGGAAATGGCAGCTTTCCCCAAAAGTACCACTGGCGCACAGCTGGTCACACCTGAAAGGGAAGTGAAAACGATTGTACAGAATTTCCATTTATCAGTGTTACTCAGCACGTCTGAAAATATAATTCTGCTATATGTAAATGTTTTAATTTTTTTTTTTAAGGTATGTCATTTGTCTTCTCTGTTTTTATATTGTATACTCTGTTTTGTATAAAATATTGTTTATTAGGTACATCTAGCTTATACCTGTATTAATGGCCTTTGTTTTTTTATTAGATATACATTCAGACACACATTGTAGGTATATAATTACTGACTGTTGGTCATCAGTTGCTATACACAATGTGTCAGTCCTCCTCTACCCTGTCCATTAATGGTGGTTCATTCTCTGTACAGCAGTGACAGTGACATGGCAGTGTGTGTAGTGTTGTTGCCTGCTACTGTGTTGAGAACAGTTTGCTAGCCAAAAAAAGCCATCCATCAGCGGTCTTGTGTTTATAAGGCGAGAGGAAATTGAACACAAATTTTGCATAGAAAAATTAGCCATATTCTCTAACTGTCCACTCACAAAAATGTAGGCGTTTCTAATAAAGTGGCCAGTAAGTTTAACAGTAACTCTGATACACGCATACATAATACAGATTTGCTGTGCTGAGAATGATACACCACCCAAGTAATATCTGATCAGTGGTGGTCCACCATTGATGGACAAAACTGGTCTGAGAAACTGTCCATAGCAGAATATGAGCTAGAGTCAGTAACTGTACACCTACAACCTGGTGTATAATACCAACAATATAAAACAATTCTAGCACTGAAAGTTCATGGATGCAGCATGCAGATGCACACTGATACCTGGGTCCAGTCCAGCCAGGTTCGCAGTGTGCACACTTTCCTGTTACGGCATCACACGGTTCCCCCTTCCTGCAGTGAGGACACACCTCCTGGCACCAGATGCCATGGTAACCCGATGGGCATGGTTGATCACACCTTGTGCCGTTCCATCCCGGAGCGCAGGAGCTGCATGAGCCGTCCAGTTTAGAACACGGTTTGCCTCCTTCACAATGTCCACAGCTGTGCCCAAACACATACACATGACATAAACTTCTCCACATATGATGGAACATGCATAGATAGATAGATAGATAGATAGATAGATAGATAGATAGATAGATAGATAGATAGATAGATAGATAGATAGATAGAGATAAATTAAAGGAATTTGATGGGTAACCACAACATGTCCTAGATAGACAGCAAATCCAAAAAAACCCAGAAAGAAAAGCTTCCCATCCCCATGTTCTCCCTTCTGCAGTCACCTCTCTGAGCAGCCGCTGCCATAGTATCCCACGCTGCACGGCTCATGGCAGAAGGGGTTCTTGTAACCCGGTTGGCATATACACTCTCCCGTGTGGGGGTCACACTTGCCGTGGTTCAGGTCGCAGATGCACTGCCGATCACAGTTGGGTCCCCACCAGCCACTTATGCACTGACACTCTCCTGAGTGTTGCTGGCATGGTGATATATAGCAGTTGCATTGACGGCTGCATTTCTGACCCCAGTAGCCCTTGTTGCAGATGCAGAGACCTGTGGCAGGGTCACAGCTGGAGGTGCTGGGGTGGCACTGGCACACTTTGGTACAGGTGGAACTCCACCAGCCCTCATCACAAGTGCAGTTGCCGTAGACGGAGTCACAGCGGCCGTGACGTCCACATTTACAGCTATTCTGGCACAGATTGCCCCAGTGGGTAGGAAAGCATTTGCATACACCCGTAGCAGGGTCACAATGGCCATTAGGGTGACACAGGCACTGCTCACGACAGTCTGAGCCCCAGAACTCAGGAGGGCAACCTGCAGAGAACATGGGTTGAATTACTGAAGCATGTCTATGTACTATACATCATAAAAAATAAGATTATAAGTAAAATAAGTGTGTTCTGATCAACCATGTGGAAATGTTTAAAAGAGTGAACAACTGTGTTTGGTAAAGCACTGCTGTTTCAGTTCTAAAAGCTGATTGGCTGAGTTGAGTTCAAAGTTCTTGTAAATTACTCGTAATAATTGAGTGCTGTCCATAAAAAAAAAAAACTCTTCTTTGCCCCTCTATGTTGCTTAGCAACCAAAGCTCACTGTTAACAGATTATATTGCATATCAGAAGAGTTGTTTATTGTGAATGTTATTAAAAAATACATTTAATTATTCATTGAACATAGAATTTTATCATATTGTTTTTGGCACCATTTCATAAAAGCAATAAGCCACTCAAGGCTGTGCGTTACAGTGATTTTATCAGAAGTTTAGAAAGGAGGGTTTAGGCGTTGGGCCTTACACATGATAAAATCACTGTAAAGCACATCCTCTGGTGGTTTATTGCTTGTGTTTTTAAACGGTTAACTCTTCTTGGGTGGAATTTGTTACATATATTGGCATTTGGGTCAAATTTATTGCCACAGCACAATTTTATAATATTTGTCAGTATTTATGTGAAGGTCATTCCATCTCAAGTGGTCCAGTGTTTGCAAAGTTGGTTGCTCGAATGTTTTCAATTTTCCTATTTTTTTTTTTTTTTTTTTTTTTTTTTGTGTGATTACCTGTATTTATTGACACTGTAAAACCACCAGGTTTTTTTATTTATTTATTTTTATTTTACTTGATTTAACTATGACGGCCATCTTTGTGTCATGTCACACAACAAACTTTGGTTATACAGCTGTTTATGGAAACCTCAATATCTCGACTCAGGATGGTCCAGGCTCCTTGGAACAAAAATTGACCTCTAGAGCACATTACAAGGTACCTGTACATATATCTGCTAAATATTTTGCAGATTCCTGTTCCTTGGATTTAGGACTTAGTCCATATGTAATGCTTAAGACTGCTCACAGTTCCACTTTTAGGGTCAATTTATAATGGGAAGGGTTTGAGTCTCAGTCTTAATTTTTTAGGGGGTACCTATGTAAGTTTAGTGTGCATGCAGAACATTTCAGGGTTGTTTTTATCGGGGTGAGCAAGTGCAATGTGAGAGTGCAATTCCCCTCATTTTCCGGTTGAATATCTCTGCTGGGGGACCAGATACGAACCTGAAATTTTCACAGAAATAAGTCCTCTATAGTAGCATTCTGCTGTAAAAATTGTGAGTTTGAGATTGGAGGTAAACTCTGCAGGACAGTGGACCTCGAATGTCAGAATTGAAGAACCAGCCTGATCTATCATGTTAGTACAGGTGTACAGTTGGTATGCATGAATAGATTTTATACAAATATGGAGTTACAGTGTTCAGTTGGGTGTTTTACAAATGAACAGTGTCATAAACAGAGCTGTGGTGTTGTTTCTCCTGTGATAAAATCAGTAAGTGACTTCTTCATGAATGAATGAATGAATGAAGGAAGGAAGATGAGGGAATTTCCAAAGTGCATACTCTGGCATATTCAAAGATCCTGGTATTTTTTTAATGAGCTTGAAAGTGTAAATATGTTCCTATGTGAATATTATTGTTATTATTATTCTTGAGCTTTAAAACTACATAAAGACGTATTATCGTACATTAGTTTTATTTTAATGATTGGACAATATCAATAATATTACATTAGTTTAAAAATAAAGACTGTTCGTGTGTATTGCTTTTAGATAGCACTCACGAGTTTTGCACTGGAATCCAAAAAAGCCTGGTTTGCATCTGCACACTCCGGGATACACACACACATTGTTCTGTATGCAGGCATTCTGTCCTTCACAGAGTGCTACAGAAAGATCAGAGTGAAGGTCAAAGTCCTAAACCCAGTCATGCACAGACAGTTTCAACATCAACAGACTAACAGGGGAAAATATTTCTTTTAAAACCAGGACATGGTATGTAGCAGTCTGGTTGCAAAGTTTACTCACGTATTGTGCACTCATCACCCTGCTGGGCCCATCCTAAACAACACACAAGAGCCGAGTTCCTGTTTACGAAGGAACAAGAGACACCTTTTTCTAAATGGTAATATACATAATAGAAAGGAAAGGTAGGTTTGGTGACTTCCTTATATATTATGCTTATGTAAAAGTGCATGAATTATTGTCTGGTTTCATTTATAGTAATTGAAAATTGGTTTAGGCTCCGTAAACATCAGGATTTCACAAAATAATACGAAAAAAAGCAAGATAAGATAGCTTTATAAAGTTTGAATTCCTGTACCTTGGGCTGAGGCAAACATTCGTCCCTGTTGATGAGAGCTTCTGAGTGGAGGCCGGAAAGCAGAGGAAGAGCAGTCCCACGCAGGACAGGACAATGTTCAGCCACTCCATAACACTAAACTCTCTAATCTCCACCAGACCACACAGACCACAAGCTCCTGTCCCGGTTTAGGACAAGGCTAGTGCTCAGCCATGCGGCTCCTATCCCGAGCTGGACTGCTGCTCCTCTTCCTCGCTCTCTGTATGTCTGCTCCAGGCCTGGCACTAAAACAAGGCTCTGGGAAACCTCTCCGCTTCCCCCAGTGAGTTTCCTGGGGAAGTGAAGCCAGCTTCCACCAATTCAATCAGCCACTGGCCTGTTTAAAGACACAACCTAGAATTCTGGGAAGAGGAGCTTTTTTTTTTCTTGTATGGGGGTGAGCACAACAGATGTCATCCCTCTCACTATGTAGTAAGGATTATAAGTCAAAACAAGGCAAGAATGCAATACAATTCAAAATAAAAAGGAATTTAAAACACAAACGTACAATCACTTAGGAAAGATTTATTCAGATTTATATCGCAAAGGCATGTATTGTACATATCCATACAAAAATAGCAATGTCTGAGCAACATTCACTCTGAGCAAATGATAAGTGCTGCAGTACATTTAAACTGGTATAGGCAGGACAGAGGTAGTCTTGGTGTCTTTCTGACTATTCTGTCTGATCTTCCCTAAAGGAAACAGAGGCTTCCTTTAAATGATATCACACAACGCCTCTGAGATGTACTTAGTAAACCTCACATTTCTGAAAATCTTTGGCCTTCCAACAAATGTTTAGGGTTAGAGTTTTAATCTAGCTCATATCCAGCAGGTTCTTCACCTTACCAGTGATTAATACATCCAAACATAAGCTGACAAATTGATTTTCATACAAAATTTTAAGGATAAAAGCCATCCTTTATATAATTTTAACTTTTATCCAGGTTCTACTGCATTTAAAGACCACTTCAATAAAGAGTCTCATAAACTAAAAGAATAAAATTGGTTTAAAGACAGATGTTGTGTCTGAACACAAATGGTCAAAAGCATTATATACTTCTATACAAATTAGTGATTTACTATTCCAGACTATTAATAAAAATAAAATTTAAAAAAACATTAAAACAATAACATCTTCAAGCTGAGTCAATTCAAAAGCACAAACCAAATGTCTTGTGAATTAACCGTAAATGAACACCAAAAAATATCAAACTTTGTAATGCCCCCTGCTGGCAGAAAACAATACCAGGGTGATTATCTTTGCTGATGGTTCTAATATAAGCTGGCATCTTTGGCTTTAAAGATCATACTAAAATACACTCTTTACAAAAACAAAATAACACATTAAACTCTTGTACAATATATTGATGTTGTTTCCTCATACATTTACAGTGTATGTCATATTAACACCAAACTAAAAGTACACTCGCTGTTACAAATACAGATTTTTAGTATACAAAATAAAATGTTTTTGCTCATTTCCAGTGCTTTCTTTTTTATATTTAATTAATTAAGACAATTTCTGAGACAAAGATAGTTATTATTACTGATAATGGTATTATCTATCCTCTCTTCTTCTCCTCTCCATTTTGTTACCAAATTCATAACTACTGTCATACAACCCAAAAGTTCTCCATGATGTCTTTTTAATTATTACTACTTCTGTGTTGGAGCTTTTTTTTCTTTTCTTTTTTTCTTCTTTTTATTCACATATCTCATCTTCTCATCATTGAGCTATGAATCTCTGTGCATATGTTTTTATTTAGTTTGGTTTGGTCCACACTCCTCTCAGGGAGAGCCTCCAGGCCCATTCACCACTTCTGGTGTGTGCTCATCTGCGTTGATGATTTCCCATGCAGAACTGTTGATCTGATGGCCACTCCTATCACTGCCCGAGCGGCTAAGGTAGCCAAAGCTGAGAGAGCAGGCAGAAAATACACAACTTTAATCAGCGATGAGGGCGGAGAGAGGGAGAGGAATTTCCTCTGAGCTCAAATACAGTTTAAAATAAAGATTTTTCATACTGTAAACACAAGATAAGAGTCCTTCAGTTAGAGGAAATGACCTGCAGGTTGTCTTATAAAAAAGGGGAAGAACATTTTGTTCACATCTACAGACATTCACTTCCGGAGCTTACGTAAATACAATAAATTAAAATCTAGCCCAGTTGTTTTTGCCAGTATTATTATACGGTAAAATCACCAGTGTTAAATTAACATCCATGGTGTTGAATTAACACTTCACTAAATGAACACCCACACTGTTTAATTATATTAGCCATCTGCACATCAACAGCAACTAGACTTGGGGGATAAGGACTTCTTCCTCATCCACGCTCAGATTCCAATGGGGATCTTAATGAGTGTTTTAATAAAATCAAATGCTGTTCAAATGGGTTTGGTGCTGAGCTAAGACGACTGTGTGGAGTTCAATTTTATTCCAGGGCTTTGAAATACATAATCAAATCATGTTGGATGTACAAACACAAATTGTGTCAGTGTAACTAAATTCATTCACATGGAACCTATGTACACAATTGAATTAAGTAAATTCGATGAACTTTCTTTTTCCAGTGTGTATGCACGCAGTAGATTTGTACTAGATGATAATATATTAACTGTAAGCATGTTGATCCAGATCGGGCATTTTTTGAAAATGTTTTTGTTTTTCAAAAACAAAATAAAGTCACAAATATTTCTCCATTCACTTGTACCTCAAATTCCCAGAACGCACCAAGGCCTACAGACATGGCCACCCTGGACTACACTTCCCAGAACCCACTAGCGCGAACTGGTTCCCAATCATCACCGGACTTCAGATCATACTCACCGGTTCTCAATCACCCCACTGTTTAAAAGAGACTCTCACACCACACCACTGATTCTGATCGTTTTCTGGATTTTGTATCTTGATATTTCCCTGTGTTTGCTGATTGCCTGACCATAGCCTGTTCCTTAACCTTGACTTTGCCTAACATTTTAGATTTGTCTGCTAGCTTTTCAATAAATAACTCTAACTGCATGTGCATCCGTCTCAGCCCACTCCTTCTGACACCTGGCAGTGTAAACTGATGAAATGATCAAGCACAACAAGACTATTTTCTTCTTAAATTGACAGAATAATTTTGATTATCGAGGAAAATAATCATGCAGCACAAATAAGAGTTTATTTACCACTAAGAATGTTGGTGTGTAAAGTGCTTTAACATGAGAATGCAGCATGACATGCTGTTCAGACTGTGTTACATGTTCACATACGCTGGGATTTCGACATTCACTGTCCACCACTCTCTCATAACCAACACATTCTTCCACCGGTAGCTTAAATGAGAATGCTTATTAAGACATTAGTCTTACAGTCTTGAATGACAGGTAGATGAGTAACTTACAGGGTTCTGATGCGTGATTCTGGAGGTTTGCTGTCAGGGCAGTCTTCATCCTTTCTCTTCTCAAACAAAGGTCCTTTCTCTTCATCACTATTGGACACAAACACAAATGTTGAAAATCACATCACAGTAACTGCACAATGTCACAAAATGACTTTATTATGACTCATTTTCTGTTCTACCTGCTGCAGTCGTCCTCTGGTATACCCAGCATTTTGGCCTTAATGACAGTCCTCTGTTTCTTTAAAGCGCCACGCACTGCTCCCAGTAAGAAGCCAGGATATCTCTCATCATTCAGGATCTCCCTGTAATTTCACACATGTGAGGATTCCAGTTAATATCTCATGAGTAGCAGAGAGCAGACATGCTGAAAGAGGTGCAAAAGTGTAGAGAAGAAATAATACAAAGACAGTCATTGTGTTTTCCGTGTCCTTCTAAACAAATCAGTTTCACCCAAACATTTTAATCCAGTTACACAAATGCAAAGTGAATTAACTAGAAAAGATTAAAAAATTATGCAGAACATATATTTAACTTTGTTGCTCTGACTGTCTTGTTTAGAAGACGTGTTGTTTCTTGCAGTAATATGTCAGTTGGATGCTGGTTTATTTATAGTGACTACAGAAAACATTTTCATGCACCAAAATAAAATAATATTATAATATTCATACTTTTTGAAGGCTGCATAAAATACTATACTAAAATCAATTTTTGCAAAAGATATTATGTTAAAATCAAATGCACGAGAAACTTGTCCAACTGTGTAAACTAAAATTTGAAATATTGCCTCAGAAACTAACAAATAAAGTAAATAGATGATTTTTTTTTTGCACATGTTGCAATATTGTATTCTGTATTGAACGATACAAATTGTTCATACAGCATTGCAGATTACTGTGAAAACTGGTGTCTATCAGAATTTTTTTTTTTTAGCTCTCATACACAGATAATAATAACACACTTTGAGGTGTGGTTCTATTTATTTTCTGCTAAATATACATGACATTTTAGGCCATTATTGATATCTCAAACACATTCACAAAAATAATGCTACAACCTTTAATCTGTCCTTAGAACTAAAATATATAAAGATAAAAATATCTCTGAAAAATCTACTAAAAATGAATTGAATGTAAACTAAGATTAAAAATTTACTAAAGCTAAATAAAATTTTAAATTAAAAAAATATATATTTGTAAAAATTATAATAATACTGGTTTGATGACATTCCTGTCAATACTTAACTAAGCTAAACCACACACCAAAAACAATCAGGTCACTAACCAAACACATACTTTTTCTATTTCTGTATGAACAAATGTTTTATGATCTTTGTGTGTGTGTCTCTCTCTCTCTCACCGCTGGTAGAAGGCGAGCTCTTCTTGCACCAGGAAGAGATTGGCCTTTAGCTCATTCCTCTCAAACAAAATGTCTCGCACTTCCTGCTTGGTGAAGCACGGCCTATTCGGGTCCAGTAGGTCAATGATCACCTTATAGGTCATGTCAACAGCTGGACTGTTCTGTAGTAGAAAAAGACAATAAATAGTGTTGGATTAAGATGTTCAAACCAAGTACACTGTTGTAAAAGAGAGGAAGTCTGCGGTAGAATGATACAGAAATATTTTTATAACGTGAGTAATTCATGTCTGGTGATTTGTCAATGATTACACTGAAAAAATCCCTAAAGTCATCATAGCCTGGACTGATTCTAGTATATGAGTGTTTGACGTGTGTCAAGATATCATGAATTATTTATTTATCCATGCTTTATAACAACTTCTGGTGTGTTTTAAACAGTAGGTGATGCACTATATTTAATGTCTTATATTCACTTAACTTTTTTTTTTACTCGTACTCAAGTAAACTAAAGAGAAAACGATACTTTCACTTTGCTACAGCAGTTGTTTTCCTGTTTTCAGTTCTAATGAATGTTCTGCTTATTTTGTTCACTAGAAATTCTTGGGCTCAGTCGGTTCTCTATT
This sequence comes from Cranoglanis bouderius, assembly GCA_023630585.1. Classification (NCBI taxonomy): domain Eukaryota; kingdom Metazoa; phylum Chordata; class Actinopteri; order Siluriformes; family Cranoglanididae; genus Cranoglanis; species Cranoglanis bouderius. The sequence continues at coordinate 12,938,945 of CM042540.1, forward strand.
GATGTTTAATTTTTTTTTGTTTGTTTGTTTTTTTTTACCAATCACATTGCCACACAGATTAAGGTCCACAGACTGACTTATGAAGGCAACCAGCAACTGAATGGATACAAAAAAAGTTACCAAAAAGTTATTTTGCTTTAACACTGCCTACTTCGTGCCCTGAAAGACATGGATATTTCCGCTTTAAAAAGTATCCTGAACTTCATGAAACATGTTGCAGTATTTTGTGGGTTTTAGGTGAATGTTGAGAGCCGACACACAACATTTTTTGAAGATGTTGGTAATTCCTTTAATGCTACTATGTAATTTAAGTAATTTAATCAAACTTATCTATTGAAACCTCTTTTCCACAACTGAGCTGTCTGTTAGCATGAATGGCAAGGCCCACGTCTGACTCTGAGCTGTGTGTATGAAGCAGCATGACAAGGAGGATCTGTTGCACTGGTGCTTGTTGATGTGCAGTATGTGGTTAATGTATTAGAGGAGGTGACTCTCAGTATAAATTAAAGTGTATCTTCTTAATGAAACGTAATGCTATTTTCTTGGTTAGAATATAAAGATTTCATAAAGCAATATCAGTCATAGTTTGGCAAAAATAAAAAGAACAAACACTGGACATAACATTGTAAACTTTGGTGAAGAAAAAAATGATCTGGCTAACTAAAAGGAGCTTGAATTATCACAAATACAATGAATTATGTTTATGTACTTTTATAGATCAGAGATTTACCATCTTTATTACATTATACACTTTATGGCCAAAACTATTTGGACAACTGACCATCACACCCAGATGGGGTTCTTCCCCAAACTGGAAGCACACAATTTTATAGGATGTCTTTGTATGGTGTAGGATTAAGATTTCCCTTCACTGGAACTAAGAGGCCCAAACCAGTTCCAGCATGAATTCCCTGTGCAAGCTCCATAAAGACATGGTGTGCCAAGGTTGGTGTGGAAGAACTTGGCCTGCACAAACCCCTGACTTCAACCATATTGATCACTTTTGGGATGCTGACTGAGCACCAGGACTCCTCACCAAACCTCACTAATGTTCTTGTGGCTGAATGAGCAAATCCTCATGGCCATGTTCCAAAATCTAGTGGAAAGCCTCAGAAGAGTGGAGGTCATTATAACAGCAAAAGGGGGAATAAAACTGGAATGGAATGTTCAACACACATATATGGGTGTGATGGTCAGGTGTCCACATAGTTTTGGCATACAATGTATTTAGTACATGGGTTCAATGTATCCATTTATTTACTTGGGGTGGTTTTGATCTGATTACCATCATCACTGTTTGTTCTGAAATATACATCTATTTCTGTTTAACAGTAACACAATGCTTATTCTTAAAACCTTTTTGTTTTTTGTTAATGGTGTTACTTTGTGTTATGTACTTGTCATGTGACCTTGGCTGTTAGAAAGGTGCTACATAAATTGAATACATAAATGCTTGTGTAGCCTTTTCACTACTTTAGTAGTGGATGTGAGTCCTCCAGTACTTTAACTTGAAGACTATTAATCAACTCACACACGCACACACACACACACACACACACACACACACACACACACACACACACACACACCAGTTATTACCGTGTTAGGAGAAGTGTTTGCCTTGGCCTGCTCCAGCTTTGTGACAAGTCGCTCTATCTCTTTCTCTTTCTCACCCAGGTCAGCCTCAAGGTCTACCCTCCTCTCTGCTGCACTCTTCAACTGAACTTGCATCATGTCCTGTTTATTCCTTAGCTCTCCGTTCATCTTCATAAAGCGATCCAGCTGCTCCTGAAGCTGTCACACAAAACACACCACGGCAATACATTTATTTTATGTTTATAATCAGCATTATGTTACATATATTATAGTGAATAGAAACAACTGTACTATATCATACAATCATATAATTCCTTTACAGTCATGCTATAAGAGTGTTTATAGATAGAGTCTAGTTCTTTTTTGCTAATCTGAAGGTTAAGCAGTTGAAGTTGGATTACTCACTGACTAACACTGAATCACTCACTGGCTTTTTGTGATTGTTTGGAAATGTTTACTTTAGGCAATTTTTAAAAACTCCGTGTAACACACAATAGTGTGCTTTATGAACACTGCATTCCAATAGGTTCTGAGAAACACATTGTGCAAATGTCAGAATATTAGATAAAAAGAAAATGTAAAATGTATGTTTGAAAAAAAAAAAGACTCGCAATCTGTGTAGAAGATGACTTTTGTTCAGACTTGTCTCTTGTCAAAGGTGTGGCAGGCTGTGGTTTAGCTTTTGGCCTTTGACTGTGTTATACTGCCAGGTGCACAGTAACATGAGACTTGATCATCTGATGTGTTACTTCATCTGAAACACACTGCTGGCTGTGAGACAGCAGCTGAACTAATCTGAAATGTACAGTACACCAACCATCACACACACATGAGCCATTACTCTCTGATTCCTGGAATAGGGTGAGCCTACATATTCTTTATTAGTGCTTTATTTAGCGACTTAATTTTTTTTTTAACTGTCAGTTAAAAAAAACACTTTATGTGGGATTTATAATTATTTTTTATTCAGATTTGGCTAGCTTATCTTGATATTCTGGTTGGCCCATTCAGATCATTAAAGTTACTTGTGTGTAGTTCTTCCGGTTCTGTCTTGTTTACGTTAACATGTGTGTTTTGTTTTCATTCATGTCCTGTCTCCTCCCCTGTCTTGTCATTGGTTGTATCCTTCACGTGTCATGTCTGTCTCACCTGTTCCCATTTCCTCCTTGATTAATCTGCGTATTTAAACCCCTCGTGTGTCTTTGTTCCCTACTCAGTATTGTTTCAGTGTGCTCAGTCGCCACCTGAGCATGGCAGAGCCTTTTGTTTCTGTGTTTGTTACCTCGTTTCTTGATCTCGTGTTTGGTTTCTTGGTTTTTGCTTTTGGACTGTTCATGCTATTGCTGTTTGTACATCACCTGTCCGTTTTTGGACTTTGATTTTCGATCATGATTTGGATTTGTCTGCCTGCCTCTCATAAAAGCCCTTTATTGCACTTGCATCCACCTGCATGCCCTTTTCATGACACTCCATGGTTGCTGTTTTTGTTGTTTGTTGTCGTTTTTTTAAATAGCATATTTTTGCGTATGTGTATGGAGCCACTGTAAAAAGACAGCTACCATAGTATAACTCAGCCAGTTATAAGGTGCACTACATTATGGTTGGCTTGCTTCAATTTGAAAGTGTGCCATATTCAGGTATTTTATCCAATCCAGTGTTCTTCAACTTCAGAGTGATAAATAACAACTGACATGCTGCAGAAAGTACTGGAGTAAAAGCAGGAAATTATAAGTCTGCAAAAATGGAAATATTACAGATACTTGAAACTGTTCACACGGCCAATAATTGAGACACACCTATGTTTGGCTCAAACTCTGCTCCATGCACACACCTCGAGCACAACTGCCCAACCAGCACTTATGTCTGTAGTTAATTCTGAGCTCTAACTAAGTTTAGTTGCTTGACTAAACTCTGACTCTAGCCCTAGTGGTGTGTACTTGAGTGTGTGTGTGTGTGTGTTGGTTGCCATACCGCTTCCACCTCTTTAGACATTTTGGATATCTCCTGCACTTTGGCTCTGAGCTCGTCACGCTGTTTATCCACCACCTCTTTAAGTTTGAGCATCACCTCTCTCTCCTGACGCTGTGTACGGTCTGAGGAGACAAGGTAAAATACTATTAACAGAAATAATGTCAAGTGGTGTCAGTGAGAGAAATCAGTATTATTACACCCATGTAATGGCACAATGGGACAGCAGGTCCTGCCTCACAGTTCCAGGGTCCCTGGCTCAATCCTGAGTACAGGTTATTGTCTGTGTGGAGTTTTGCATGTTCTCCCAATTGCTGTAAGAGTTTCCTCCAGGTTTTCCAGGTTCCCTCCCAGCTTTCAAAAACATGCCAGTAGGTGGATTGGCTATGTTAAATTGACCCTAGGTGTGTGAAATGTGTGAATGTGTGTCTGTGTGTGTGGTGCCCTTAGATGGACTGGGGTCTCCAGGGTGTATTCTCGCCTCACGCCCAGTGTTTTCAGGATAAACCCAGAGCTACTGCAACTGTGACCAGGATAAAGGTGTTACTGAAGATGAATGAATGAATGAATGAATGAATGAATGATACACCCATGTATAATTCTAATCCCCCCCATAACTATCAATTAATAACTGTACAAGCTGCAAGTGTGAATCACTGTCATTTAAAAACAGTTACATTAAATTAACAACAGCCTAATCTAATCTAATCCTTATCACATTTGTGATTATCACAGACAAAAATTTCAACATCGCCCTGTACTAAGTAAAGAGCATGCTACTTTCTCTAAACTCACTTATAACGGACATCTAAGGGCAGTCATAAAATTCCATCATTAGATGCTTAAAGCTAATAATAATGAAACTAATAATTGCTTAAACTAGTAACTTGATTGCACTATGTAATCATGCGATCTTAGAAGATCTTTCTGGAGTATGGATATTGGATATGAAAAGAATTCCCTATATCTTTCAAATGCCTTTATAACATAACACATTATTCAAAATAAGCAACATTATAAATAATAACTATAACCTTTTTTTTTTTAATGTCATGTCATGACAGGAATTTTAACATCTTACACTAACTGGGCACTTTGGTGAGTCAAGACCTACACACTTTACTCATGTGACTAAACACCTAGCAATTAAAATATATTACCAGACCTCCACAGTGAATATCAGGGCATGTTATGCTTGTGCAATAGGTAGTTTTGTATTGTTTGATCACTTGTTCTTCAAGAAATTGTAAGAAATTGCAACTGTTCTTCAATTGCATTACACCAGTGATTCACCTTCTCCAGAAGACTGTCTTTGTTAATCATAAACATGAGGTTTCAGAAGAATCGAAACACCGTGTAATGCAGCAGTGCTTACACTGATTTCTGGCTTAGGAGCGTTGTGTGTGCACATGTGATTGGTGTTGAAGTTGTGTCTTCTGTACGGTTCACCTTCTTTAGAGAGGGAGCTCTGCAGGCGACCCAGCAGTTCTTGGTTCTCCTCCTGTACCTGCAGCACCTCCTTCTGCAAGGCCTCCATCTCCAGCCTCCATTTCTGTTCCTTCTGCTGCCATTCCTGCTGAAACACACACACTGTCAGTCATTGCTGGAACACACTCTTGAGAGAAGATTCAAGCAGCAGACAGATGCATGACTGTGAACAGTTTTTACATGCTGTATATGCCTAGCAGATCACACCGAATGTTATGAGTTGTTTGTTTAGAATCTGAATCTTCCAATATCGGGATTTTAAACTGTCCTGTGGAACTGGTTTATATTTGAAATAGTGCTGTGTGCTGAATTTGTTTTCAGGCTGAAGGTTGGGCCTTTTGCATATATTAATTCAGTGGTACTCAAACTGTGAGAGAACTGTTCATGGGAAATAACCAGAATGTATTTTTAGCTGAGCTTTTTTGATAACAAAACTAAACCTTTAAATATATATATTAAAATATTATGTATGTAATTTGTATTCTGTAAAGACATATTTAAACCCTTAAATTCCCAGCTTATTATTCAGTTATTCAATTAACTGAATAATACTGTACATACAATTTATACAATTCATCTTAAAGCATATTCGGTAACCATATTGAAACTAACATTAAAGCTTTACTATGAGAGTGAGAAATGTAAATCTGATCCTGGGATTAAATTTATGAAATAGGCTTGTATCAATATTTCCATGTTAACAGATCATTTACATGGGTTATATGAGATTTAGAAACAGACAAACACATGCACAACAACTTATAGAGATGAAGAAATTCTTGATAGGCAAACATCAGATTTAACTGAAAAAGCAATAACAAATACAACCACAACAAAGAAATATGAGAACACTAAAAAAAAAGGATTTACCTCAACTCAATAATATGATTTAAGTGAAATAGTAAGCTGATTTTTGTTTGCAAAGAGTAAATGCACTGTCTATTATACACGCATGTAGGTTATGGTGGTTATGATTAAAACATAATAAAATGTAACGAACTAACAGATGAAATGTATTGATAGAAATAAGAAATTGTAACTGCAGTAAATATACATTATTGTGTAAACGTTGTCTAAAATACTTCTAAAGAAATCATGTAAAGACAAGTTTTCAATAATAATGAAATACATTTTTAATTATCAACACAATTATTACACGGGGAGTGCACAATTCAACAAAAAAAGTTAGCTAGAAAGTTAGAACTAGTAGAAGTATGTTTTCTATTAAAAATAAAAACGGCTGGTAGTTCCAGTTCTAGCAGGTAAATTGCCAGATGTCTGGGAGTCTTTTGTTCCTACTGTAACACTAATGGAATTGGCATAGAATACACACTGCAGCCTATATGAAGCAGAAATCTACATTATATTGCCAAAGGTTTGTGGACACCTGACCATCACACCCAAACTGTTTCCACAAAGTTGGAAGCACACAATTGTTTAGAATGTCTTTGTGTGCTGTAGCATTACAATTTCCCTTCACTGGAACTAAGAGGCCCAAACCTGTTCCATCATGTGCACAAAGCGAGGTCCACAAAGACATGGTTTGCTGATGTTGGAGTGGAAGAACTTGAGTGGCCTACACAAAACCCATGAACTCAACCCCACTGAACACGTTTGGGATGAATTTTAAGAACTACTTACAGCAACTCATTTCATTTAAGAAAAGTATGATGTTACACCAACCTCACAGTGAAGCACGGTGGTGGTAGCATCATACTGAGCATTACCATTGACCTCTCTGCCTAATACCCTCCTTACTCAATAACTGACTTTTGGTGGAAAAACTTATCTAGGTTCCTGGTGTCATGATTCTGCCATTTTCTTTTCTTTTTTTTCCCTTTTTTAAACAGTGGATATACAGATGCTCTGTGGGATGCTCAAGGTCTGATATTTTCATAACCAAACTCTTTCCCAGAACTTTGTCGCAGACTTGTTTTGATAGTTCATTAGTCTTCATGATGCTGTTTGTTTAGAGATGTTCTCTGATAATATCTGAAATCTTCCAGGAACAGGTGTATTTATATTGAGATAAGTGACACAAATTGCACACAGACCGACTGCATTCAAGTCATTATGTGATTTTTGATGGCAACTAATTTAGGCCTGTCACAGCAATGGGGTAAATAGTTAGGGAATCACAACTTTTAAATTTGTATTTGTAAATAATTTTTCAAAATAGATATTATTTTGCTCTGGGGTTGGGGGTTCAAATCTTGCCTCCGCCCTGTGTGCACAGAGTTTGCATGTTCTCCCCATGCTTTGGGGGTTTCCTCTGGGTACTCCGGTTTCCTCCCCCAGTCCAAAGACATGCCAACTGATTGGCATGTCCAAATGCTCCTTAGTGTGTGAATGGGTGTGTGAATGGGTGTGATTGTGCCCTGCGATGGGATGGCACCTCATCCAGGTTGTCCCCTACCTTGTGTCCCAAGTTCCCTGGGATAGGCTCCAGGCTCCCCGTGACCCTGTGTATGATAAGCGGTATGGAAAATGGATGGATGGATGGATATTATTTTGTGTAGATTCCTGACATAAAAACCCAATTAAGTCAATTTCAGTTCTGGGTTAATTTTGTTAATTTTGTAGTGAATGTTGCGGTTAATAATGCATAATCTGGTATTCATGCAAAGCATGTTATTTAATCAATATTGAAATACCTTTGTCAATAATAGTCATAGTCATAATGTTGACATTTAAAAGAGTATATGTGATTTAAGAGGGTCGTGTGATTGGTTGTGCTATTAGCTTGTTTTTTGGGTACGTTTTTTTTTTTGTTGTTTTTTGTTTTTTTTTGCTCATTTTGCTTTTGTCATGCAGACCTGAACATTATGTTTTCCTGGCTCAGATATCTAGACTCTGAACTTTTGTGTACGTGTTCTGTTCTCTTATGATGACCACGTTTGACATTAAAATCTCCGGTGTTACACAGTTGTCCAGTAATCATCTATCTAATGCAATATGTGTCAATTTAACTCGCAACACTGGGGATTCTGTAAAGGCTGAGTAAAGAAAAAGAAAAAAGAAAAAAACAGACTGGTTTGCTCTAGAAAAGATAGTTTCTGATTTAGTGAGGAAAGCCAGTCACACACTTACACACCTGCTGTGTGTAAGATATCCTTTTGAATAATGTAGCACTTTGGTAGCAGCTTGTAAAAATTTCACTCACACTCAACACGGCTAGAACTAGCCGTTAATATAACGTACTTAATCCAATATGGCTCCCTACTGTACATTATAGCCTATATAGTGAGCACAACATTGCGTCATACCCTATGGAGTGCACTAATGTAGGAAGTAGGGAGGCATTTGGGATTCTGCCTTAGAGCTTAGGCTAGGATAAAGTAGATTTCTTTCGTTATATTGACGCTACAGTCTGGGCTACGAAACAAACAAAACAAAACGTGGCTGTCAAACTGTAACATTTTTTTGTGACATGTCGTACCGTGTGTGTGTGTGTGTGTGTGTGTGTGTGTGTGTCTTACGCGAGTGTCCGTCTTGTTGCACTCCTGCTGTTGAACCTGTAGTGTTTCAAACGCCCTCAGTAGGTTCTCCTCTTTAGATTTCTGTGTGTGGTAGCTGGCTGTGAAACTCTCCAAGAGCTCCAGCACTTTCACGATTTTAGGCACCAAACTCTCAACGCTCGTTTTGCCATAGCTGTCGATGAGCTTCTCCACGTCGGAGCCGATCAGCTTGGCAATGTTGTACACATCGTCCACGGTTAGAGCTGAAATGGTCCTCTCAAAACACTCGTTCAAATTTTTGACGTCTCGACAGGGCTGGATGGTTTCCATCGCAGAGTCAAAAGAACAGGACCCGAGAAGAAGAAGCAGAAGAAGAAGCTAAATTCCCCTCCAAACACACACGCAGCAGCCTGACATTTCAGCGCTATTCCGAGAATGTAGCTTTGTGTTTTTGGTTTTTTTTTTTGGTTTCAGTTTTCAGTACCCTACCACACTGACAGTCGATGAAGTTACCATTCCCAAGCAATAAACCAGACGCTTTATGTCCCTGCCTAGTTTAATAAGCTGTAACAGCCTACACTGGTGTTATGTCCGAGTCCTGCCGACATGATCTGATCTGATCTGATCTGATCCCGTGGGAACGTTGTAACATGCGATCCGCAGCTTTACACCTACACAGCTCAGCTCCAGTGTTTGATAGTGCTCTCCTACACAACACAACACAACTCAGTGGCGCAGTATGGGAGCAATAACGACCTACTGGCTTATTTTCCTATTTCTGGATCCTCCTTCTCTCCTGACCAATGTTACTGAGTGGTGTGTTCAGAGCTGTCTTGTGTAGTCTGTCACAGTATGAGAGGGAATTTAAAGGGGTTTTCCTAAAAAAAAAAAAAAAAAACAACAACAACAACAACAACAACAACAATAATAATAATAATAATAATAATAATAATAATAATAATAATAATAATAATAATAATAATGAAATAAAAAACAACAACAGTCAAATCAGCCTTAACTTCAAATCAGCACATAAACTATAAAACCGACTATAGTAGAATCTAATATGCATAAAAAGTCTCAGGTTTAAACATCATGTGCAAAAACAAACAAACAAAAAATAACAGTTTGACCCCTACTGGAAAAAAAAAAAATTATAGAACCCCTCATAGAATTTGTAATGGTTTTAATGGTTATAATGTGAATTGGAAACTATAATGGTCCCTGTTGGTCTCTACTGCTATTTTGTTGCCTTCTGTTGGTGACGTTATGTCTAGTGGACACCATTAAGGACTGGTAATAGTTATTGGTTAGCTGATGGTTTGTAATGGTGTTTGTAATGGAAACCATTAGAATTTCTTTGATGAATTCTGTTTTTTTTTTTTTTTTTTTTTTTCTTCTTCAGCAGGGACATCCTGCTAATTATAAATTGACTTTTGATAAATCATGACCTCAAACATATAACTCAAGGTTTTAGAGTACACTTTAGTAAGAGCACTGTCTGAAATCAGTAATGTGAAAGAGGAACTTTTTAAGAAATGTGAACACTGTGTAGATGGCGTAAAAGGTGGGAATGTTTCCAAGGGCCCATGAGTAGCTTAGACATCTGGTCCGTGACTAAGGACTTAACATTTTTAATGACGTTACAGTGGTGAAGATTACTATTTAAAGGGAAACACCACCCTAAAACACATTAAATATTTTTATACTGACCAAAAGTATATGGACACCTAACCTTCACACCCATATGTGGTTCTACCCCAAACTGTATGCTGTAACATTAAGATTAACTGGACTGCTGACTGCATGTCAGGCCTCCTTGCCAGAAATCAGTGCCTGACTTTACTAATACTTTTGTGGCTGAATAGGCACAAATCCTCAGAGACACTCTCCAAAATCATGTGGAAAGCCTTTCCAGAAGAATGGATGTTATAACCGCATACAACATCAATTATAACATCAGTTATAACATCCACATTATAATATCTCGAATGGGAGGTTCAAAAAGCACATATGGCTGTGATTGCCCAGGTGTCTATACTTTTAGCCATATAGTGTATCTGAGATGTGTTTATTGATTCTGGTGCTAATATGTTTACTGGTGCTGTATTTTTGTTATTCCTCTGTGAAGTTAGAGGTTAGCGTTTGAGCTGATGTCTTAGGGGGACATCAGATTAACAATTAGGGGGATTTCTAGATTAACAATTATTAACAATTAACAAAAATTAATACATTCAAACATGAGGTATAACAGTCACCTGACTGTTAGCTCCTAAAAACAAAAACAGCAAGAGGTTCTTTTCTCATTAATTGTTTTCAAGGGAAGTTCAATGTTATATTAATGACAAATCAAAGTCGAGGAGACAGCAAACATGGGACTCAGAGGTCCAGAATGCAGTCAAGATTTATGGTGCAGTTTCCCACTAGTTAGCAATTTAGCAAGCAAGCACAATGGCACTGATGGTGGTATCAGCATGAAAGTTGTCATTTCAGAACCTGTTCTGTTTGAGCAGACATTCTACATCCCTTTGGCACCAACTGACAGCAGGCAGCTATCATCTGTAAGCCTAAATGAATTGAATGTGTTTAATCTAAAGTTCAGTCACTCAAAAAGTATAAATTATGTCAATTTGAGTGAACTGGTGGTGGTAATATGATACGAATTGTATTGAATCTGTTAACACATTGTAACCACGTTAGGTTCTATATATGAAAAGATCAGGAATAAAAAAAATTTAAAAAAAACAAGTGACATTATGTATTTACCTATGTGGAAATGAATTTACTAACCAGTGTGGGAGCCCCTGAACACAACACTATTACATCATGGGATGACCATGGCAGAGCACATCACAGCTCAGACTCTGACACAGTTATAATTCATTCCATTAACAAAAGCATATTAACTGGCAGTCATGCAACATGCTATAAAAAAAATAAAAAAAACTTCCAACATGCCCACTCAGTTATTTTTCAGCATTAATCAAAAATCATTTTTTATTGCAAAGTACATAGGAATTGCTCAGGGCATCATTTAACCCTGACTGCAGTAGGCTACTTAACTGTAAACATTAGCAAATCTCTTTTTGTAAACAGTCCTTGGATATGAAAAGAATTTATATATAAAACCAGGAGTGTCAAACAGAACTTACCCAATTAAATTTTAATCCAGCCCACCAAATGAATTTAGAATCTATGCTTTAAACTGAAGTTATCTTGTAGACCATAATATGAATTGAAAGATTCAAAAAACAATTAAAAAAAAAAAAAAAGAAAGCAATAAACTCAGGGCCCAAAACTATTGAAAAAGCGATTGACAAAATGAGTTAGTGATATGGAATTAATTGATAATTTCATTTCATTAGCAAGCTAACAATTTGATGCTGTAAACATGTCTCTTTCCGAAATAACTGATTTATTATATATGGAATAAAAGCATAATTTGGTAATGAATTGCAGCCTGTTCATCTGGTTTGTAGACGATACATGAACAATCGGTTTGCGCAGATGGATTTTATACTTTTCAGATAAATGGCAATAAATGAACAACATTATTTGGTCTGGCCCACTTGACATTGGACCAAGTGTAATGTGGCCTGTTACATAAAATGAGGGTGACACCCCTGATTTAATTAGTTTAGAATCTGTGAGGTTTAAGCACTATTAATATTTTGAGTGCCTGAGGTAAAACAACAGAATGTGGTCAAACTTGTTCAACTGTCACAATGGAAAAACAGCCTCAATGTTCAAGTGTCAATCTTTATTTTTGACCCAAACTACCATGTACATAAAAGATGCACAACATAGCTACAAGGATATTACAACCGACTTATAAAAAAAAAAAAAAAATTTTATGTACTTTTAAGATTATGAAATAAGAGCATTGATTATTATCCAAGAACATTATCCAAGTTTTCTCTCAACTACTGTCAGACAAAAATACACTTTAGGCAATGTGCATAAACACAAATTAACATGCCAAAAAACAATGAAGCATTATACAAAATCTTAAAACAGGTGTTTTGAAACAGTGCTTCCAAGCTGACACCATGGCAAAGTCTTGAAGGACAGAGCACAACAGATTTGCAAGCATAAGCCTCTTAGGTGCTCACTGAATGTCAACAGTAGCAGTCTGTGGTGCTAAGCGTACATATCCTCACGGTCAGCGTTGTAGATCTCGCCCTCTTGCAGCGATGCAAAGTTGAGGAAGTGAGAAGGCCGGTGAACCTCGTGATAAAACTCTTTCGGGTTAGACAGCTGCAGCTCATATTTCATATTGGGGTCGTGTCGAACGCCTGGAATGGAGAAAAGGGGAAATAATGAAGATGATAAAAAAAGTCCCCTAAAAAAAAAAAAAAAAAAAAAAAGGACCAATGTGGTTTTAAATGTGGGTACATTTTCAGACTGTTAATGTTGTGCTCACCCATGAAATTGTAGTTCCAGGACACTTGGCCAGGCACCATGAAGAAGCCAAGGAAGCGATCAGACAGCAACATCTGCACCCTTTCATAGTGAGATGGAAGGTAACCCTTGGGGTTGTTGCCCTTATCTGTGTTCTGCCTGCCCCACTCATATCCACTTGGAGTCAGCTTATAAGCAGTCAACGTACAAGATCCTGGAGTGAAACTACACAAGAGAGAACAATAATCAATCACTGGCTTCATTTACACACAACCTAATAATCCAAATGACTGCTCGATCAGAACTCAAGGCATTCATATATACACAGCTAAATCAGAACAAAGTAAACTGATTGAGGCTAATCTAAGTGGAATTTCAATCCAATCAAATGATCTGGATAATCAAACATGATGTAAATATCACAGCCAGTGTCAGCTAAGAAACTAAGCACAAGGAACAGGACCATTTAAATAAATTAACCAATTACTAGTTGTGAACTGACACTACTGCACTACTACTTCTGTGTACCTGCAGGTAATGATGATGGTCTTCTCACCATCCCAGGATGGATTATCAGCCATGACTTTAGCGTGTGTGGTGACATCCTGGGGAGACAACTGAGGCGATTCATTGGGCTGGGTGTGGATCCAACCAAGCGGCTCCATTTCCTATAAAAGAACAAGATGAAACGAGGTTTTCTAAGATTGGAAAAACAATGCTGCTGTGGTATCACTAGAATATGGATATCATAAACATTAGGAAATTTCTATGATACATAACTAAAGAACAGAGACAGACCTTGAGATATTCGTGCTGTGGCAGCTGACTGGGCAAGTGAACAGTTTGATGGGTGCCCCATTGTGGCACCATCACAATGCAGCGAATTTCTTTCACCTGTGGGTTATCTGGAGGACTTGTGCCGTACAGATAGCCGGCAATCTGTATGAAAATCACCAAGAAAAATCAAAAACAAATGTAAACTATACTATATAGAAAAGTAAAAGCCTGTGAAACAGCAGAAGTATGACTCACTTGAGCACGTAAGTCAGAGATGCAGATGAACTTCTTCAGCACGTTCTTAGGCAGAATGTAAGTGTATCCTGTTTCTTTGATGTCATCAGATGACACGTAGATGTGGTTGGTACGCAAGTGCAAGTTGGCTGCAGAGATCGCCCTACAAATGAGAGAGAAAAGTATGCATACAGTGCACCAGCAGGAATATAGGATATACACTGCTTCATAGGAAGGACATATCCATGGAATTGACATAACCATGAACGGGCATGTTCTACCTGACTCTCCATTCAGTCTTTGAGGAGAAGGTTTGGGTCTCATAGTTGCTGGTGGTGGAGGTAATGATTTCATCACCATGTTTGTTAACGGTGCGAGTCTGCGTCGCTGTTAGCTGAGACTGCTCTTTAGTCTGCTTCTCAATCTCAGCAATTTGCTGCCTCTGCTGAGAGGGAGCAGAGATCTCCATACCCAGGATGATGTCCCTGATCTCAGACTGTGTCAGAGAAGCTACGTTCACACTGGAGAAAAGAGAAATAAACTTAGTGCGTGCAGTTTATTAATCTTAATGCTTAATGTTCAATTGAACCATTTCCAAATGGAAATATTTTCTTCTGTTTTCCACTAATAGCCTTACTTACAGGGGCATTCATTTTTTCACATGAGGAGCCTACTTACTTGTTCTTTTTACCATAGTCAGCCAAGATGAGATCTTTGAGCTGCACCTCCACCTTGATCCACTCCTCATCAGTCAGAGTGGGCCAGATGTGATGTGGCTCAGTGATGGTGGTTTTGTCAGGCTTCAGGATCACCTTTGCGCGGTCGTTGTTCACATGGAGGGCTCTCAGGATCAAGATCAGACGCGAAAAGGCCTGCACAGGAATGGGACCTCATTTTAAGTGGAGCAATAGGCATCACTAGTCCTTTAACGTGTTTCTATTAAAAAAAAGCAAAGAAACTAAAAATGATGAAATTAACTTACAGTGTAAGAAGAAATGGTCTTCAGCCAGTCATCATACAGATTGAACAGGACCATCTGTGGCTCAGTGGCCTTCAGAATAAGGTCCCCAAACTTCTCCACCTTTAGACAAGCCTGGAAGGGCAGCTGCAGCTCAGAGCCTTTGATGACAATGTTGGGGAAATCCAACAAGTGCACCTAGAAAATGAGAAAAAAACAAAAACAAATAGTGAATAGATGGCACACACTATATTATCTCATAGCATCTAACAAACAGTGCTTCTGAAGTGAGCTTACCTCAAGAGGATCCAACATACCCTTCCTGGTCACAATGATCTGCTTGGGCTGCTCTTCAACAGGCAGTGATCGAATAAGAGCAGCCACTTCCTCAGCAGTTTTCCACTTGGCCAGCTGTAATGAAAAGATCAACTTAGCTTATCCATTTTACCTCAGACAAGGAGAGCCACTGTTGACAGAAATAAAAAAAATCCTACCTGCCCCAGACGCTTCTGTCCAGCCCATACAGATGTGTGAATGATCTTTAAGAAGAGTTGCCCAGTTCTTGGATTAAAGATGAAAATGGCCCCATTGATGGGTTTTGTGGTCAAGTTGCCCTCAAAGGTCTGTAATGGAAAGACAAATCATGGTGAACATAAGCACAACTCAAATTTATGGCACAAATGTACAGTCAGAAGAGAACACTCCCCAGAGAACGCTTGGGAGGCTATTGACTTACCTTGTGGATGGTGACTCGGTACACATTGGTGTCATCCACAAACCAGATGATCTGATTGGAGAAGAGTTCTCCGTAATTCTGTGAGGACAGGTAGGGCTCAGTGGGCTCAGACGAGTAGAGCTGCAGACCCTTGCGGATGCGCTCCCTCAGCACGTACAAGGCAGGGTTGGCCTTCATGATCTTAGCCATGGCCTGCTGGATCAGAGGCTTGCTGCCAGGGAACCAATTTCCATAGGCACTGCATGGAAACACAGATAAAATCACATTAGAACAACAATCCCAGAATATCAAAAGCCAAATAACAATAACCTTGTAGACTATCCCAATGAAACCCTGACCTGTGCAGATTGTATGCCAGATCAATGGCAATGAGCACCCCAGTGGGGGATGGGTAGATACTCATGTTATCTGTGGTGTAGTCCAGAAACTTGGCCCTGGCATATCTCTCAATGTCATGGGAGTCATAGTCTCCCCATCTGAGCTGAATGTCAATCCAATACTTCTGAGTGGTGGTGCTGTCCATAACATCCCTACATAGAAGAAACAAGCAAAGATGCACACATTGAACAAAACCAACACAAATAAAATTAAGTAAGCAGCCCGGCAGAGTTTGAGGACATACTTGGAGTCAGCAAGCAGTGATGGTCTCGAGACGTTCCACTTGTAGGATGCAAAAAGCAGAATATCTGCACAAGAGGAGTTCATCTTGTAAGACTTCCTAGGATGGATCGTTTCCTTCTGGACAGTTTCAATCTCCAGCGCATCCAGTTCTTGATCAAACACCTTCACACAACACATACAAATCTTGATGAAGTGCACGTATAAAGTGTCGAATAGCTACGCAAATGAAGTACATCAGTCTTACTGTACAAACAATAAAATACATATTAAAACACTCCGAACCTGACACAGATCCATGACAATGCTCTCATGAATCTTCTGCCACAAGTGAGCTCTGAAGATCTGGATCAAGGAGATCTTGAGAGTGGGAATTTTGCCATGCATGAAGATTCCAGTGAGATCCAACTGCACCTGGAAACCCACATACACCTAAAGAACAAAAACAGAGGAAATGAGCAATAGCCAGAGACTGTAGAGTTGAGAGAAAAGATAACAACTACAGTAAGAACTTTTGCATACATTTGCTCTGTTGATCGTGGGAGACCACCACAAAGTGAATCGTCGATTGGGGATCTGGTTCAGACCAGATCTCTGGGCATTGGTCAACTTCTTCCATTTCATGGACTCCTCAAATCCACTGGCCTTCTCCCTATGGAGAAGAAACAAATGGTTAAAACATAATACTGATGGTGTTTTATGATGATCAAGGCCAAATTCCCAAATGGACAAAGTTCATAGGGCAAGCAGTAACCCTTACCAGAACAGACCCTCCCAGGTGGGAAAGTATGTACCCTTGAACAGAGTGTGTTCCAAAATTCCTTCCACTCCTCCGAGTGCTTGGATCATGTCTGTGCGGTAGTTGTTCAGATTCCACAATTTACCATCGTGTCTCTGGTGAGTCCACCAGAACGGATTCTGCTTTAGCACCTGAGAACACGTCATACCAACAGATTTTAGATCAGTCCATAAAAATAATTAGAAAGATCTCCATACATATGAAAATCATATTGGGTGTAAGAAAAGGTTCTAACCTGATACTGCTTGAAGTCTGTTCTGACTCTCCAGCCCTTGTCATAGGCCAGGGTGTGCCTGTCTTTCTGGAACAGGGTGTTGATACGAGGAATACCTCTGTCCCAGGAATCCTCCAAATCCTCAAGAGTCAAACGCCTGTAATAACACAAAATTTTATTCTAGGTAAAACAAAAGTAGAAATATTTATTTAACTTACATTTAATTCTTTGTTAGATTACTGTACCTGTTCTGGGCAATGGCCTCCTGTCTCTTGAGCGCATATTCAGCCCAGACTCTCTGAGAGTCGATGAACTCACTCTCCCATGGCTGGATGTAGCGATACAGATTGGGAATCAGCTGATCCTCCTCATGACTCATACCGGAACGGAAGTGAGTGATGCCCACGTCTGTCTGTTTGGACCACCTGGTAATGCACAAGACAATAATTTACCTTTATATTTGTCACTATGTCTGGATGTGAATGCTGATGTGCCAGACTAGGACAAATATTCAATTGTACACAAATTACCTCAGGTCAGACTGTGGGATGAGCACGTGACCCATAGAAAGCATGCCCAGACCTCCTAACTCTTTGGGGGTGTAGAACACAACAGGAGGGAAACGGCTAGGCATTTTGGAGTTCAGACCAATCTTGATACGTGTCTGGATCTTATTTTCACATTTCACCAAAAGGTCCAGCAACTCCTGAGTGTTTACCACAGCCTCACGGAAGTAGGTCATCAGACCAATCAGAGCTGTGTTCCATTTGTTCACAATCTGAAAAGTGCAAAGGCAAAATATATATAAGTAAAATAACAATTTTGTACCATGCTAATACTGTACAATGTACCATAAACGTGTGGTCATGGTGATGTCATAATGTCTTTTTCTTTCTTGTCTCATACCTTGGTGAAAGTGGTGGATCCAGAGGCCATGAGAATCTGTCGCACTCTGTTATGAAACCTCTGCATTGATTCATCATCCACTCGCAGGAAGCATTGTGCTGTCCTTTCCTTGGTCACCTGCAGACAAATATATAGATACAAGTTAGCCAAACCACATAGCCTTTTAAAAAAATGTTCTTCAATGCCATTATAAGCTTACAATGATTAAAATGTGTATTTTAGTGTCCTGACCTCATTCTGCAGGTTCCACACTCCGTCCTTGTGGGTGAACTCCTCATAACTGGTGCGACATTTGGGCAGGATGCGGCACTCAAATCCACACATGTTAAAGAGCAGGTTAGGGTTGTCTTTACTGTATACTGACACAAAGCTGTTCTCCCACTGCACAGTGGTCACAGAGCGAGGAAGGCGATTCTTAATGTCCCAGAACACGGCACGGCCCCTAGACAAGTCGCAGGGAAACAAACATCAGCACTGCTGTATATACTTTAAAACACAGATTTAAGGAATTAAAAGTGTATTAGAATGAGGGTTAGTGTGTCAGTACTTACAGGTTAACATCATGCTTCATCAGCCTCATCCTAGCATCTCTGGGCCAGCACTTCTTATTGTTGTAGCCTACAATGTTCTCATTGTTGGGATCAGGGTGTTCAGTAAGGTAGCGTTGGATCAGATCCCTGGCTTCATCAGCAGAAAACCTGAGAAAACAAGAATACTCTTGAGTCCCTATTCATTTAATTAGTTCAAAAATGTTTTTGATATCAGAGCATTAATTATAAATAGCACTCCCGTTGAGAGTGTCTGAAAAGTCAGGAACCAATGAGAGTAAAACCACATTTACTTAATTTTTTATTTATTATGTACAACATATGTTCTGCATGTTCACCCTTATGCTCTATGCATTTTCTCAGCCATTGCATCATGCCTTTTACAGATTTTGCTCAACATATTTGGATTGACATATTTGCTCAACATATCCGACCCACTGGTTCCTAACTTTTCAGACACCCAGTATATTAAGAAAACTGCTACACAAATAGTTTTTAAATAGTCAAGTTTTCTTGCATTTGATACTGACCTGAAGAACATGTGGATGCGGTCAATGTATCTGCAGTACAGGCGAATGGGGTGGGCACTCTCTGTAGCACTGTCCTGGAAGCTGAGGAAATCGTTGGGCATCTGCGGGGGTCCAGCCATTTCGCTGGCACGGTGAAGACCCAGAACGAGCAGGTCCATCACAAGCCCATAGTACTGCACAATGAAGGAGGCAAACTGCAGGCCCCTGATGATACCGTACGAGTTGGTGTGGTTCATGTCCTAGAGCAAGACAAGAACAAGCTCATCACACATTGTCGATAACAATGATACTTGTGTCCAGTACGAATTTGTATTACAATCTGAATCAATTAAAATGTATTTAAAAACATTAGCTGGCCTATAATTACATTGCGTCACTAACAAACACCATTTCTATGGAAATGAAAGCTGTGCTGCTTTCCTAGAAAATAATGAAGCTGCAGTAACAATTTGATCTAAATTTTCTATATTTCACAATTCTTTCTCTATTTCTATATAACATGTATTTACCTACAGTTACAATTTTACTTCACAAATCTACTGTTTCTACATAGTTAGCTGCCCGAAAGGTTTTCAAATATATAAATATTATTAATAATAATAATGCAAATTATTCATGTTTTTGCAGGTGGCAGACCTTGTAGTTGATGACCACATTGTTCTTTGCAGTCATGTAATCAGCAATGTTGTGGTCGACAATCAGACGCAGAAGTCTGTTAAGCAGAGTCAAGTCAATCTTTTCATACATCTTCTCATAGCGTGATTCCAGCATGACATTACACTCTCCCTCTGTGGTCTCCCACACATCTTGCAGGTTGTTGATTCCTGGAAATAAAATTACCTTCAATCACTTGAAATTCTAAGATAATGTCTGCAGATGACCAACATTTGCCTTTGACCATGTCTAACAAAGGGCAGCATTATCCCTCACCTTGGCACCACTTGTATACCAGCAGTGGAGGTGGCTCTGTGTCAGCAGGTTTGATCCAAGGTGGGAAAAGCCTGCGCTTGTCAGCCTCATACCACAAGTACTGGTCCAGGTAAGCGTCTGTGATCTTCTCCAGCGGCTCCACATCATACACAGGCACTAGGTGACTGTACAGGTCCATAAACTCAATGCCCACCTGGAGAAATTACAAACAGCATGAGACACATATGGTAGGACAACGAACTCACGAGAAGGAATGAAAGGCTTGATACCGTATTAGTGCTGTGTTTATACATGTTTACATATTCACCTCTTTGAATGCTCTCTGGGTGAGGAGATGACGCTTGATCCTGGACAGAGCCTCGTGAGGATTGTCGTATGCCTGCTCAATCAGACCCAACTCTTCTCGCTGAGACTGATTCAACCTTGACTTCACACTAATACACACAAAACAGAAACAGTTAGCGGGCACTCCAAATAAACGTTAAATCATGCTTAAATAAATCACAATCAGTGCTCTGTATTATCTGCTTGGATGTCTTGTTGGAAGAGTCTGCACTGACCTGTAAGCCTCTTTGAGCCTCTCCAGAGCCAGGATGAGCAGCTTGGTGTCATGTTTGTATGAGAGAGGGGGAAAGGGAATCGGGGAGAAGCGTCGACTCTCCAACCAGTGCACTGTGGTGGTGTAGATAGCCACCGCCTCTTCAGCAGTGATGTATGGTCCATCCTGAGACAGACCAAGTCAGGAATGATACTGCTGCTACATTTATTCTTTCCTTAACGCGTAATGAACACGCTCCATTATGCATGAAATAGCACATCTAGAACTTTACCTTTAGGTAGTTGTGTTGTCTCTCCTGCTCAGCCTTCAGGTAGAGTCGTGTGAGGCGGCCAAGGTTTTTCTTGCAGACAGTTTTGTCCACAGTTGCTCCTCGCCTGATTCGCTCTCGATTGTAATGTGCTGTGTTGGTCCACCAGTCAGCTTTGGCCTTGACATATCTCAAGATCATGTTTTCAATGGGGGTGGGAAGCCCTGGAACCTGTAAAATTATGACAATACAATCTAAATGCATGATGAAAAAGTTATTCTTTTGGATACCTATAAGACGAATGCAATCTGAGACAACTACAATGCACAATATATAAAGAACTGAATATATACCTTCCAGGGAATGTTGGCCTTCCAGCACCTCCAGGATTCACTGAGATGCTGCAGAATGGTCCTGGCCTTGTTCTGTTTGATTCCCTCAGGCATCATGTCCAGGATGTCATGCATCACAGCTGCTCTCAGCTCCAAGTCAAAGTGAGACTCCACACGCTGTTTAGTCACAGTCTTTGCAACTCCCTTGGAGTGCCGACCTGAACAAAATGATGACGGTAATTTACTACATTCTTTCACTCACCAACATAATGCAAGCTTTATTGAACAATTTTATAAAGCAACTAAGCTAATGCTTTCTGCAAATTAATTTTATTTACCTTCAAACTGCCTGGCCAACAGGTTGCCAAGCCACCTCTCCAGTAGAGGAGTGATGCCCCTCATGAAGAAGAGCCACACTCTCCATCCTGGAGCCCAGAAGCCACAACCTGGACCCTTCCCAACTGGGCCCTAATAACAAAAACATACCAACTGACATTCAAGCCTGAAAACATATTGAAATGTGCTTTATGGTCTTCGATGTTGAAATGTTCAAATAGCTGTAAAACTGCACTTACTGTGTTGAAGCGATAGTAAATGAGATGTTTCAAGTCCTTGCACATCCTGATCTGTCTCATTAGCTTGTACTTGTAGCGATACATGCCAGTCAGCTGACCAACATGGGCAAAGATATACTGCAGTCCATCTGCCAACTATAGAGAAACACAAAGAAACAAAAACACTTTACATTACCAAAGTATTGTTCTAATACAGCCGAGTACTATAGGTAATTTGAGATGTATTTGTATAGGTTTGGTTAAATAATAGAAGTAGTACCTGGAATGCATCAACATTCCCCAGTCTGTACTGCACATGGCTATCCACAACCAGTTTGCTCAGACGAAGAACCTCACGGCACAAGTGGAACGCATTCCCGAAACGGGACTTCTTACGTTCCTGGAAAAATAGAACACTAATATTAGCAAACAGATTAACACTGCATGTACATTAAAACATCATCTCCTTTTTAGGTTTTGCTTCATTTTAGACAAACCCAGAATCTACTTACTTTTGTGGTGAGGGTTTTCACAGGCTTCAAGTTGAAGTTGTAGTCCAAGTGCAGGTAGTTGAGGTTCTTTCTGTGAATCAGCAGGTTCAGCATGTTGTAACCCTGACGGCAAACCTGGAGCCCCACCTCCACCCAGTCCAGCTTTGTGGACTGAAAGAATTTGGTGGCCTTGAAGGACCGGAAAAGGTACCTGTGGACAAACAAAAATGTCACCATTACAGCATATTTGTAAAGGTATTATGTTTAAACAAAACTTCTCCAAAAATACATGCCTTCTGTATAAGAACTACATAGGAAAGGACAAAATTACTCACCTCTTCTTCTGTGCTTTAGGTGGTCTGTGTTTCAGAGCATTGAGGACATAGTACTTCAGAAGCTTCTGATAAGAGACACGTACTTTTACGGGCTGCCCTGCAGGGCAATGCTCACGGTACCTAAAGAGGGTTTGGGGGGGGGAGAAAAAAAAGGAAACCATGTATATAAAAGATAAGCTTGAAGAAAAATGACTCTGAACTACACATCGGTTTACTGCTCAATGCTCACCAGTTCTTGATGAGAGGAACATCAATGGCACGACGGCTTCTCCCTGAGCGCAAGTTGAACGGACGAGGTGCCCACAATAAAGCAATTCCATTGGCTGTGTTGTCAGTATACAGAGGCGTCTCTTTGAGGAAAGGCTCCACATACTCAGGAAGTTCAAACTCCTCATCGTCATCAGGCAGTGGCTCCTGGCTCTGAGGACAAAAAGCAACACAATTCTAAACTAACTCTGATTAAATTAACCTTCATAATAAAAGCTATAACCAGTTAAAACTTATATATAATAGTATATGCCACAATATCTTGGTTAATTTTCTAGAAATAAATTCATGATCTAATAATGTAATTATATCACCATGTGCGATGCAAACATCTGATTCAAACCTATAAACATTCTCATCCTGTATTAATTCACATCATTACGCTAATGTTTTATGACGGAGGAGGTAAATATATTTCTCATCCTGAGAAACTATTATATAAGACTTTAACCACTATATACACAAATGTTTAGCCCAAGTTTTGGCATGTTGCTTACTTTAACAGAGTGTCTGTGAGAAATGGGATTGATGAGTGGGTCAAAGTAGAAGGCAGGCAGATCAGGATCCTCTGTCTTGATGAACACCACATTCGGTGTGTGGTACCTAGGTATGAATCAATTATTAGTGCATTAGCAGCAGATTTATTTATTTATTTTTTTTTTTTATTACAAAGTGTGACAGTCAAACTGTGAAAAGACCACATACCAAGTGAGGTGCACATGATGGGGAAGGTTGTTATACAAGTACGGGAAAGCAATCTTGTACTCTGTCCTAATAGGCTGTCTGATGATGATCTTGTTGATGTCGTTAAACTCGTTCCAGTCTTCATCCCTGTAGTAATACAAAGCAGAATGTTAAATCATTAGCTGTGAACCGCTTTCAATTATGCCAGTGGGTGCAGAGTCAGGATGATAAATTTATAAAAACACATACTGCAGATTCATGTCTCTGACTAGGGGTTCAAATTTGGGTCCTCCAGGAATGGCCATGTTCAATGCCTTTGAGGTGAAGAATGCCTTCAGGTCAAACAGGTAAAAGTAGTTTCTATCCACCAAATCAGTAAGCAGCTGATTGGCCAAACGGTACAGTGTAGACATCATGGGCAAACTGAACTGCCAGCGTCTGTATGTAGTTCCATTGACGTACCTGTGAGAGAGAAGGAGGGGGAAAAAGCCAGTAAGACAAGGCCTGCACAGGTAGTTATATTTTTTAATTGTCCCTCACTCACTTTGTTGTATCCTTCAGAGGCTGATGCTCATAAAACCACTCTGTCACAGAGCTGTCCTCCTCGGGGTCCAGCTCCATTTGAATGGCCTCCAGAGGCTCCACATCAAGGATATTATCAGCATAATCCAGGGGAGGCTCTTCATCATCGAAGGGAGGGAAACGCATGCGCTTGAAGTGTCGCCTGTCTCTTTTCTCACGCCGCATCATGATCCACATGGCACTAGTTTAAAAAAAAAAAGAGAGCAGTTACTGATTAAGACACTTCAAGATTTATTATCTTGATCACAGCTTTAAAAAAAAAAATAAGTACACAGTACAAAACAGTTTACTTCGAGAAGACTCTCACCCCCATTGTGCGATGTAGACAGGCTCAATGACCCAGGGAATTTCATTAACAAAGGAAATAGCTCCTGTGATGTGGTAAAGCACTGGTACATCTCTGATCTGCTCCCATGGCATGGGCATGTTCTCCAGCAGCTTGAGCACTGCATGAGGCATGTATTTCAGAGCTCTACAGACAAAAAAAATAAATGCACAAAACATTACAAATTGTATAGTTTCCAGTAAGCCATACTGTGTCCTAAACCGTATTAATTCTGCTTGACACTGCTGAAAAAATGGATGAGGTTCTTTATAGTGGGTGGGCATGTAATCATAGAAGTTATGAATTTGCTAGACTTTACTGTAGCACCTGTGCAAATATGGGCTGGGGACTTTAGGGCTGAACTGGTACTGTATACTTCAACATTGGTTGGAAATATACCGTACACAATTTCGGAGCCAGCCTAAGAGTTTCCTTCCTCCTCATCTTCTAATATATATATTTTGCATTGCACAGATGTAGATCCTCACAACAACCATGTCGATGTACACCTGTCCCTGACACTTTGTGCACTGACAAATCAACGTGAAACTTAAGACACCAATCAGGCCTTAGATAACTTATATTTGGCATGAGAGAAACTGTATAAATGAATAAATGAGAAATATTTTTTGACAAACAACTGATATTATATTAAGAAAATGAATCTCAGTCATTTTAATTTAGTCAAATGATTTCTTTACAAGTGCATAGATTTATCCTGATTTACCCAAGGTAGACTCTTTTGTCATGACGGAACTTCCTGTTGGTCATGTCGCCATGGTCCCTGATAATTTTGCGCACGTGCTCAGGAGGCATGTCCTCCTTCTGAGCATCCACAAAACCGAATTTCCTCTTCTCCGAGTAGCGCTTCGCCTGCAGCTGTTGCCATTTTCGAGCTATGATTTAAAAATAAATAAATAAACAACTAAATGAATAAATGCACCAATGTGAGCAATACACATGAATTAAACAAAATTCTGAATGTATTTGGAATACACATAAAAAATAAAAAAAATAAAAAAATTAAAAATAAAAAAAAACCAACAACAAAAAAAAAGAACTCACCTTTTTCTTGCAGTTTCTCCTCAGTCATGTAGTCAGGAACAGGAGCAGGAGGAGGAACGCCCGGTGGCATCCCACCTGGGACTCCTCTGTAAGGAAATGCAGCTGCCATGGCAGCGTCTGTGGGACATAAAGAACAGGAACTTAGTGATATTTAGCTCCAGCAGGACATAATGATATGAATAAACCTACAGTACTAAATGATCTCTCACAACAGTACATCACATGTTATGTAGTGCATCAGTGTGCAGATTTGAATGCAGCCTCTGAAAAGGCAGTGTTACCTAAAACCACAATGTTAGCAACTTAATGAAGTGAAGCAATAAATATCTTATGTTCACTAATTAAAACACAGCATACACTCGCCAGACGACATCTGGATAACTATGACAGAAAGGAACAGCATTCACGAGCGCGAGATCCATCGAAATCCATTTGAACTACTTTTTCTTTTTTTTTTTTTACTTTGGCTAGCTTTAGCTAGCAACAAAAAGCATTGACTTGCTACTGAAAACTGGGTTTCTTTACGGTATTTCAGTACCCAAGAAATAAATCTGGTAATAAATTAACAACAACAACAAAAGAAAAAACAAATAGCTACAATGTGCACTATGAGACTATTTTAACTAGAAGATGGCTAACATTAGCTAGCACAACACAATGTCGTAAAACATTTAACAATGCTAGCAAGTTAGCTTAGCTACACAGCATCTCACTCATACTGCACAGGATACTGAATACCAACTATTGCGGATTACAGAAATTAAAATGAAACCCTTTAACACATCTGAAAACATCTTACTTTATCTAAAACCAGTTTCTCTCCACTTCGACCGGCTCTTTACAGTTATCTGTTCAGCTCTGCAGAATGGCGCACAAGGTAAACGATTCTACACGTTGTGCGCAGACAACTACAATACACAAACGTGTAGTACGCACTTTCTGAGCGTAGCGTATATACAACTCCGGAGGAAGAGTAGAAAGTACGTAAATCGAAGGCCCGGGTTTTACACCGGAAGTGAAATTGTGTAGTTTCTGTTTTTCCGTTGGTTTAAAAACTTACGGCTAAATCATATTCACGTTTACATCAATGTAACTTTGATTTAATATAAATAAAATAGCGTTTAAAATTACAGACTTTAATAATACATTTTGCACTGTATTGTAATTTTATTTTTTATGTTTTACATTATATTATATTATATTATATTATATTATATTATATTATATTATATTATATTATATTATATTATATCGTATTGTATTGTATTTTGGCTGTAATTGAAATTACAGGTTTATATTAATGCGTTATTGTTTCACAGCTCACAACTCTAAAGCTAAAGTGCACTTGTGAGCTAAAGTTATCTATCTATCTGTCTGTCTGTCTGTCTGTCTATCTATCTATCTAAGATTAACAAATAATAAAAAAAAAACATGATTTAACAAAGAAAAAGCACTGACGTGCGGTTTTTTGTCTTATTAACTACATGAGAGAATAAAAAGTGAACCACTGTTATAAAGTAACTGATAACAGGACTTGTCTCAAGGACATTCCACAACAATAAATGTAACTATAAATGGTTAAAACGCATGATTAATCGTTCACTATTAAAGTAACAATTGTAATTGTTGACAAATTGCATGTATATAAGAGAAATATGTGATGTGTGTAGTTACAGGTAAATAATACACTTCTTCTTAGGTCATATCACACCACCCTATATGGATTATGGATTATTTTCCTAAAACAGCACACCCCATCATTTTCCATTAATTATATTATATTATATTATATTATATTATATTATATTATATTATATTATATTATATTACATTATGTACATGTTCAAAAACAAAAAGGAAACAGCAGATGGTGCTATTGTTAGATATAACAGCCAGTTGTTATTATATTTATCTTGTGAGAGCATTTAGCCATTCTCTCTCTCTCTCTCTCTCTCTCTCTCTCTCTCTCTCTCTCTCTCTCTCTATATATATATATATATATATATATATATATATATATATATATATATATATATATATATATATATATATATATATATATATATATATATATATATATAAAGCGCTATGTTGTTTATTATTTTTATGCTGTTTATTAGCATTAGTTTATTATGCTGAAATTTAATTAAATTCAGTTTAATTTATTTTCACTGTACACGTGTGGGAGAATGTTATTTAATTATACCACTTTCTGCTTTTGATCCAGCTAATGAAAGTTATTACAGAAGACAAATAGACTGTGTATAACATGATACTGGGAAAGAGGAATTATGTATGCATGTACATTTTTAACATGGACACACAACTAATAGATTTGTACACAGGAATACACAAAGTCTGTAAAATACCCTGGATATGTATGGAATTGGGCCGTATATGATGTAAATATACATGAAAAGTATCAGGTACATGGAGCTTGATAATGTGGGGTGTGTGATTAGCATTACTGTTGGTAATGTATGTAGGTAATGAGAAATCAGGTTTGGAGGTTTTAGTGCAATAACTGTGCGTAGAGAGTGCAGGGTTATTGGTGCAGGGTCATGATTCACCCAAGTATCATCTATTGTGTAGACACTGTTATATAATACATAATTGCATTATGTGATTATATAAAACAATATTCTAGGCACACCAGCACCATCTGGACGTAAGCCTGGCTCACAGATTACAAACACTAAACAGAGATTTTCCCCTGAGCTTCCAATCAAATAATCATCATGACTCCCATTCAAGGCTACTGCACATTTTTTCCTGTGGAAAATGTACTGAAGCCAGTAAAGGATGCGGAATAGGACTGTGGAGATACAATGGCAGTACATTTTTGTGGCCTTCTCCGTTTTTATGCTAAAAATAGGCATTCAGAAGGATTCAGTTACTCAGCTCTGACAGCCACTGCTGTGCTGTTGTGCATGTACCAGTGCCATGATGTTTAGTAACTGTGTTTTGCCCTTCATCCATCATCAGTTGATACAACTTCACTCCTTGATTTCCCTGCAGCTGGCATCTTTCCAAACAGGATGCCGTTCCATTAAGTGTCCATGTCAGGTCATAGAGTGCAGCCTCACTGTATTAGGAGGAACAGATACTGTGGCAACAAAATTAGATACTTCTAATTTTATTTTGATATTTTGTTCACTTATCTCTCAGATGTACTATAAATTATAGAATGCAGTTTGTAAGTACTTGAACTCAGATGCTTAGTCAAGCGCTAGGCTACATACAGCAGTATATCAGACACATTTTGCACCACACAATATATAGTGCTAGGGAAATTTCTTCTTTTTTTGTTGTTGTTGTTTATCTCTTACTAAATTGTTTCAGAAATTAAAACAAAATCTAAGAAAAAAAAGGCAACCTGAGTAAACACAAAATACAGTTTTTAAATGATAATGTTATTTATTGAAGCAAAAAAGTTATCCAATACCAATTGGGCCTGTATGAAATGTATTTGCCCCTGTAATTACTAATTCCCCAAATTTACAAAATTGTATTCAAAATGGGGTTCAGCTGGAAGACAGGAGTACTGTTACATCTGGCGTAAACCAAACACATGCCTACGGTCAAGCATAGTTGTGGCAGTGTGATGGTGTGGGGATGCTTTGCTGCTTCAGGTCCTGGGCAACTTGCAATAATTGAGGGAAACATGAATTCTGCTCTCTACCAGAAAATCCTAAAGGAGAATATCCGGTCTTCAGTCTGTAAGTTGAAACTCAAGCGCAACTGGATTATGCAGCAAGAAGCATAATCATGGGAGTAAATCCTAGTCCTAGAAGTAAGTGAATGACTGATCTCCAGTTATCAGAAGCGTTTGGTTGCAGTTATTGCTGCTAAAGGTGGCACAAACAGATTTTAAATTTAAGGGGGCAATTAGTTTTTCACATGGGTAATAGGTGTTGGATAACTTTTTTTCTTCAATTAAAAAAAAGAGTAAAAACTGTATTATGTGTTTACTCAGGTTGCCTTTGTTTTATGTTGTATTTCTTTGCAGATCTAAAATTATTTTGTATGAGATATACACAAAAACAGAAGAAATACTTTTTCACAGCACTGCAGAATGCTATTTATGGCAAAATGTTAATTTTATTTTTGGGAAACTAACAGGAAGAGGAATTTGTCACAATTGGGGCCTAAATAAAAGAAATTATGAGGTAGAAGGGGGAAATGAGGTACTGCAAACTGATGTGGATATCTTATCTATCCATTCCACCATCCATTTTCTGTACCGCTTATCCTACACAGGGACGTAGGGAGCCTGGAGCCTATCCCAGGGTACTTGGGGCAAAAGGCGGGGGACACCCTGGACGGGGTGCCAACCCATCACACACACTACGGACAATTTGGAAATGCCAATCAGCCTACAGCGCATGTCTTTATACTGAGGGAGGAAACCCCATAAGCACAGGTAAAACATGCAAACTCTGCGCACACAGGGTGGAGGCGGTAATCGAACCCCAAACCCCGGAGGTGCGAAGCCACTGTGCCCCCCCTGTGTTATGTAATAACACAGATACGGGAAGTGGTAGCTCATTGGTTAGGACATTGGACGCTCTGGATAAAGGTGTCTGCCAATTGCCGTAAATGTAATAGCTGCCCTAACCTTTAGAAGGGAGGATTACTTGATCTGATATCAGTGTGTGTAGTTGGAGTAGACATGTGGAAGGAGTGGGAGGGGAAAGAGCAGGAAGCACACTCTATGCACTGCTTCCTGCAAAAGATACATTGTCTCTGATGGGTGACCTATCATATTCAACAGATGGGATTTTTTTGGTCTTCCGTTTCACTTGCGAGCACTATTTGTGGCCACGCTATGTGTGGCCTCGAGAAATTTAAATACCTAGATCAGCTGCTGAATAGTCATTACTTCTATTCATAACTTCATAAGTTTGAGCTGATTAGATGAAGTTTAAGTATCGTATAAATGTATGAATGAACAGAGCCCCAGCTTACAAGCTGATCCAATAAAAGAAATCAAAAGTTGTAAAGTGTCCTTTTTCAAACGTTGTGTATTAAATAGCATACTGGGGTTATCGGTGTTTCTGTCAAGTCTTTCTCTGGCACTGAGGGCCACCATGACTGCTGTTTCCTGTTGATGCCCATGAATGTCTCAGCTGTGTCACAGGTCATAGGATGTGTGTCTGTCATTTCCTCTTTTAATGTGGTTATATTTTACTGACACACCTATCACTGACAATAATAGGTACCACCATGCACAAGCTGCACACACACACACACACACACACACACACACACACAAGCATGTGTGTGTGTTAGCACGTTTGCCTCACACCTGCAGGATTGGGGGTTCAAATCCCTCCTCCGCCTGTATGCACAGAGCTTGCATGTTCTCCCTGTGCTTCTGGGGTTTCCTCCAGGTACTCTGGTTTCCTCCCCCAGTCCAAAGACATGCATTGTAGGCTGATTAGCATTTCCAAATTGTCCGTAGTGTGTGAATGAGTGTGTGTGCGATTGTGCTCTGCAGTGGGTTGGCACCTCATCCAGGGTGTCCCCTGTCTTGTGCCCTGAGTTCCCTGGGATAGGCTCCAGGCTCCACTGCAACCCTGTGTAGGATAAGTGGTACAGAAAATGGATGGATGGATGGATGGATGACACTAACTGGGGTTTCAAATTCTCTAGACGTCACAGTATGTATAATTTATCAGTGTTTGGATGAATATAATAAGAGGAGTCTAATCGCTTGTGCTGGGTGTGACATGCTGCTCAGGAACAAACAGGAATGTCTGGGTCAATAGCCTGACGGAGTCAGGTTGAAGGTCAACAGGGATGTTTATTTGAAAACATTAATGCCTCACTGTCACAAACGTTCTTGGCCACAATATCTTATCTACCTTTCTTTCCTTCTTCCGTTTGTAAGTGCCTTAAAACAGTAACCGGTTGTCATGAGTGAAAGTGACATTCTGTACACCAGTTTTTCTCAGAATGGGTTTGGAGACCTCCGTGAAACAGGGGGTCTGTGATTTTTTAAAAAGATTTAGTTACATGATGGAAAACAGTTTCCATTATCAAAATTATCATATTTATTATTGAGTTCTTATATTTATTAGCCTGTTTGACTGATCCCTCTAACTGAACGAGTTTAATCCAAACCTCAATAACTTAAAAAAACAAATAATGTCTTTGAGCTAATGGGTTCTGTCCCAGACTGCAAAAAAAAAAAAAAATCCATAACAAAAAAAAAAAAAAAATCACACATATAACTTTAAAAACCTGCATAGCATATGTATGGGAAACAAAGTGCCTTCCTCCGGTGTTTAATCTAGGAATGTCGAGGACAGGATGCTGGAGCCTGGAGGAAGCCCTGGCGGCAAACCTACGGCATGCAAAGCAGCTCAGCCAGCAGCAGGAACATTAATTATATTGCAGGGCTGGATTCGGGAAGAGTCCCGGACATCCCACCAGATCTCTCGCCTTGCCTTATATAGAAGAACTTCACACTGGCTCTCTCACTGCTCCAGGTGACACTACAACACTGCATCTCTCTCACATTTGCTTTCCCCTCTACACTGTATGAAGTTAATAAAGCTGGCTTTAGAAAAGAGCTTCGTACTCTGTTTACCACAAACTCCTGCATCCACAGAGGAGCATATTAGTGGCGTGTGCGCAAGACGTGTGTGACGGAGAGGTACACACGGAGACAGACAACATGATGGAGCTGAAGATTCAGCTGGTTCCAACAGGAGAGATCATACTGTCTCCCGGGAAGAATGGAGAGAGCTACTGTAACTGCTGCGCCAAGGTAGAAGCATTATGTTATTTCT
This sequence comes from Cranoglanis bouderius, assembly GCA_023630585.1. Classification (NCBI taxonomy): domain Eukaryota; kingdom Metazoa; phylum Chordata; class Actinopteri; order Siluriformes; family Cranoglanididae; genus Cranoglanis; species Cranoglanis bouderius. The sequence continues at coordinate 12,971,344 of CM042540.1, forward strand.
TTTAAAGACTCATATAAAGAAGTTTGATAACAGCAGACAAGGTAAATCAACTAGACTGTTGCTGACGTGCTTGCTCTTGCTCTACTGCTGTGGTAATCAATATGAAGAACAATAGAATTTTCCACATCAGGGACTAGAGTTTAATTACTGATGTCTGGGATATCAATTATAACCTATCACCTGTTCACCTAGCACCCTGTACACAATCTTCAAGACATTAACAAAAGAGTAAATTCATTGTCATTATTCAGACATGTATGTGCTGTAATGAAAATCTTGACCTCAAAGTCACTTTAGAATAGTATTTAGTATTAGAATATGTTAACAATGAGGCAGTAAGATTTCTGATTAAGATAAGATTAAGATAAGATTGCTGCCAGTTTTTCATGTAATGTAAAATCTGTGTAGCACAATATTTAAAGCAAACCTAAAGCACAGTTTATATTTTGTGTATAATTTAGCTCACTGAAAGCTGAATTCCCTTCTCAGTGAATTTGTGTAGCTGGCAAAATGTGTTGAAATGCACATTAAGTTCTTTTTTTTCCTGCTGATTTCTGACCCACCTAACATTTTTATTTAATATTAACACGATAGTCTCTAAATAAACCAGAAATTTATGGAATGCAAATATTAGCACCCAGTCCTACTTTCTCCTGCCTGTCTTAAATGTATGAAGTCAATTAAAATGACTAGATTCTTCAATTATTGGTAATGAAATTGTTTCTGGGGTTTGGTAGCATTGTGGATTTATGAATAAAATGCATGCAAGATTAGATTCATTTGACTGATAAGGGGGGGAAAAAGCATCTGAAAAATATTTTGAAAATATCAAAACTGTAGAAAAGTGAAAATGGGGGAAAATCACAATAAACTTTTCTATCAGATTGTGCTACTCTATACGGTTGCTTTATTATATAATGTATGTTTATATAGTTTGCAGCATTAGGTGATGCAGCAAATGTATTACTGTAGCATCAACATGAACACAATAATCAAAGCTCTCATTAATTAATAATTTGCAAGTACCATCCTGGTTATGTAATAAGGGAAATGTACATTTAAAAAAATTATACAGTGATTAGTGAGAGCATTTTGCATAAATTTTGTTTTGTAGGAGTCGTATCTGGAATGCAACGTAGCTGAAATTACATTTTGTGTAAACAGACATTCTGGGGCTGAACACTTTTCCTGACATTCCTCTAAGGTCACATCACCCTCCGTGTGTGTGTGTGTGTGTGTGTGTGTGTGTGTGTGTGTGTGTGTGTGTGTGTGTGTGTGTGTGTGTGTGTGTGTGTGTGTGTGAAAGAAGGTAATCTACTTTTTGAGCTATTATTGAATGAGCTATCAAGACAGGAACAATTGCTGTAATGCCCATTTCCACTAGAAACGGTGACAGGAGACAGGTACACACCCTGAAGTACAGCCTGTCTGTCCAACTTTGCCTTGTCAACAGGATACAACCTTTCCTCCTTGTTTGGCTCTCCTATCTGAATCTGCTTAATGCTGCTCTCACTCTGACTATGAGCCTGGGCAAGGCAATTAGTATGGCTCTTATACACAGGAGTAATCAGTCAGCATGGACTTCAGAGCATCTGAGGTCACCACTGCAACAGTGATTTGTTTTAAAGTTTGAATCATTTTGTTAGAAGAAGGATTAAGTTACATGGTATGACAGTGAGGCAGGAAATAATAATCCTACTACTACTACTACTACTACTACTAATAATAATAATCCTACTACTACTACTACTACTAATAATAATAATAATAATAATAATAATAATAATAAGAAGAAGAAGAAGAAGAAGAAGAAGAAGAAGAAGAAGAAGAAAAAGAAAAGAAAGCATGTACTTTATGCATGTGCAGGTGTTGGGACGTTAGTGCTTTTACTAACACAGTCTATGCAAAGTATATTATATTATTAGATAGTATATTATGTTTATTAGAGACATTTTTTGCAGATAAACATACATTATAGGTCACTTTGTAGGTATAAAATTACTCTCTGTAGCCCATCTGTTGCTATGCAGAATTTGTCAGTCGAAAATTTACCTTGCGAAGGTGCCTAATAGAAAAAGGCAAGTGTATACAGCACTGTGCACAATATGAAAACTCTGACCTGCAGGTACCTCTGTGTACATATCTGGCAAGGGAATACACAGCAAATAAATAGCCTATTCATAGTATCATAGTCCCATCCAGGGTATATTCCTGCCTCATGCTCAGTGTTCCCAGGATAGGTTCTAAAACACCATGACCCTGACTAGAATAAAGCAGTTATTGATAATGAATGAATAAGTATCATAAGTTAAACCCATTGCTAACTATAACTTTCACATTTCATTCTTAAGCCAGTTTAGGATGATATATGCAATTCATACAGTGGGTATAGAAAAGAATCACCCCCCTTTAAAATAATCACATTTTGCTGCTTTTCAGCCTGAGATGAAGACGAACACAGTTTTTGTTTTATCCAGCTGTATTTACTCAGTGCAACTTATAACATCCAAGTGAAAGATATAACACCAACATGTCAGAAAAATAAATAAATAAATAAATGAATAAACTCAGTGATTTTAACAGAATCACTGAGTTGGAAAAAGGATCACCCCCTTGTGTCAGTATTTTGTTGAACCACCATTTGCTTTAATTACAGCTTTTAGTCTGTTGGGATATGTCTCTACTAACTTTGCACATCTAGACTTTGCAATATTTGCCCACTCTTCTTTGCAGAACTGCTCAAGTTCAGGGCTCTGACTAGGCCATGCAGGGACATTCACCTTTTTCTCCTTCAACCACTGTGTGGTCAGTTTTGCTGTATGCTTTGGGTCATTGTCATGTTGGAAGGTAAACCTTCTTCCCAACTTTCTGGTAGAGGGCAGCAGATTTTCCTCAAGAATTTGATGGTATTTTGCCCCATCCATTTTTCCTTCTACCCTGACAAGTGCTCCAGTCCCTGCTGCAGAGAAACACCCCCATAACAGAATATTACCACCTCCATGCTTTATTGTAGGAATGGTGCTATTTGGATGGTGAGCTGTGTTGGATTTCCACCAGACATATCGTTTGGCGTTGAGGCCAAAAATTCAATTTTAGTCTGATCTGACCATAACACCTTTTTCCATGTGGCCTCAGAATCTTCAAGGTGCATTTTGGCAAAGCTCAGTTGTGGGTGGCTTTTTTCTTGCAACCTTCCCATACAAGCCACATTTGTGGAGAATTTGTGATATTGTTGTCACATGCACACAATGACCACTCTTTGTCATAAATTCCTGCAACTGCTTCAGAGTTGCTGTAGGCCTCTTGGTAGCCTCTCTGACCAGTTTCCTCCTGGCTCTTTCATCCAGTTTGGAGCGACGTCCTGATCCAGGGAGGGTCTGTGTTGTACCAAATACCTTCCACTTCTTAACAGTAGACTTCACTGTGCTTCTAGGCATTAATAAAGCCTTTGAAATTTTTTTGAAATCTCCTGACTTGTGCCTGTCCACAACTTTATCCCAGAGATCTTTTGACATTGCCTTGCCACCCATAGTTGATTGTTTGCTTCAGTTGCACTACCAAGGACTGAAAAATGCTCCAGGAAAGCTCTTTTCATGCTGAGCTAATCAAAATGACCACAGCTGATCACAGTTGAAAGTCAAATGGCTTTGTATGCCATTGAGAAGGTGATTAGCTACACCTTATTGAGTTTACAAGTCATTTTGGGGGGTGATCCTTTTCCCAACTCAGTGATTCTGGTTATTTATTTATTTATTTATTATTTATTTCTGACATGTTGGTGTTATATCTTTCACTTGGATGTTATAAGTTGCAATGAGTAAAAACAGCTTGATAAAACAAAAACTGTGTCCGTCTTCATTTCAGGCTGAAAAGCAGCAAAATGTGATTATTTTAAAGGGGGGGTGATTCTTTTCTATACCCACTGTATGTGTCCTATAAGTAATTTAGCAGAAATGCTGATTATTGTTCTCCATGTGTCCATGTGGGTTTTCTCTGGGTGTATACCCACCTCACACCTGTGTTACTCTGATAGGCTTCGGATCCACCGCCACTATTACCAGGATTAAGCGGCTACTGAAGATGAGTAACGTTAATGAATGAAAGAATGAATGAATGCGCTCTGTCTGCTTGGAGTTAGCATGTTCTTCCTGTGATTTGGGGGTTTCCTCTGGGTACTCCGGTTTCCTCCCCCAGTCCAAAGTCATGCGTTGTAGCCAGACTGGCATCTCTAAATTGTCTGTAGTGTGTGTGCGATTGTGCCCTGTGATGGGATTGGCACCCCATCCAGGGTATCCCCTGCCTTGTGCCCTGAGTTACTTGGGATAGGCTCCAGGCTCCATGCGACACGGTGTAGGATAAAGGTACAGAAAATGGATAGAAAGATGAATGAATGAATGAGCCTACAGTATGTGAATTATACAATTACAACTGTGTGAGGGGGGATACAGTTAATGAATATGTAATGAGGGGCGAACCCGAGGCGTGTCAGCAGTATGGTGTTTGAAAATGCAATTTATGTGTGTCTTTCTGACACGTCCACTGTATGAAAGCATGTTTTAGTGTTAACTAACTTATGCTTCATCACATCTGCCAAAAAGCCCTCTATAATTTACACCCTGACACCTACAGTAGGCTATGTGCGCCATGTTCACAATTTATTTTTAGTGAGTGTTTTATGAAGTTATGAAGTATGCAATACCAGTGATCATCACTAGATGGCAGGGTAAATCAAAATTAGTGCAGAAGCAACGCCTAGACTAGGTAAAGTCTTTCAGCTACTGTATCTACTCAAAAGAAGGAAAAATCATTATTTACACCAAACAAAGTCTTCAACGGTCAGCGCCTTTTCGGTTATTCATTTTTAGAGACAGCTTTGCAAGCTTTGACTACATACGGTACTGCAGTAAAAACTATTAGACTTATATATAACCATGCTATGATAAAAAAAAAACGACTCTTCATAAGCAGGTAAAATAAAAGCTTATGAATTTAGTGTCACTGGGGTTAGGTATATTATATTGGCTCAGAAGCTGACTGTACACACACACACACACACACACACACACGTACACACTTCGGTCGTGGGTTTGGCTGTCTGAACTTCCTGCCACTAGGTGTGTAGTTGAAAGGGTGGGGTGGCCTGTCTATCTATCTCATAACATTTCTCCATTCAAAGCTCAGCTCATTCTCTACTACATCTCACGCATGTTAAGGAGCGGTTTCTCATTTCATTTCCTTCACGCCGAATGACCACTAGACCATAACCCTGACCATCTGCTTTGGCTTTACGTGAAGAAAAAGCCGCTAACATATTTCTTAGAGTCGTAGCCTACATTCGGAGTAAACCCAGATTAGAGTTGAAACCTTTCAGAACGTTACAGAGAAGAAGAAGAAGAAAAAGCAAAAGCGACACCTTTAACGGAAATTCACGTCATTTTCTTCACGCGTTTGAACTTCACTTGAATGAAAGCAATGTTATAAAGTCACACTGAGTCTGGAGAAACGCTTTAAGGAACGATTCCGGCTTTGAGTTGAAGGTAAGAGAACCTCAAAAAGGTTTACTTCAGTATGTCATGCTACATAATAACAGCCTAAAGCATAAACATCAAAGCAAACAAACACCAAAAGCTTCAAGTAGCTGGTAAGTAACTTATAGTGTCTTGTGTGAGAGAAAGTTCATTCAGTTTGCCACATTGTACCGCACGTTGTTAGTTTACAGAAATGGTTTATTTTTTAAAACATTGCTACTTAAGCGTGACCGTGTACGTTAGGCTGTAATTACGCATAGCGTGTACTTTCAGTTTGTTAGCTTGTTTAAGCCACAGAAATCTGCCTGTTTAGTTTACAACACAAGTCAGCGCGCGTGCGCGTAGCCCAACCGGATTTTGTAACTTTCTAACACGTGCGTGCATCGTGGTGTCATTCAGTGTCTTAGGTCATTTATTTAGTCAGAGGTGGCGTGACAACAGGTCTACGCTTACATCTGCTATGGAAAAATGCACACCAGTGGGTAGTAGAGCAGCTGGTACCAAGTCTACCAAGTCCCTCAACCCCTGAGATCGTCACGCTTTTATTACAGACAGTCTCAGAGGTGTTAGTTCTTCTTACCTATTGTTTTCACTGCCTAAGAAATAGGATGTGGCTTGTCATTATGCTGAGAGTCCTGTTAAGGTTGAAAGTAGGTCATGTCCTTGAGTGTCCTCTCACACACTTCCCTTCTGTGCCTTGTCATTTCCCTGCTGTCATCTGTCACGTTTCTACAACCATCAAGTCTTCGAGAACTGGGAGGGGAAAAAGATGGATTTCCCAAAGAAAAAGAAAAGCGGTGTTGAGCAATATGTTGGCTTACATTCTGCTGTCAGTGTTGCATGAACAAATCAGACATGTTGGTTCATTTCTTTGGCGATAAGTCCAGGTTTGTGAGTTAATAAGCAGTAATACTCCTCACACCCTTTCAAAGATAAAAATACAATCAATATGAGGTTTTATTTTTGATGTTCAAATCAGATTATTTGCTGTTAACATGTCTGGACTTTTGTGGAACCGAGTGCAACAGCAGAAACATACACAAGGATGGTATGAAGAAGCAAGGCTGGGGCTGATTTCTTTCTACCTTAGGCTGTAGATTCATGCATCAGTCATGTCAGTCATTTAGTTAAATTCTCCCTAGATTTGATCTTCCTATTTTTTTAGCCCGCTTTGCAGACACATCCATAACATGTCAGTAAACCAATGAACATGAATGAGGTGGATTATTTAGTCTATCATCACAAATTCCTGCGGTGGAGAAATTAACCGTAGATTGAAGAAGCACTCGAGAGAAAGTACAACTTGTGCAAAAGCACAGACAACAGAACTGTAAGTTTGTGGGGGGTTTTTTTTTTTAATGAATAATTACAACGTTTTTGTTTAACATGTTTGGATTTTGAGAGGGGCATGGTGGTTTAGTGGTTAGCACATTTGCCTTGGACCTCCAGGGTTGGGGGTTTGATTCCTGCCTCTGGCCCTGCATGTTCTCCCCATGCATTGCAGGCTGCTTGGCATCTCCAAATTGTCTGTAGTGTGTGATTCTGCCCTGTGATGGGCTGGCACCCTGTCCAGGGTGTCCCCTGCCTCATGCCCAGAGTCCCTTGGGATATGCTTCAGGCTCCCCATGACCCTGTATAGGATAAGGGGTACTACTCTTGGTATTGAAAGGAAACACTACATGAACCCAGTATAGCATTATGGACTTCACGTCCACAAATGTGGCTGCCTGTCTGTCCTTAAGTGTCATAGTGTGCCCCATATCACTCTTATTAAACCATCATTGAGATCTTGTGATATAATGCATTGTTCAGCCCTCACAGTTTCATTGTCAAGTGATTAATGGGTATTGGATTTTAAGACCTCTTATCTAATATCACAACTCAAGGTACATTAATACATAAGCGACCGGAGACCATTCATTTTCATTGAGAGCTGGGGACTTCTGGCGACATGAGCGACAGTGATCGTTGGCGACTAGATGTGGGCGTGTCAAGCAGCGTGACAAAGTTGAGAAAAATGTAACTCTATGCAAATTTGGAGTGAATTGGTGCAGTGACTACCAATGGGAGCGAAGACAGTAAAGCGCAAATGAGCCGTGATCCGCCATGCTGCCTGCGAGTCCGAATTGTTTCGTGGACCCAGACAGTCTGGTGCTTGCGCTTTCACTGTAGATAGATGTCCGCAATGGCAAAGAGCACACACTGCTTCTTCTTTATCTCCTATGATATGATGTATATATACAGTATTGTTGTCAAAAGTGGAATGCTAGTTGCGCCACTCACTGATAAACGTTACTATGGCAACCAATAGTAGGAACGCTTACTGGCGTCTTCATAGTACTGCGACTGGCAACTTTCAGCGATAAAATCACTGTATGTGTGAACATACAACCGTCACTGCCTCAGAGTGATGATGGCATTCAATATTTGCTCTGGAGCTGAAACTATTGATTTTATGTTAGTACACTTTTCCATAGCAAAGCTGCTAGACCAGGCATGTAAACTATAACTATTTAATATGCTTTCCATTCTGTGGGATCAGTTCTTGGAATGAGACTTTTTGCACTTTTTTTGAAGAGCAGCAGGACCTTTTTTGGAGTGCAGCTTTGGGCCTAAGCTTTTTTTTCCAGCTGTCCCTGGAACCTCCCATGTCAGAGCTCTCTGTCAGCAGAAAATTGTGTTCTCTAGCAGCAGGATCCTGCGCTCAGGGCCAGACAAAAGAGCTAATGGCATCTCAAATGCTCAAGTGCTTGTTTAGTCTGTACCATTACCTTCTAATTACTTGGTGTTCATCAGATGTTTGCAAAATGTATCTGTTGTGAGTCAGTGTTGCAAACTTAGTTTAGACTAGTGATGAGGCTTGTTCAGGGCAAGGATCAGTGACATGGACTATGGAGGAAATCTTGTGTTCTGGTGTCAGCTGTCAACGTATTGCTGGCCCTGGAGAGAGGAGGGGATACACCTGCTTCAAAAACCCACAGTGCAGGAAGTACCAAGGACTGGCCCAAAGCCCTGCCAAGGAAGGGTTTTTACACTTCACAAACTCTTTCAGTCCAGCTCTGCCAACACTTACCAGAATTCCCGTCTCTGGAGATTATTCATTGGTAATAGCTGAAGCACAGAGGGTGTAGTCTTTTTTTTTTTAAATAGTAGATATTTTTGGCTTTCATGACTTACGGTTGTATGTCTTGGTTTTCAGTAGAACAGAAAGGGCAATGGACCGTGGACATTTCCTGGGTAAACGCACGCAATTTGAAATCTGTGTTCTCTACTGAAAGAGTGGGGGAGGGGGAGAAACACAGAATGAGCAACCCTTAGAAAGAGAAAACCCTCAGTATGTGGACTCGGTTGTAAGGGGAATGAGTAAAAGTCTTGGCACGTCATTAGGTCATTTTTGGGTCTGCAGCTTCTCTCGATTTAGCTGTGACTGTTCCAATCAAAGTCTCTCAGCGCTGAAGGGCACCGCCCTTGGATTTAATTCAGTTTCATCTCAGGAAGAAAAACTATAGGCCACTACAGCTTTAATTGCCACTTAACAGCTTGGATCCGTTAACCTGGTTCTTGTTGAATTCTTCAGAATTGAGTCAGTGAGCTTAGTCATGCCTCATTTTCTAAGGAAACTTGCATTGCCTACATGTACATTCAAATTTACCGGCACAGAGAAGTCAAATGTGTTGACTTGGCAGTTCCTGAGGGCTTAAGATCCTGGTACACACTCAGGGCACACACACACACACACACACACACACACACACACACGTACAAGCTGTGCTGATTAACTCTGTTGTGTAAGTTGTTCTTTAATCCTTTAACACGTTACATCACATGTATTGATGGACAAGAACAGACAGAGCAGTCGAAGGAGATGAAGGACAGGGAGAAGGAAATACTTGCTAGAGGCTAGTAAATATGGGCAATGTGACAATGTTACATTGTTATCTGAAAATGTTGTCAGAGTCATATATTTTATAGCCAACTCCATTGTTATTCAAACAAGCAGCTGATTGCACAGTAGAATTTTCTTTTCTTAATAGAAAAGAATTTCAGCTTTTCTAGTCTGTGCTCATTTAGCGAAACTAAATATCATGACATATACTGAGTATCATGAGGACATCAAGTATTACGCACCTACTTTATGATGTTACTTTAACATTTTGTTTCCTGAAACGATAAAACGAACCATAGCGAAGACTGTATCATAATAACAAAATTTGCGATGCAACTGAGTTTTTTGTGCTTTTTTTTTGCGGAAAACTGTTAGAAAGCTACTTGAATTGGTGAAATTGCAATTGCACGAAATTGTTTTGCATGGCCTTTCTCAGTGATGTTTGTTGGTAAATGAGACCTTTTAGCTGTACTCATGTTCGACGCACGTGAATTTTGAAAAATTGCAAACTCCTCCGAACATTGCGGCGTTTGCATGATTTTGCGTTAATTTCTGCGATCGCAAAATCACAAAATCCTGGAGGGACTGATATCTATCCTTACCTTTACCAGAACCTAATCTGACAATATATCACTAGTGGTGTAGTGTAATGAATTATATTGAGCCATTAACTTGGAGTCAGTGTGTTTCAGCTTATCAACTCCACACGGATGATACGGAAGGTAGGTTAGTGTATAGAGAATCAGTCTCCCTCCTGTTATTTCGTCCTCATCCTGGTGACCTGGTGGTATGTGGTAGACATTGCTGTATTGACAGCAGACACGCAGAAATACCCATATGCAGTACAACCACTTAGGACACCTATTAAATGTAGTAAATGTATTGTTGAGACTGTGTTTCCACTTTGCTTTATGCATGGATATAAATACAGTATTTAAATGCATCCCATTTAGAAGTAATGATCCTGAAGCTGTTTTAATTGCATCAGAGCTGATTTGCAAAGACATGATTATCTGGAAAAACGCTATCTCTTGCACACATGCTCAGGTTCACACATTCCAGATCTGTGTTAAAAATTAACCTGGTTTATTCTACCACTCAGATAAGCTCTGCAATTCTCACTTGGTGTGGCTTTGAACACAGTGTGATGTGAGCTGTTGTGTATGCACTCCAGTTTTAGCACAGTTTGGTAATTCTGGTGATTTTTTACCCAGGTTTAGTAGATCTTTTCAAGGCAAATCTCCAAACTGTGCTAGATTTGTGCAGGACTGGAGCTGAGCATCCTTTACAGCCTTTCAGAGTGCAGCAGGGAAAGGTTCTGATACTGTACTGTAAAGCACCATAATGTCTCTGACAGATATTTTGTATCTGTCACTTTACGTTTAGCTCTAGTCTCTCTCCCAGGCTTGTGTGTTTTCCGTTAAGCCTACATATGTATGAAGAATATACACTCACTGTCCACTTTATTAGGAACACCTGTAAAGCTGCACATTTATGCGGCTATCTAATCAGCCAATAATGTGGCAGCAGCACAATACAAAAAAATCATGCAGGTACAGGTCAAGAGCTTCAGTTCTTAAGACTGGAAAAAGACCAGGTGATTTGTTTTTTTCTTCTAATCTTCAACTGTCCAGTTTGGGTGAGCCTGTGCCCGTGCCTCAGATTCTTGTTCTTGGCTGACAGGAGTGGAACCTGATGTGGTCTTCTGCTGTTGTAGCCCATAAACCTCAAGGTTTGATGTTTTGTGCATGCTCAGATGCTTTTCTGCTCACCACGTTTGGAAAGAGTGATTATTTGAGTTACTATATCCTTCCTGGCAGCTCAAAAACTCAAACCAGCCCATCTGGTACCAACATCCATTTCACTGTTAACGTCACAGTGATCACACTTTTTCTTCATTCTGATCTCTGTTGTGAACATTAATTGAAGATCTTGTATCTGCATGATTTTTTTTTGCATTACGCTTCTGCCACATGATCGGCTGATTAGATAAACTGCATGAATGTACAGGTGTTCCTAATAAAGTGGATGGTGTGTGTATATCTGCCTATATTTTAACAAGTTTTAGCTAGTTTTCTAAAACGTTAGGCAAAAATTGTTATAAGCTGACAAATTAACTTGTTTTACCTCCCGAACTAATTAGCCAGCTAACCACTACCCATAAACTAGCAAAGGCCTGCGGTGTTGAAGGTTGAACATGTAAGTCAGTTACTGAATCATATTTTTACCGTACTCCAATTAAATATCTACCCATTTATGGCTTAAAAAGCCTTGCGGAAATCCTGTCAGGGTAGCAGATGAAAGCTAACCATGCTAAAAAATTTGACCAAAACACAGGCTAAGCTGGTCAAACTGGTACGTTATTTTCCATTTTCTGTACTACTTGTCTGATATTTTCAAAATTTCTTCCGTTTGTGTTATTTTTTTAAGAACAACATTTCTTTAACAATATAGCAGTAATTCAATAACTGTTTCCTTTCTACAAGCACTTACCAGCTGGCAAAGATGGTATCAGTTCGACCAGCTCAGTGTGTGTTTGCACGGCTGCTAGCGGGTCAGACCGAGCTGGATGTTTCAGCAGGGAAGCTATGAATTGGACTGAACTGAAGCGTGTGTAACTATTCAGTCTCCAACTTGCCATCAGCAGAAATCAACAAAAACATCCTGCAAGCACAAACACTGCTTCACTCAGTGAATCTTTTACTAAAGTAGGTAGCTGCTAGCTATTACCACCCTCCCCACTTCGCTGAGATAGGTTAGCACAGACTTGATTTTTCCAAACTTCTTCAGAGTTTGTATGGAAGCTTTTAATCATGTTTCATAGTAAACACTGAGGAAAAAGCGGATCTTCAACGTTTACCTACTCAAGTCATTTTCTTGTGGGTTACTTGTACCCGAGTCATTTCCCACTAATGTTTCATTACTTCATATTTAGTTAAGCATGACTATTAAGTTCTTTATATGAAGTTGTTCAAGTTAAACCTGAGCTCATTCTCAGAGAGAAAACCCTGTTGATTTTTCAGAGAAAAGCTACAGAACCTGTTTGATGTAGCCTGGTATGATCCTGTTATGATCTTGTGCTACAGAGTTTGTGGCATGATAAGAAACAAAGACTATTTGGTGTTAGATTTGGGCCTTTTACATTTTACACATGTCTGATAAAATAAAGGGGAAATGTGAGTTCAGGAATGCTGTTGCATGCACACTGATGGAAATGATACCAGTTCCCAGATAATGGTGGTAGGTGCACAACTGAGTTCTGGCATGTTTAGCTTTGTATGTTCCTGTCAGTATGCCTATAGGACCTCATTGTACTGCTTGTGCTGGCATCCTAGTTTATGGTCATGTCTCACAAGATTCTCATGTTAACATTCAGGATTGTATTGCAAAGCAATTGTGAATGTAATATTTTTGTGAGAAGCTTAGAGAATGGAGCAGATGCTCATCAGATCTACCAGAATATTTCCTCCTCACCCATGGGAACACTGGTATCTCGTAATTATGGGTGCAATGTGTGGAATGGCAGGGCATGATGATTGTCATGATTTCATAAGCTCTATCTGTCTGCTAACCAACTGGGAGTGATTCCAAATGACCCACCACTGACATACAGCTGTGTGGAGTAATAATAGCCGTTGTCAGAGCCCTCTGCAGATATATTGTGTTAACTTCTCCCCTTGACTATGGTTTAGCTGTTTTGGCTAAGGAAATGATGTAATGCTGACATACCATCGTTGTTGTAATATGACTTGTGTGTCAGACCTTCAATACATTCCATTGTCAAAGATAATCCCTGTTATTTTTCCATTAGCATTTCATGGAATTAAATGTTCCCATGCTTTGCAATAGGAATCACTCGATCTATTCCTCAGTGGCACAGATGCAAACGGTCTGAATATTTAGTCTAATTGTAAAGCCTTAATGTAATCAGGCTCACATTTAAAAATTGTATACAGCATACATTGTCGAGGTTGCCTGACTAGCACTTACCTTTGCTTTACCTTGTATATTTCCTAACATATTTTGCAACACAGGGGGCACAGTGGCTTAGTGGTTAGCACGTTTGCCTTGCATCTCCAGGGTAGGGAGCTCGATTCCTGCCTCTGCCCTGTGTGTGTGGAGCTTGCATGTTCTCTCCGTGCTTTGAGGGTTTCCTCTGGGTACTCCGGTTTCCTCCCCCAGTCCAAAGACATGCGTTGTAGGCTGATTTGGAATTTCTAATTTGTCCATAGCTTGTGAACGTGTGTGCAGTTGTGCCCTGTGATGGGTTGGCACCCTGTCCAGGGTGTCCAGGCTCCCTGCGACCCTCTGGAGGATAAATGGTATGGAAAATGGATGGATAGATGGATGGATTTTGCGACACTTAGTGTTTGATGGGTAGCATTGTAGCCTCACATCTCCAGGGTCCCCCTATTTGATCATTATCTCTGGTTACTCTCTGTGTGGTTTATCATGTTCTTCCATTGTATGTGTGGGTTTCCGCTGGGTTCTATGATTTCCTCCCACTTCCCAAAAACATACCACTAGGAGAATTGCTGACTCTAAATTTCCCCAATGAGAGTTTTTTTTGTTTGTTTTGTTTTGTGTGTGTGTGTGTGGGGGGGGGGGGGGGGGGGTGTTTTTGCTTTGGGTACAGTGTTCCTGGGATAGGCTCTGGATCAACCACGACTCCGACCAGGATAAAGCAGTTACTGAACATGAATAATTGATAATGATAATTATCAAGCAGTTCATCTTCATTTGCATGTGCAGCAAGCTCACCAAACTATTTAACTATAAGACAACTAATAAAGCAATTTATCTTTATAAGCAACATAACATCCTGTGTTAAACACAGTGAAAATGCAGCCCAGTTGTTGCAGATCTGTAAAGACAGATATCTAAGCCTGTCTTAAACATCTAGGTAGCTTCTAAACGTCAGTTTAAATTATGAGCAGTAAAGCATGCAGAGAACATTGCAGTTGCTGTTTGCTAGATGTAATTTGTTATTTCATTTGAATCCACCCACTTTGAACCCAAAAAATACTGTAGCAGAGATGATAAACATATGCAACAATCTGGCTGTAGTTCTGTGACTCCAGCTTTATAAAAAGTTTGGGTTCTGTTGCAGATCCTCTGTTGAGAGGTCATTTTTTTGTGTGCAAATTATTTAGCTGAAGGTAGCTGCTCTATCCACTCAGCATTAACTTGGACAAGCACTGGAACTCTTGTGGGAACCCCCTGCCCTGCTCCAAACAGCATGACCTGCCCTTATAAGGCTCTGTGAGTATTCTAAGCACTGGGAGGAGGAGACTGAGGCCACAGCAATTCCAGTCAAGCGGCCCTCTAACTTCCGGAGTTGGGATTTCTAGCTGGCATGTGACTGATCTAGCCAGGCTGTGCCATGCCCACAGAGCAAAGCATTGCCTGAAGGGAGTGGCTGTGGGGCACAGGGCCCTGGGGACGTGTGGAATGTTAAGAGTTCCTCTACTTGTCCCATCTTGTCCAAATTTACTGTCAAGTTTCTTGCATTTATTTAGGGTGAGGCATATGGCATTATATTACTGCCAAATGGGGTAGTATTGCGGAAACTGTGTTCTTGTATTTTGGAAAATTGAGAAAATTTGGAGACTCTTGCAGTTAGTTTAGATATTGGTGAGAGAAACTGGCTATTTTTTACACAATTACAGACTGTATCTCGGTTACATGAGGGATACATTTGCATACTCAATGAAGCAATCAATATACAGTGCAAGCAAGTGCAGCTCCAGTGACCTAGGACTTGTGAATGAACCTGCAACTAACTCAAAATGTGGAGTGAAAAGAGTGATAAGAAAAAAGGAAAGCCTTTTACAACTGCAATGCACCAAATAAAATGTTTTATTCACTCTCCATGACCATCCTTTGAGGTGTTCTCCAGTCTCCATTTTTCTGGATTTTTTGTTTCAGCCATAGAAGAGCTTATTGCTAGACCATTTGACCCTTCTTTAACTGTCGTACCTTAAATGTGGCATGATGGATTGTCCTTAACCCAACCCATTTTCTGCATCTGTCCGCAGTCCCCTCCCCCTACATTGGCAGCTGAGATGTATGTTTATGTCTGTAGGCTAGTGAACCTCCTCCCACTAGATTCCAGCTCTGCTTAATGTGGAGGAATGGTGCATATCTTTATGGAACACGTAAGGAAGTGCCAGTTAATCCAAAGTGCTAGAAAATGGAAAAACCAGCACTGTTGGAGATGTGCATTACATTACAGGCCCAGATTTGATGGGCTACTTTTAAGAGATCTCTTCCTGCGCCAGTCAACATAGCAGTGCACACAGAGCATTTTGAGGAGAGGGGAAATGTGTTGCTTCAGCTTTACACTTACATTAGCCTGCTATGAAAGGTATGACTCAAAATCCTGAGATGATGGGCATGATGGTGAGAAACCGGCGAGGTTTTGTGTAAATATATCTGCTCACACTGAGAAATGCTGACTTAAGACTCAGATTCTCAATGACAGTTTCCTGATCTATTGTCACATAGGGTGCGAGCCCTGGGTGGGGCAGAGTTTGGTTCCTCTCATCTTATCACTTGTTGCTTTCTCTCATCTCTTTTTCTCACTTTCTCAGCTGTCAGTTTTCCACCCATATGGCACACATTCGTATGTTCTGACATCACAGCTAGCAGATCCCCTGCTTATGACTTGTTTTTTTTTTGCACGTCCCTCTCTTCTTTGTACACCTTCTTTTGCTTATAAATAAGTAGGCCTGACTTTAAAGGTACAGTCAACAATGTTGGGTGTAAACTAGCTGGTTTGAAACTCAAAATTAAAACTCTTCAGTGTTTCTTCTAAAACTATAAACCCAAAACACATGCCTAGGCCAGAATGTCTAAATGCTAAGAGCTTTCTGAATTGACAGGCAACATGATAGACAAGTAAGTAGTAGAGCTCTGATTGGTTAATTGGTGGTGGTGCAACAATATCTGTGTTTTCTCCACTTTTCTAAACCTGGGTCATGACAGAGAGAAGTTTTTCCTCTGAGCAGAAAATTTCTCTCTCTTGCTATTCCATCTCTTCTCTTCCCATTTTACCTCCTCCTCCATGTCATTCTTTTTCCCAGCCCTTTTTGGTCCATGATCTTTGTGGCTTTCTCACACTTTTTCCCTGAGCTTCTACCGCCATCGCCCAGGGCCGTGACACATCAATAAACAAAGAGAGACTCTTCCAGCTGGAGTTTGCCCTTACACCAAATTCTCAGAGATTTTTAGAGAGAAAGAGGAGAGATTGGACTGTGGCAGCAACAGGACAGTCAGCTGTGTGTCACCGGGAGGGCGAAGCCCAAGTTTATTATTGTTCTGCGGTCTGCCGTGGTATTGTGCATTTACACTGGAGAAGGACAAAGCGGAGGTGAGATGCATGCTTCAAATTACAGCCAGTCACACCACCACTGTACCAAATTCAGGATTGACTCTTGCCTATTGCTTCACATTTTCCTGTAAATCTTGTGGAGTTTTAAAGAAAAATGCAAGCGTATGCAGTTTTTAGCTCTTTTAGAATTGTTTCCTGGCTCTTACTCTGTCACTCAGTCATCTGTGCAATGGTTTCTACAAATAGATTTGTCTTGGTGCTGCAGTATAAATAGCTCAGAGAGAAGGGGCGGGAGGGAGAAGAAAGGAAAGAGGCGGAGACAAAGAGTGAAGAAAGAAGATGTGTAATCTATAGAGAGCAAATATTTTCACCCTATCCAGCAAAATCCCCAGTGGGGCATTAATAGCTGGACACAAATGTACAGTGTAAGTGTTAATTCCACACTAGAGATTTTCCTGCTATGCACCATCTGAATTTGAACCTCTCTCAGCTTTTTCGTAACATGAGGAGATGAGTTTCCATCACATGAGGCCAGTGCAGGGTTAAAATAAGTTTTATGTAGCACTGGAAAAAAAAAGTAGGTTCATTTGGTTCTGCACAGGATGGTTGTTAAGAGCTGGAAAGAGACTTTATGTGTCTGCCTCAGAACTTAATCATTTGCACTCCACACTACTGTGTTTATATCTTCATATTGATCTGTTTTTTCTTTTCTTTTCTTTTTTTTTTATTTTGCATATTTGTTTGGTCAATGGTTACCAAACTTTGGCATCTTGTGTTGAAGTTTTGCCATTCTGTATATGCAGAACATGTTTCTATGGGTGGGGAGCTCTAGAGAATTTTAATTCAGTTTGTGATTATATGTATGAGCAACAATTTTTTTCTCCGTATATCTGATACTGAAATTTGTTAATTAAAAAAACATTTATGTATAAATCTGATGGGTAGCATTGGGGCACAGCGAGTTGAGTTACTGTCTCACAGCTAACGGGTTCCCAGTTCAATCCTGAGCTTGGGTTACTGTCTATGTGGAGTTTTACATATTCTCCCTGTGCCTGTGTGGCTTTCCTCAGGGTTCTCCAGTTTCCTCACACCTCCCAAAACCATGTCGGCAGGTGGATTATCTAAGATAAATTGCCCTGTGATGGACTGACGTTCCATTCAGGTGTATTCCCATCACACAGCCAGTGTTTTCCCAGGATAGGCTCTGGATCCAACACGACTCTGACAGAAGCCAAAACAAAATACACATGGCAAAGAACAGGACTTGGGAGGCCGCACCGTCAGTCTCTGGTGTGAGCATGGCTTGGGAGGTTGGGTCGTTGGCCTCAGACAGGAGCTGGTCTTGGTATTCCATCCTGTCGACCTCTGACAGGATCATGGCTTGGGAGACCGTCCAGTCGGCCTTTGGCAGGAACATGACATGGAAGGCTGTACCGTTGGCCCCTAGCAGGAGCAGGACTTGGGAGGCCATGCTGTTGGCCTCTAGCAGGCGCAGGAATTGGGAGGACTCATTGTCTGTCTCAAACTGGAGCTTGGCATGGGAGACTACCTCGTTGGTCTCAGGTTGGAGCTCTGGAGGTGAGGCTACCATGTCAAACCACTGGGGAAAGTGCACTGAATTAAATGCAGGCATGGTGATCCTGGTGCAGGTCCCCCCTTGCTTCCTTGCTGCATCCATGATGAAGGCGAAGTATTCTGTCATTTAACGGGAGTACAGATGAGTTGAGATGGATGCAAAAGCAGTAAAAGCTTTTACTGAAAGGCAGGCAGACAAATCCAAAACGATAGGCAAAGGCAGAATCCAAAAAACAGGCAAATAAATATCCAGGCAAGAAGTGAAAACCAGAACACCACACACGGAACAAAGGGTTGGTAATGCTCAGGCAGCAAACACTGAAAACAATACTTCGCAACATAATGCAGAAACACAAGGGTATAAATAGACAAACTAATCAAAGGGGGAAACAGAAACAGCTGTGGACAATGATGACACATAAGGGAAACAACAAATCACAAAACAGGGGTGGAGACAGGACAGAAACCAAAACAAAACACACATGGCAAAGAAAACAAAGTCACGTCAACCCGGAAGCGTGCTGTCACGGCACGGACAGCTTAGGTGCGCTGACTGTCGGAGAGGGGGGAAAATACCTGACAGGACCCTGGCTCACTACACATTGGGACACTGATAACTCAGTTTCCAGCGACATGATTACATACTCGTGTTGTAAAACGTCACCAAAAGTTAAAAACTTTAAAATATTTTGTCATAGAAATTTGTTAGCTTAATCACATGCATCTCTGTCATGATACTTCAAGCAGGATCATAGGCTAGCTGAGAGGCTTCAGAAAACATGACATCATTTCCAGTCAGGGAACATAGTGAGCATCGATGCTCCCTGGTTATTGTGTGCATTTGGGGAGGGGGGGGGGTGTGGGGAGGGTTCAATTTGTGATTTCCCACAGATGTTGCACCATGTGACTGTTCTCAGGAGACAAGCGAGTGTTCATTCTGCCTGTGGAGATGTGGCCCAGGATAAACTCACTGCTGAAGATCTTCTCAGCGCCCAGACAGCATAGCCTACGTCACTGGCACTAAGCCGTATTTAAGAGCAGGAGGCATAGAGAGACAGGCCAGGGTTTTATGTGACACTCCTTTTTCTGTTTACTTATCCTATCTTTAGACAGACCGTGACAATAAGCTTGTTTGGGCTTTGTCCTGTATCCATGTACTGTTAGGTAGCTTTGTGGCAGGTGGTCAAAGGGCAAGAGCGGCTCATCAGTGAAAGAGATATGACCAGTGGGCATTGAATAAAGACACGAGCACCAATAAGAGGCTGCCTTCTAGATAATGTCTGTTTGTCTATGCTGTGCCATTGACAACGGTAATAATGGGCAAAAAAAAGATGGATATAAAACACATCATAAACCTGTACCCAGGCTAATGTTTAGACATGTGTTGCATTGGCGTGTGTAGATAAGCTTAGTTGAGTATTGTCTCTGTGCTGCCATGAGGTCTGATTTAGTCTCCTCCCTGCACTTTCTGTGATGCTTGCATTACTAGTGAAAGAAACAGAAACTCACACCGTCTGGAAAACATTACACAGATTCCTGCAGGCAGGGGCTCTACTTCTGCTCATGAGAAAAAGTGAAAGAGAGAGAGGGAGAGAGGATTTATTACAACATATAGATAATATAGCTGAGGCTCAGAAACACTTTGACATTGACTGATTGACTGACAATGTTGCTATACATCTTTGGCAGAATAAAAATGATAGACGCAGGGAAGTATTCACTCATTATTAGTTTGATTTGTAATTATTGGCTTGTTTTGCCCACTAGATGGCACTGTTCTACTGAAGAGGGCAATGGAGGTGACCTTGATTATGGCATTTGTGTGTGTGTGTGTGGGTGTGTGGGTGGGTGTGTGTTGGGGAGGGGGCGTGCTTTTTTAAATACAGAAGATGCAAATTTTATTTGCCAAACTATAGTAGCCAAAAGATTTCCCTTTGGTTACAGAGGTTAAAACGGGATTAGGGTTATGGGTAAGAGTAAGCATACCATTTAGATGAAGTCAGTACTTCACGAAGATAGTAAAACCAGTGTGTTTGTGTTTGTGTGTGGGCGTGTAATTATCTGTTTGTGAGAATCAAATGTCCTTCTTGATTGGAATGCTGGAATGGAGACATTTCACTGGTCTCCATAATGAAAAGATGCAGCTTTTATTAAAAAAATAAAATAAAAAATGAAAATAGGTAAACAGTTTCACTCTGGTTGCTCAGGTTAAGGTTTGGAGTGGGTGTAGGGATAAAATGATAAGCCACTGTAATACACACGTCAGTGAGAGTAGCTCTTAAAGGTAAGATAATCCACCTGTTACTCATAAACACACAGTTTGGTTTTACTGTCTCGTGCAGGGTAGTAATGGAGAAACAACAGTGTCCCGTTTTTGTTTTTTTTGTTCCCCCCATCCATTTATTCTCTCTCTCTCTCTCTCTCTCTCTCTCTCTCTCTCTCTCTCTCTCTCTCTCTCTTTCTGGGTACACACTGATTTATCATTGTTTAGCTTTGTCAATGATTTGCATTGCACAGGAGATATTTCAGTTCTGGCCATTTTCTTCATTCACATATCCTCTGTTTTACATCTTATTTATCTTGATATCCTCTTTGTGTCAGAGTCTATCAAACAGATCTTGCCTTTTATGGCTAAAGCTGTAAATCAAACAGACCTATTTTTATTGAACTGTGCCATAAAATGGCTCTAAATCTGCGCCAAGACATTAGGTGTACTGCAGAGCAAAGTTCCATCAAAATAACTGATTATACTTTTAATGGATATGGTCAGGGGTGTCTGGTTTAAATAACTGGGTTAAGTCCTGCTGTCTTTGAAAGATTTAAAAAATAATCTAATTTCTGGCATTCACATCAGATTCTTTGCTCTTAACAGTTATCTTAAAAGGATTATTTTGGACTTTTGTGGGAGCAAGCGCAACAGCACTGCCAGTGGTCTTACACAGAACGCTATGAAGAAGCGAAGCTGAGGCTGATTTCTTTTTAGCCCAGACTGTAGATTCATGTAGCGCATATAGATTCAGTGACAGTCATCCATCCATTCATCCATCTTCCATAACTCTTATCCTACACAGGGTTGCAGGGGACTCGGGGCACAAGGCGGGAGACCCCCTGGACACGTTGCCAACCCATTGCAGGGCACATTCACACACCCATTCACACACTACGGACAATTTGGAAATGCCAATGCAGGTCTTTAGGCTGGGGGAGGAAACCGGAGTACCCAGAGGAAGGCGGGATTCACACCCCCATCCCTGGAGGTATGAGGCATACCTGCTAACCACTAAGCCACACAGAGTGACACGCCCCCTACATTTCCAGCTGCCTCTCTGCCTTTAAGTGTGCAATAGTTTATACACACACTCGTAATTTAGTAACTACAGTAGAGATGCACAACCAGGCTCTGGCACAGTTTTAAGTTTTAAGATTCCATTCCTCAGGAATCTTTTAGACAGTTCACATTTTCTGTTTTCTGATTTCTTGTGTCAACTACGTTGTAAGATAGATCTGTGATGGAAGAGCAGAAATTGGCCATGTATGGTGATTTGGAGTGCTGGATGAAAAAAAAAATAAGTGAGATAATTGTGGTTAAATGTGCATTTGGCATTATCTCTGAATGGTGGTTTAATCGGCCCTAAATCTTTGCTAAGACTGCCTTAAAACTGCTTCTGCTAGCAAAACCTGTGCTGACAGAAGCACAGGGATGTAGAAACTAAGGAAGGAACGAGGGGGAACACTTGGCATAATCTCTTTATGCATTTAATATATTTAATGCACTTAATGCTGAATACTGTGTTTTCATAGAAGCTTTTATCCCAAATTACTCCTTCTTTTGCTATACATGTGCATTCACACCCTCATTCCCACTCGCTGTAGCCACATTTGTGCCCCTGCTTTGGTGTGTTAAATGAAAAGCTCTGACCTGGCTTTGAGTGTAATGCAGCCTGAGATTGTGTGTGTGTGTGTGTGTGTGTGTGTGTGTGTGTGTGTGTGTGTGTGTGTGAGCGGGGAAGGTATGGGAGGGTGGGAATGAGGGAGGGGAGGAAGGGGAGTGTGTCACTTTTCATAGGGACTTGCGCCTCTGTGGAGTGAGAGAAAAAGACAAGGAGAGAGATCGGGTATAGAGGAGAAAAAGGACGAAAGGAATAAAAGGAAAAGGTGGCAGCTGAAGAGTTGCTATAACAAGGTTTTGTGTGATATGTCTGATGTGGAGATATGTTTTTGAAAAGAAACATAGAGTAATACACTGGGGGAAAAAAGGAAAGATGAAGTATCGAGCTCTGGTAAGATCTAAACTGTGTCCTGTGAAAAACTTTGTTTTGTTTGTGTGCTGTAGAAAGCAACGTTGAAGTCTGAAGTGAGCCATGCTACTTGTTCTGGACGTGGACATGGACAGGGAGAGGTTTAGCATAATTTTTGTCATTTGTAACGTCTTGTGAATGATGATTTTGTTTTGCTATATTGCAGAAGACATTGTCTACCACATTGTGACTGCATTGATTTGTTCCACAGATATTGTGCCGTGTAGTAAATAATCTTCTTATCCTAAAAGCTGATAGCTGTAGCTATCTCCAAATCTGTCTTCTTTATCAACCCAGTCAGCTTAGTCAGCCGAATACCTCTGTGTGTGTGTGTGTGTGTGTGTGTGTGTGAGTGTGTGTGTGTGTGTGTGTGTGTGTGTGTGTGTGTGTGTGTTTGTTTCAACGTGTGCACACCATTAAAAAGTACAGCCAGTGTCTCTCTGGAGAATTATCTGAGAAAAGTGACGGTGTTAATGAAACCCCTGTCTGTCTGCAGGCCGTTCCTCCCTGTGCCTTTCTTCCTGTCTGTGTCATCTCACCTGCTCTTTTAGGCCACAGTACTGTAGGTCCTGTTGTCATTTACATCTATACATTTGGTAGACACTTTTATCCAAAGCAACTTTCAAATGAGGCCGAATCAAGTCCAAGCATACAGCTGAGGGCCTGGGATTTCAACTTGAAAGCTTACAGGTGCCAATATAAAAACTCATCTGCTGAGCTTTCACAGCCTCGTAGAACATCCACAACCATCAAAGTGTGTCCGGCTGCATACACAGAAACATTTTGACAAGGCTTCTCAAGCATTCAACAAGAGTTTCAGAGTAATTTTGCCAATATAATCCTTTAATTTAACTGCACATCTGGAATCACCTCGGGAATCACAATGATTCAGTGCCACAACAAGCACATAGCATCCCAAAAAGCGCCGATGTGCAACGCAATGAGGAAGAGGGAAGCAAAAAGCTTTTGAAATAGGGCTGCCTGATTGATTATGAAAATAAGCCTAACCATTTTACTTGATATGAATGATCTTTCTTTGCATGGATCAATCTGAATTAGATTATGCCTGATTCTTAGGTACATCAGAAGCTTTTAAAATCAAAATATAAACGCATAATAAGCCCCTGCAATGTGTGATCTTGTGATTTAATACACACGTCAGTATACACCAATATTCAAAACCTCTAGCCAATCAACCATTATTTCTACTGATTATTTTGAATTAAATGTGCTTAATTTTTAAAATATGTTTAAAATATGATTATTTGGTAGCCTTAAAAAGAATTCTCAGCATTTCCGTTCTACATCTGTGTATTTCTGTGTGAGATGAACGACACTCATTTGTCAGTTATATCCAGGTTAATGTCAGAGTGGCATGCCTGTGTGTTTGTGTGTGTGTGTGTGTGTGTGTGTGTGTGCAGTTTCGACTGAGATTCCAGCCTGAGGTCAGCATACCTTCACACAGCTCACAGATTGATTCTTATCTCAGCTATACATCTCATGATGCAGACATGCTGTACACTTTCATGAAGTGTTGCATCTGTGAAAGACACATGAGAAACAACAGACGAACAGTCTGCATTGCATTAGCGTTCGTTCTTCATCTGATTCTGGGAAGGCCCAGTGGAGCTTAAGCTTGCCGTGAATACCGAGCATTGTCTAGCAGGTTGGACGAAAATGCATCTGCTCATTCACCAGAACGAGTTCACTGCCAAGAGCTGTTTTTATTTTAGATTCCATTTGTTTTTATATATGAGTTCATCCTTCACTAATATGAATGTTCATCATAAACGAGTTTGTTTATATTTATATCATGAAGGCCAGTTTCAGGCGTTGGTGGTTAAGAGATGACAACATTTAACACTGTTTATACCACAGCGCTGTTGAATTCTCGATTCTGATTGGTCAGAAGTTGTTAAGTTTCTATAACAGCAGCTCAAATCGCAGGTTTACAGTCATGTGAAAAAATAAGTACACCCTTGGAATATTTTTTATTTTTTTTAAACATATTTGGACAAGCAAACATTGATCCTCTTTGAAACAGTGCCTATTAATGAAGGTGATACACTCTATCAAATGACATAAAATTGACATTTTGTAGTCATTTTCACAATTTAAAGCGAAATTTTAAGTACACCCCTACATTTATCACACCTTCAAATCCATATAATTAAAATCAGGTGTTCAAGATTGCGTGCCAGTGATTGGAACCCGCTTAGGAAATGCAGGTGGAACCTGTCTTATTTATACCCCTCTCATATCTAGTGTCTGGTGTTCCCTTTGTTATTGAGGTGTGTGGTGTCATCATGCCAAGATCTAAAGAGTTCTATAAGGCCTTCAGAAAAAAGGTTGTGGATGCCTATGAGTCTTGCAAGGGATTTAAAAAGATCTCCAAATTATTTGAAATACTTCATTCCACTGTAAGGAAAATAATCTACAAATGGCGCAGATTTCAAATGACTGCCAATTTGTCCAGGACTGGTTATCCAATATTCAGCCCAAGAGCAGACCGTCTGATGCATAGTCTTGCATGCATGCCGTCAGAAGTCTTCAAGAACCCCAAAATTTGATCACAGGATCTGCTAGTAAGTCTTGCAACTGTTGGTGTCAAAGTGCATGCTTTTACAATCAGAAAGAGATTGGACAATTTTGACGTGCATGGGAGGCGTGCCAGGAAAAAGCCTTTGCTGTCTAAAAAGAACATTAGAGCAAGACTACAGTTTGTCAATGAGCATATAGGCAAAGACCAGGCCTTTTGGAATAATGTGCTCTGGACAGATGACTTAAAGATAGAGTTGTTTGGCCACAGTAACAGCAGAAATGTTTGGCGCAGACCAAAGACAGCTTTTCAGGAGAAGCACCTCATACCAACTGTGAACGACAGTTGACAGTTCCAAGTGCTGGAAATATTACGGTTTGGGGTTGCTTCGCTGCCTCAGGGACTGGACAGCTTGCATTCATTGATTCAACTATGAATTCTGCATCATATCAAAGAGTGCTTGAAGATCATGTGAGGCCATCTGTCTAAAAGTTGAAAGTGGACATTTCCACAGGATAATGATTCTAAGAACAATAGCAAATCCACCATGGAATGGCTCAAAAAGAAGAAACGGGGGGTTGTGGAATTTTTTTTGTCGAATTATACAAATTGGCCTAGATTTCTGGTGTCTGGTGGTGGGTGTTGGTGTGTGTTTTGAGGGGTTGTTGTAGAAAGGGCCTATTGTTGTAATTACTTGCTGAGGCGCAGTGTGTCACACCTGCCTGACAACTTTTCCCGTTAGTGTGACAGTCACCACCTGGTTGTGCAGAACAGGACTAGCACATACACACTCATTTTCATCACACAGCTAGGGAAAAATTCCCTGTAGAGCAACACTGTGAAGTTAATGAGCTACTGTGGAAATTCAGCTTCAGGGACGTGTGTAAGCCAAAACCTTCTTCTCTACAGCCATCTGCAGTGACCTGAAAAGGCAGCTCTCTGCCATTTCCCATGAAACTTGAAGAAATCACCTGTAGAATGTGAATAGCCTAAGGATCCTAAGGGTAGCACCAACTTTTCAGACATATAGAGAGTCTTTGGCTTGCCTTACTTTTAGTAATTAGCTGCAGTTCAGCAATGTGCACATAATTTTAAAGTGGAAAAGGGCACAGTGGAATGATGAGTGAGCCGGATTCAGTTTACAAAAATGTGCTGCCTTCCTAAGGTTCATCATAAGTGGACGGAAAAGATTAACCATACTTGGGGAAATTTATCAGATCAGATTGTGCTGGTTTACTGATGTGCTGCAGATCTCTTAAAGCCTGACAAGAATGTGACCTCTTCACCTCCTGCTTCTATCAGGAGAAATGCATACTTTCAAAACAGTACTGTTCCAGAGTTATTTATTACATGCTGTCCTGTTTTACAGGAATTACTTAAATAACCAGATGAAATGGTACAGTTTGAAGATTGCTAAATGCCGACTCATTTTTTGTGACGTTATTCTGACTAAAATGCCTGAGGTGTAATTCATTTCCATTCCTTGTTTTCTCTTCCGAAGTTTATTGATATCTTTGTAATGTAAGAAGCATGGACAGGGTTATGACTTTGCAGATTCCACATTGTCCCTCTGTATACCAAGTGCCAATTGTTTAGACTTTTTTCACAAGCACTTTTCAGCGTGCAGAGGTGAAACTCCAGGAAGGTCAAATAAAGAGCAATCATTGTTTAAGAAGTACTGCACTCTTGTTCCTTCAAGTCCCTGCGGGTTTCGGCTCTGCATGATTGCAACAGAGATGCAGAAAGAAGAGCAAAGAGCAAAAAAGAGAGACTTGAAGGAAAAGGGGCTAAGAATTTGACTTTTTTTTTTCCTGCCAGTTTGTCTGTCATCACTTTTCTTTTTTCTTTTTTTTCCTTTTTTTTCTCCTTATGCTCGATATGGAAAAAGCGACCGAATAGCAAAGCAGCCTGGACGATGGGTGCTGACAGGGAAGGAGGTATGGGGTGGGAGCAGGAAAGCAAAACTATATTCCATCTAGGAACAATACAGTAATGGAGCAATCATCTAAAGAACGAACAGAGAAGTAGAGTTGAGACCTGGGAATTTATTTCTTGTTTGGGAGTTGTCCATTATGTTTTGGCCGAGTTCCATGGTTTTATTACTTTAACAAAGTGTTTTCCCTTTTAGCTGCCAGAGGACATTTGTCAAAAGAGATGGCATGATAACAAGCTCTAACAAGCTCTGTGAGCCATGACCAGGTCCTTAAGGACCCTGGGTCTCCGGTTCCTCAAACACACACACACACACACACACACACACACATGGTTACACACACTCCCCACAGGGCCCCAAGTGCCCAAGGTTCTCTGGAGTGCAGTGTGAAATTCTACTCTCCTCTGCCTCAGTGAGCAACTGCAGGGAGGCAGAAGGACAAAGCAGCAGCATAGCAGCAGAGGGTGTGCATTATTCCACCACCTAAGGTCATTTAACTCTGCTAATCTTTAATTAATCCTAAAACAAAGCCCTCTGATGCTTTTCATGAAGTTGAACTGATTGGATTCTTCTGATGGTTCAATCTTTACGGTCACCAGCAGCTGTGGTTCAAATTTGCATTGAAAAATAAAGTTTGCATGTGCATGAGGACACGCCTTCATGCGTCTTTTAGATTCTTGTTTGATAAGAATGAATTAAAAGCAGTTTTAGAGTAAAAAAGGAATCAATTTAGTTTGTATAATTGTGTCTTGCAGCCATGGCATATCCTATATAGCATAAAAAAGAAATGCACGCATAGCATTTTTTCAAAGATAAGAATCATGGGATACGAAAGGTGTTTGTTTTTGTTTTTTTTCCTAAATTAAATGTATTCTCAACCTCGGACACTCAGAGCATCTAATACACTATATGGCCAAAAGTTTGCATTCCAGATTTAGTCCCAGATTTGCTGTTATAATAACCTCCACTTTTCTGGGAAGGCTTTCCATTAAATTTGGGCATGTGACTGTGGGGATTTGTGATCATTCAGCCACAAGAGCATTAGTGAGATCAGGCACTGATGTTGCATGAGAAGGCCCTGGGGTCAGTCAGTCAGTCAGTGTTCCAGTTCATCCCAAAGGTGTTCAGTGGGGTTGAGGTCAGAGCTCTGTACGGGCCACTCGAGTTCTTCCACTTCAACTTTTGGAATGGAAACGATGTCTTTATGGATCTTGCTTTGTGCACAGGAACATTGTCATGCTGGAACAAGTTTGGGCCTCTTAGTTTCAGTGAAGAGAAATCTTAATGCTACGGCATACAAAGGCGATCTATGCAATTGTGTGCTTCCAGCTATGTGGCAACAATTTGAGGAAGATATGGGTGTGATGTCAGGTGTCCACATACATTTGGCCATATACTGTAATTGCAACAATTGCGGGGTGTCCAGGAGGCTTGAGAAGTCCAAGCTTTGGAACATTTTTTACATTTAGACAGCTGCTGGACGTGAGCAGGAGTACAGATCCATATGTAACCAAGGAGGCTCTGGAGCAGAACAACATGCCTGTTGCTTAGTAAATCTCCTGGGCCCATTTCACTTCTGCCATAGCTCTTGGCTTTATAGTGCATGCAAGTTTTATACTCCCAGTATTGCAGAGCCAGGTGCCTTTCTAATATGAAAGAACACCTAGCCACTGGAGGACACACCCAGATGATTTAACTGTGGTATGGACATGAGCAAATCGTACGATAGGGCTTTGTTTAGAGAATGATATCATAGCTTATTGCTACAGACATTGTCATCCTGTACTATGCCTGGGAGTGGAAGCAAATGACTGATGAAGCTAGTGAAAGAAAGACAGAGACAGAAGGACCTGACTCCAGCACCGAACGGAGGGAGTTATTAGTACAGCCGGTGAGATGACGGATTGGGCGTGCAGTCACTTCCTAGCACAACATTTGTTTACTATTTCAGCTTCACTCTTCTGTGTTTTTCTTTCTGCTCACTCTTTCCCCCTCTGTTTTCTCCCTTTACTGCTGTAGTAGCATCTGCTTCAATACTTCTTAATTAATATGATCTCTCAGGTGCTCCTTTTCTATCTCTCTTCCTCTCTCTCTCTCTCTCTCTCTTTCTCTCCCTCTCGGGGATGGGTGCTGCTGTGTCAATAGCAAAACAACAGTACTGGCAGCTGGTGTATTCACACAATGTGTTTGTGTGTGTTTCAGCGCATAATCGCTCATTTGTTCATCGGTGTGTGTGTGTGTGTGTGTGTGTCCGTGTGTGTGCGTATGACTCTCAGTTACAGCTCTCAGATCAGGGTCTCTGAAGCATCCATGATCAGAAATAAGCAGGAAAGTGAAGCTTTGCTTCTTTTAGCAAAATGCATGTTAATTTTGGTTGATTTTCAGGAGTGAGGTTTGTCGTTTTGCCAGTTGTCACATACGTTGAGAATTGAACTGGGTGTGCAAAGCATGGATTTGGGTAACATGAGGAATATGCTGCTTAAGGCCCACGCCTCCATTTTGGAGAACACTTTTGTGGTCGAAAATCTTGAATCTTTCATGGATGTAAGTAAAACCGTCAAGCTGTCCTATTTTTTCATTGCAAATTTAGGTGGAGTTTGGTTGTGTTGTGTTTACTGAAGTGCACAGCTGGATGATTTAGCTCTTGGGTTCTTTTTAGATCAACTTGACTCGTAAGTTTTTGCTAAAAGAGCAGAAATGCTTAAAAAGATTCTTGCAACATGACGCTTTATGTGATTGGCTCTAGTACTAAGTTCTCTAATGATCATGGACAATGATGTTATTTATATGATTTACGTTTCAAAGGCAGTGAACATGATCGCACACATTCTGAAATACCTGCTGTTTGTAAATCTGACCCAAATAGGTGATTTTGTTGTTGCGTCCTCTCTATCTTGTATTTTCACACATGCTGAGGATCTCCAAACCTGGCTTTTGGGGCTTCATTTTTTATTAGCATTGTCTTTCATGATTATCACTGGTATGAAGAGAAGATAGTTTGGGACTTTCAAAGTAAATACTACTATTGTATTGCTACAGATGTCTAAAGAGTTTGAGTGGGGTAATATGATGGAACACTGCCCAGTAGTGAACAGAACACAAAGGTTAAGTGTGGAAATTTTGCTCTCTCATGTTGCGCTTATAAGACATTATCATAACTTGTGTTGATTATTAGTTACTTTATTAGTTCCTTTATTTAATGAGACCTAGCCTGTAATCTAGCATCCTGGATTACAGCGGGTAAGAGTCCAGGCTTCCCGGATCAATCCTGAACTCAGGTTAGTGCATGTTCTGAGTTTTGCATATTCTCCCCACGTCCCCAGGTTCTCTGGTTTCCTCCCATCTCCCAAAACTCATGCCAATAGGTGCATTTGCGACTCTAAATTGCCCCTAGGTGTGATTGTGTACATGCATGGTGTCCTGCGATGGACTGGTGTCCCATGAATGTACATTCCCTCCTTGTGACAGTATTTCCAGGATAGGCTCCAGATCCACCATAACCGTGGCCAGGATTACTGAAGCAGTTACTGAAGATGAATGAAAACTATTAGGGTCTCATTTAAAAGGTCTGTTAGGAGAGAACAACTAATGTAAAGCAGATTGTGAAACTTCACAATTTTAAAACACTTAGCATATGCACATAAACACTAATCCGTTCAAAGTTATGTGATGGGTTTTTTTACATTTAAACTCCTTTTCAGCCCTGAGCTGTAGTGGTGATGCCATGTATGTTTGGGAGAGCCTTCAATGGGTATGTGCTAGAGTGTTTGTGATATGATGCATCTCATCTCATCCCTCTCTCTCTCTTTCTCTCTCTCTCTCTCTCTCTCTCTCTCCCCCTCTCTGTGTGTCCCTGTGGGTGTGTGTCAGGCGGTGGGCAGTGACGGTGTGCGGGCAATGATGGAGAGCGCACTGACAGCCAGGGACCGGGTGGGAGTGCAGGACTTTGTCCTGCTGGAGAACTACACCAGCGAGGTGGCCTTTATAGACAACCTGCGCAAGCGCTTCAAGGAGAACCTCATCTATGTAAGACTTTCTTCTCTCTCCTTCCAACTAAAGTCTTGGTGCTTTTATTCTGCAAAAACATATCATTCTCTTTCTCTTTTGAACAGACATACATTGGCTCAGTGTTGGTGTCAGTGAATCCCTATAAAGATTTGGAGATCTATACCAAGCAGCATATGGAGCGGTACAGGGGTGTTAACTTCTATGAAGTCTCCCCTCACATGTGAGTTGTTATTCCATCAAGTATTACTTTTCCAGTGCCTATTATAATACTTTTCCACGTTTTGTAGTGTTATAACCTGGAAATGAAATGGACTTAACTGAGATTATATGGCATGAATCTACACAAAATATCCCCAAACCCCAAAACCCTCAGTCTAACAGAGCCAATAGGAATGAGTAAAAATTTCATGATCCAGATGTGCAAAGCTGACAGAGACATATCTCAGAAGCTGAAAATGCAGACAAAGGTTGTTCTGTCAAGTACTGACCCAGTGGGTTGAATACTTATGCAATCAACAAATGGCTGCTTTTTTTTTTTGTTTAATTAACCATTGTGTCACAATAAAAAAATATTTTGCACCTTTAAATGTTAGATATATTGTGTAAAACAAATAGTACAAATCCCAATTAAGATTATTTCAGTTCATTTCAGATCTGTAACCTCTGGCATTCTAATGCTCACAGAACACAAAAATGGTTTGGTATAGTGGTCATTTTCATATTGCAATATCACTATTTGCAAAAGCCATTACTGTAGTAGGGGTTAACAGATGATATATTATGCAGCCCAAATCCATGCTTCTCATCATTTCCATAATCTCCCACTCACTGACACAGAATGACCTGTGAGCAGTAACGTGTTTGCCCAGGCTGTACTGGCAGTTGCTAAGCGTTAGTTCGATTCTAATGTGAGGGAGGAGTGTAGTGGGGAGGTGCGGCTATTACACATTCCCATTCTAACCTTGTGAGTCCTCTGTTTTAGAGGGAGTGAGCAGAGAGCAAGTAAGAGTTCAAGTATGATGTATAAGTGAGATTCCTGTACAGTGCTGTAATGGGACTCTCCTTACACGCTCATCACAGGGTCATGTTAGCACTGAAAGTGTTTATCTCAGTGGTGGTGACTGGTGCGATAGAAAAACGTTCGCCCTATCATCTGGAGATTGTGAGTTCGAATCCTGATAATGCCACAGCCGTCCGTGGCCAAGAGAGCAACACTGGCAGTGCTCTCAGGGACGGAGGGAGGGGTGACACACATCTGTCTCACTCTCTATCAATCACAGTGGCAATACCAATCATGAGTGTCTGTGAGTGTGTTACGCCGCCCCATGATGTTGCATGAACAGGATGTGGTCGCCCTCCCTGGTTGGTAGCTGTAGTGTTATAGGGGAGGGCCATGGCTGGGCTCCCCCACCCATCTACCCAAAAATAATAATAATTAATAATATGACAGCAACCTCTGTAATATTAACTACATTATTATTGTACAGTCACAAAAGAAGGAACATTGGGTTTGTGTTCACATTTGATTCTGAAATAAAGATGGCATTTGTGTCTCGTGGTGACTAGATAGTCAAGAGCAGTGTATATGTAAGGAATACACTATGTTTTATTGGGGCATGCAGTGTTTTATTCCTCTTACACCACAGCAGTTTGCCAAAACTAACATTGTTTTATTCATTAAGGAACAGCTGTCATACATTTTATACATTTACAGTAGTGCTTGAAAATTTGTGAACCCTTTAGAATGTTCTATATATCTGCATAAATATGACCTAAACTATCATTAGATTTTCACACAAGTCCTCAAAGTAGATAAAGAGAACCCTATTAAACAAATGAGACAAAAATATTATACTTGGTCATTTATTTATTGAGGAAAATGATCCAATATTATATATCTGTGAGTGGCAATCGTATGAGATCTTTTGCTTTCAGTATCTAGTGTGACCCCCTTGAGGGGTGAGGCATAGAGCAGACAACAACCCTAAGCACACAAGTCGTTCTACCAAAGAATGGTTGAAGAAGAATAAAGTTAATGTTTTGGAATGGCCAAGTCAAGGTCCTGACCTTAATCCAATAGAAATGTTGTGGAAGCAACTGAAGCAAGCAGTTCATGTGAGGAAACCCACCAACATCCCAGAGTTGAAGCTGTTCTGTACTGAGGAATGGGCTAAAATTCCTCCAAGCCGATGTGCAGGACTGATCAACAGTTACCGGTAACGTTTAGCTGCAGTTATTGCTTTGTTATTGAAAACAAAGGTTCACATACTTTTGCCACTCACAGATATGTAATATTGGATAACTTTCCTCAAGAAATAAATGACCAAGTATAATATTTTTGTCTCATTTGTTAAATTCTCTTTGTCTACTTTTAGGACTTGTGTGAAAATCTGATCATGTTTTAGGTCATATTTATGCAGAAAGATAGAAAATTCACAAGCACCACTGTATAGTTATGTTTAATGTTTAAAAGTTAGTTCCTGTTGTCACCTGCACCTTATAGCATTTATAAAAAAAGTGACTCTTGTTGTCTCAACTTTATCATGTTAACGGGAAACCACAAACCTCTCTTAAATTAACAGCTTGAAGGAACAGCTTTACCCCTGAATGCTGCAAAGCACTGACACTGGAGACTCCTTCAAAAAATACTAAATAAACGACTCCTCAGCCAAAAAAAAAAAAAAAAGCCATATTAACATTTATATATATCTTTAACATGTTTATGTGAAACATTTGTTGTACACGTCCATGTGTTAATTGTTACTATAGAAATGATACTCCTATTAATTCTGTCACTGTTGTCATAGTTCTGACCAATCACATTTGACAATTCAACATTTCTGTTGTTATATAACACAGCGTTTCGTGATTGACCTATCACGCTTCCTCTTCTTGTTGTAGATATGCAGTGTCTGATAATGCGTATCGCTCCATGCGGACGGAGAGACGGGACCAGTGTATCCTGATCTCAGGAGAGAGCGGTGCTGGGAAGACGGAAGCCTCTAAAAAAGTTCTGCAGTACTACGCCGTCACCTGTCCTGCCAGCGAACAAGTGCAGACAGTGAAAGACCGCCTACTGCAGTCCAACCCTGTTCTGGAGGTAACAACCCACATCCTGCCAGGAGTGATTTTAGCATTTTATAGTCAGCAAGCTATTAGTGTCCATGAACATGCCATTGTAAACGTTTAAAATAATCTAGACAGAACGATAAATTGTTTCATATGTTTTATGCTCTTAAAATGGCCTAGAAACATACCTACATGTTTAATTTCATATAAAAATGACAGGGTCTATGAATAATCATTAATCTGCTAATTAGAAACATCCACATAAACTCTCGTCATCCCTAATAGGTACCAGCTACTTAATTACTACTTCAGTAACTTACCTAGCTAAATAGGATGTCTGTATCTGAAACTAGATTTGCCTATTTTACATTTTGCTAGCTAGCATGCATATTCTTTGGCTAAAAGTTTCTAGAAAAAAAAAAAATCTATTTATAGAAGTATGAAGAAAGTCTCTGTTTTAAATAGAATATTGTTAATTTAGTATTCAGTGTGACCAAAACACTATTATAAACAACCATCCTAATAGAGTAAACCATTTAAAAATGCTTAAAGGGTATTGTAAAATATAGGATCTGGATATGGATCATAGGACAGGAATCCTAAAAATGTATTTTTCTAGTTGTTTACCTAAGAGGTGTGTGATGAGCTTGCATTTTCGAAAGTAGGGTTAAGGATGTGAGATGTGTAACATAAGCAATGCGGTTACTGCCATGCATCCATAATGGTTTGCAGATGTGTATAAAAGGTGGCGGACACCCTTTAATGTAAGCGTGCAGCTGTTTAATAGTATGTTTATATACATGTATGTGTGTGGCGGTCTGGAAATAACCCATTAGTTGTGGCTTTGGGTGAATTCTGGTAAAATGCCTACAACATACTTTGACACTTCTGCTTTAAAAACATAAATAAGTTTCCCCAGAACAATGGATAAATCTTTTTTTGTTAACTTTCTAAACTTGCCTATGTTTTGCACAAAGAGTATGTCTGGTAAAAACAGCTGCAGGCCATGACAAAAAAAGCTGGTATAAAGAAAGACAGTTTTCAGGGTCACGTTTATTATTTTTGTATTTTATTTATTGTATGTTCATTTATGCAAATTAAATCAATATATTGCAGTTGTTGTTGGCAGTGTGTTGGTGTGTTATAGTGTAATAGGAATAGAATTTTCACCTTTGGAAGTAAGCAGACGACAGGCATGTCGTTGTTATAAGACAGTGTGGTGTAATACTGTTTTCATAAAACAGCACATCCCTAAGTCTTATATTCTTCTTATACTACAGTGATTTGCCAACAATTACAATTGTTAATGTATTAATGAATGACACATTATGCTATTTAACTACTTGGGCAAGGCCTCTGTTCCCTCTTTTCTCATCTTCAGAATTGCTTGCTTTTCTCCCATAGACAGCTCTCTGGTCTTTATCTTGGTTTATCCTTTTTTTAACAACGAATGCAGTCTTCACAGGCATAGGGCTCAAACCAAGAGTATACATTCAGAGTTATTAATTCTTTAAACAATCAATTTATCTAGATAACAGCATCTAGATGTAAATATCAGGAAATGAAAGCTGAAATTCTGATCTGTCATCTCATATTCATCTTTTGATTTCAAACCCAAATGTCTTCAATGTATAGAGAAAACAATAGAAGTGGCCTTACTTTCGGAGGGAACTGTAGTTACATTTAATGTCTTGAACTTTTGAGAGACAATTTAGTTCCTGTTATCACTTATGTCATGCCAGCTTCTCTTTCTTTCTCTCTCTTGAAGTAATAAGACAAAAAAAAAATGCAGCTTGTCATGTTACAGAAAAACGTTACCGGAAAGTGCAAAGTCATCTGTCCTGAAGAAGAAAAGTGCTGACACTGGAGACTCTTTCCATGAATGTTAAATAAATCTTTCCTTACAGAAAGTTTCACCGTAATAACGACTATATATATATTTTCAATAACACTTTTTTTATCCATTTATTATTAGCCTTAGATTTTATACATTGTCTTCTTTATATAGTAGAAAAGGTCAAAATGGTCAAAAAGTCCTTTTCCCATGCCGTCACACCTTAGCACATTAGCACACTGCTAATAGTGTGTCACTGTCTGAAAGATTGCTATTGCTTAGACTTATCTCCTCTGCGATCATGATCATTCCCTCTGTTCTCACTCTCATTTGTCTCTATTTCAGGCCTTTGGAAATGCTAAAACTCTGCGCAATGACAATTCAAGCCGTTTTGGGAAATACATGGACATCCAGTTTGACTTCAAGGTAATATTTGTCACTGAGGATGTGTTCTGTTGTAATCAGGATTGTGGCTTTACTGCTACTTGTCACCCAGAGTGAATAATGCTTGAACTACAGTGTATCACTGATGTCAATATTCATACTTTTATGCATCTGTACCACCTCCCTTTTACACTGCTTGGGTGGGGTTGTGCACCTGTATGCCCTTTCGTGTATGTGTGTGTTTGTGCTGTGTATACGTGTATGTCAGCGTCCCACTGTTATTCCCGTTGGCTTTCCCCGTTGGCAGGGTGCTCCAGTTGGGGGTCACATCTTAAACTACCTGCTGGAGAAATCTCGTGTCGTGCACCAGAGTCATGGAGAACGAAACTTCCACATTTTCTATCAGCTCATCGAGGGCGGTGAGGAGGATCTGCTCAGGAGACTCGGCCTGGAGAGGAACGCACAGCAGTACCAGTACCTCGTGAAGGTCAGGACAATCGAGAGCATGCATCAGCATATAAGCACACACACTCAGGAGTCTTCATATTTCTGCACTCCCCTGGTGTTTAATAGGGGAAATTAACGGTCATTCTCCCTCCCTTCACTTCCTCTGTTCTGCTGAGTGTGTGTATGAGTTTTTCTGCCTGCAGGGAGTCAGGGAGAAACACACACACACATATACACCCACTCACCGCTGATGCATCCTGACTGCACTTCTCATTTACATACAGCCTTCGAGGCTGCATGCATTTTCAGTTTGAATTCATAGCTCATTCATTGTTTTTATCTGTCTTTAAAGGTTCTACAGGTCCTTAATTACTTATTAGAAATTAACAGCTTTGAGTATGACATTTTCTTCAATTCAGATTGGTAACGCTTTACATCAAGGTGACCTTAACGAATATTATTTACTGCATTAACATTAACAAGCCTTGAACGTCAGCATTAATAAACTGTACGTAATGTAAACATAGCAGCAGTAAGTAACATTTACTAACTCACTTTGTTTAGATGCTAACAAAATACACCTGCATTGACTATTCACTCAATCCCTGACTACAAATAAATCCACATAAATGAGTAAAAAATTAAATGACAGCAAGTTCCTAAATGTTGATAAATTACTGAAGTCTGGTCTCCTAACCTCAGCTCTGAATTTTGCCAGTTAACAACCACAAACACGTTTATTTAGGTGTTGGTTCATATTGATCACAGTGGGATTTGTTGTACTCTGTTATATTTCCATCTTTTGAGACACTTTGTGTTCACACTAGCACCAACAAAGCTTTATTATAATATTAAAATACATTTTAAACAAAAGTAATACAGTGCAAAAAAAAAAAAAAAAATTATACAGCAGATTGTGTACAGTTGGGCTACTACCTTTTCAAACATAAAGCATCAGTGACTTGCTAGTGTGAATGCAGGGTTACTTTTGTGGGTTTTTTGTATTTATGCAGTTGTATATACATTAGAAAATATATCTCTCTCACTCACTCTCTCTCTCTCTCTCTCTCTCTCTCTCTCTCTCTCTCTCTCTCTCTCTCTCTCTCTCTCTCTCTCTCTCTCATACTTAGACACACACTAACTGAGGCTAGCATTAGTTACATGCTGTGAGCTATTATTATCAGAGACCACTGTGGCTGGAGAGCAGCAAAAACTCACTGGTTAACACTGGTGCCTGCAAACAACTCCAGCAATTCCTAAGCTCACTGCAGACTATGCAATTTTTCAATAAAAAATGAGGATTCCGCACATTTTTTTTTGCTGTAATATAAAGTGTAATAGATTTTCCTATGCCTTATATTTAGTATTATGTAATTATCCACATACAAACTAAATTGCCAACAATATACATTTTGTTGTCATTCTGTATATGGTGATTATCTATGAATGATGTAACCATTCATAAGGAAAACTGACAGCACTAGTGGGACAAAACTATAGCCACACTAGGACCTGTGGCTACATCATGCTTTCCACTGAGGAAGGCTAAGTAGTTGGATATCAGATGGACCTTTCAATGAATGTTCATAAATGGCATTGATGTGACAAAAATGCTTCTCTCTCTTTTTCTCTCTCTCTCTCTCTCTCTCTGTGTGTGTGTGTGTGTGTGTGTGTGTGTGTGTGTCTGTGTCTGTGTGTGTCTGTGTGTTTGCATTACAGGGTAATTGTCCCAAAGTGAGCTCCATTAATGACCGCAATGACTGGAAGGTGGTGAGAAAAGCTCTGAGTGTCATTGGGTTCAATGATGATGAAGTGGAGGTAAGACAGCCCAATGGTCATAGCTGTAGAATTAGTGAAAATAATTTCATACCCAAATACTTAAAGGAAATAGAAGAAATTTACAACATGGCACATACAACACACGTACACCTGATGAAAAAAGAGCGAATGACATTAACTGCCATACAATAAGTAAGGAATAAAGCATGACAGGACGTGCTGTTCTAGGAAAATAATCACTGATGGGGTGGGTGCATAACAGAGTTATTGTTACCACCTCAAAGTCAATTACATTCCAATAACAGCACATTCTGAAGGGTCTTGTTCCTCTTATACCACATCGATTTGCTAACAGTTACATTTATTAATGAATAATGTCATGCTCTTAATCCATTTATGGCTACATTTAACATTGTGGAATGTCCACGAGATAAGTTTACATTTGCATTTACATGTTTGGGATTTACATGTGTGGCATGTAGCAGATGCCCTTATTCAGAGCACCTCACAGAAGTGCTTTGTAGTCTCTATCAAACACACATCCTCATACTAGTTCACTAGGTCAGGGACCTGTCAGTCTAAAACCCCTGTTGGGGAGGTTAGTACAGTTAGTTCCTGTAATCACTTATGTTAACAGATATAAATAGTCATCACCAGACTCTCTTTTGAAGTTAATAAAAAATATGCAGATTGTTATGTTAGTGGGAAACCGGTAAGCACAAAGTCCTTTATCCTGAACACATTTAAGAAAGTTTACTTACTGTCACAAAGCCCTGACCCCCAAAACTCTTTCCATAAAGATATGTTAAATAAATGTCTCCTTACTGAAAGTGTTTCTCTTTTCATTTGAAATTTGTTTATTGTTACAGAGAGCTCTCCTATAATATGTAACACAAAGTTTGTACATAGGAAGGATTAGTGTAATAACAATTCTTACTGTCTCAGAAAGGACTGTAATTACTTTATGGTATTGAGCCAGAATGTTTACATGTGTGATGTGATGGAAGATTATAAAGTGTCTTCAAATATAATTGCTGTGCAAATAACTGTGTTGTTTTGCCTTATCCCCCCCCCCCCCCCTCTCTCTCTCTCTCTCTCTCTCTCTCTCTCTCTCTCCTCATGTTTTCTCTCTCTATTTGCAGGAGCTATTAAACATCATTG
This sequence comes from Cranoglanis bouderius, assembly GCA_023630585.1. Classification (NCBI taxonomy): domain Eukaryota; kingdom Metazoa; phylum Chordata; class Actinopteri; order Siluriformes; family Cranoglanididae; genus Cranoglanis; species Cranoglanis bouderius. Next base: position 13,011,118 of record CM042540.1, read on the forward strand.
CAAGCGTGCTACATTTGGGAAATGTTCAGTACGGGAGTGAGGATGGTGGCAATGCCTACATTACCGTAGACATCCAGATTAAATATTTAGCCAGGGTGAGAATCCAGCCCCATTACATGTTTCCCTCCCTCCTGCAGGAGCTGCTGAATAGCATTGCCAGTGCGTTACACATTTGAAGAATATGGAACGTAAAAATGGTTTTCAAAACAGCAAAAACTAATAACGTATTCTGAATTAATGTTGTGGGTTTATACTAGGCATTATATTTATTCAAGATTAATGGCAAAATTTATGGAAATTAAGCCTTTTAAAATGTCAGTATAAGATAATTGTAAAATAAATCACATAATCAAATAGTCTGTGCTGTTTTGATAATGCACAAAAAAATCTCACTGTTATTTTATTTTATATACTGTATAAAATCTCCCAATTTTCCGCACTTCCCATCCACTATCTAGTTCTTCCTTATTGCATGACAGATACGAACTGGGTAGGGCAAAGTCTAACACCTGCTTCCTCTGAGCCACCACATCCTTTTGCATACTTTTATTTTTAATATTAAATATTGCTGTTACACTATATATCAATGCAAACCCTTGTCACCTTTAACCCATAGACACCAGAAGAACCAGTAGTGTTTTCTCCTGAATTAAACAGCATGTAAAGATATGGCGTGTAAAAGAAAATGGTGCATGTCAAAGCTTATGAAACATTTTCTTTTACTTTGGTGTTGCAGTTATTAGGTGTGGATGGCTGCATTCTCAAAGAGGCCCTGACACATAAGAAGATTACTGCCAAAGGAGAGGAGGTATGATACTTATTATTCACTACACGACTGTATTACTATGTAACTTAAATTTTACTCTAGTGCAAGCTAGTTTCATGCAAAATTTGTTGACTGTGTGTTACCAACTCCTGCCATTTTTCTTTATATGTCTATCTTACAGCTGATGAGTCCGTTGAATCAGGAGCAGGCTTCTTCAGCACGAGACGCTTTATCAAAAGCCATTTATGGACGCACCTTCACCTGGCTCGTGAACAAAATCAACACCTCTTTGGCCTTCAAGGTACACTTATACGTGTTTATCAGTGTAATATTGGTTCCACGAGCAACAGTAGAAGTGATAGTGTTTGTCTCCCTCCAGTGGTGTATCATCAAAATGACAAACGTTTACTGAATAGAGCAGGGGCTTCAACTTGTCAAGGTATTTCACTGGACCAAACTGAGCACTTTAAAATATACTGTAGCATAGGTGACCAATGTATGGAGCGAAAAAAAGGGGGGATGTACTTCAGCAATTCCAGTTTATCCAGTCATGTGCATTTATGTGAATTATTTAGCTGAAGGTAGTTTATTGGACTAGAGACTAGATAGAGAGATCAGAAAGGGATGTTTTCACAGAGGGTTCTCACCCCCCACCCCCCCCCACTAAAATATGAATATTTGAAATATGACATGTTTAAAGACAAATGGACAGAAATGTCCTGTAGTCCTACTGTGTTTATTCTGTGCTACATGATTAAAACACATCTCATCTGTGGCTCATCTGTTCAGAGTCAGTTGAGCTAGTGAAAAGTGGAAATGTGAAGTGTACTACAAAATATGGAAATGAAACAAACGCTAGGAATTAATCAGCATTAAAGGTAATAAGCATAAGCATTAATGGTAAATGTTGTCACCATTCAGTCATGATAGTAGATAGGACCTTTGTAAGGATAGAATTTTATGTAACTGGACTTTCAGAAATTTGAGTTGAATATCCCTGAACTAGAATTTTCTAACAGTTGAACCCTGCTTTCTGGTTTAATATTTATCATTTTTTCATTTTGCAGTATGTGTTCCATCTTTTGTATCTTCCCACTGTGTTTACTGGGATTGTTGTTGTTTTTTCAGGAGGAGTTCTTCAGCGGTAAGAATACATCTGTCATTGGCCTTTTGGATATCTATGGATTTGAGGTCTTCCAGAATAACAGGTGTGTGTGTGTGTGTGTGTGTGTGTGTGTGTGTGTGTGTGTGTGTGTGTGTACTGAGAGACACAGTAAACCTTTGGTGTCTCATTTAACCAATCATAGTGTGTTCATTTTTTTGACTAAGTATGAACAATAGAATTATAACTCCTTATTATATAATTAAGTACATGACATTAGGAAGCTCTTGCACTAGCAGACACGTAGGTGAGAAGACAGAACACTTTGCTTAGCATAGCAAAGTGTTTGTCCTTCATTTGGTAGAATGAAATTTGCATAATAGGACTGAATCTGTTAGGTTGTACTTTTGAAAGCTAGAAAGAATGGGGCACTAAGTATTTATAATGATTATAATTATTAGATAGCAGAAAAATGCCTTGTACACTTGTACCACATCAACAAATCCATGAATATGCCATAGATATGCAAATTGCGTGTCATGGCCTGCATTTTCATAAATCAACAGGGTAGGTTCTTGTATATTATATGATGCAATAAAACTTTTGTGTGTCACATGTTCAGTGCTAATTTAGGAACTTCAGTGAGGCTTTCAGCTTCCACTTAAAATAGAATATTACAAAACCTCAACAGTGACCATTTTCACATTTTGACCACACTTAAATTCATTCTCCTGAATATTTTATAAAAGTTGTGATATAACAGGTGTCTTTTTCCTATATTCTATTTGATATACAGTGGGGAAAAAACAATATGTATTTTTTTCCAAAAAAAAAATTACTGCCTGTCACAATCTAGTACGTAATGTGACTAATTTTTTTAAACATTTAAAAACAAACAAACAAACAGAAAAGCTGTAACACTGTTATCAAGTAGCTGAGGCAGTCACACAATAAATCTCTTCTCTGTTTGTGAAGTTTTGAGCAGTTCTGCATCAACTACTGCAACGAGAAGCTGCAGCAACTCTTCATCGAGCTGACCCTGAAATCAGAACAAGAGGAGTATGAAGCTGAGGGAATCACGGTAGGACGTCCCTCCATACGCACTTACACATGCACACACACTCATCTTACATTTCTACACTGGTCTACTGTGTTCAAAGTCATGGGAGAAGAGGTTCCTCTGAGAGCCTTTTATATGCCTATTTTAAAGGGTGCATTTTTGAGCTGCTGTGTGGTGATGCATGTGTTCTGTGTCATTTCTATACTCTGATAATGTTGACCTCGCGCAGCATCGTAAAATCATCACTATTAAAGAAAGCCTGCTTGTGACCACATGCCTGGAGTGGGCCGCTTTTGAATTCCTGTCATTCTGCAGATATTTGCTTTCATAACTTTTTCCGTGTGACCAACACGGAAAAGGGTGATTAAATGTCATTTGCTGCAGATGCAGTCCTGTTCTGAGATGTTTTTCTTTTTCTGTTTGCAGTGGGAGCCTGTGCAATATTTCAATAACAAGATTATTTGTGATCTTGTGGAGGAGAAGTTCAAAGGCATCATATCTATCTTGGTGAGGATTTTCTCTGAATATCCAGTAATAGCTATTAATAGCTATATGTTGTCCAAGTTAAACATAGTTGTTCTTTTAGAGTTAGAGCTTTACCTCTGGTTAAGTTTTTGTAACCTTTGCTAGATTTCACCCCCTCTCTGATACACAAGCACCCTCTGTTTGTCTTTTTCTGTATACACTCACCGAACACTTTAATAGATACACATGTACCCCTGCTCATTTATGCAATTATCCAATCAGCCAGTCGTGTGCCCACAGCACAATGCATAAAATCAAGCAGATACTGGTCAAGAACGTCAAATAATGTTCACATGAAACCTCAAAATGGTTTTAAAAAAAATAATAAAATTGATCCCAGTTACTTTGAATGCATGTTTTGTTTTTTTTTTGTGCCAGACGGGCTGGTTTGAATATTTCATAAACTGCTGATCTCCTAGGATTTTCATGCAAAACGGTCTCTAGAGTTTACACAGAATGGTGTAGGGGTGGCGGGGACACCCAGTGACTGTCAATTCTATGTGTGAAAAAGCCTTGTTATAGAGAGAAGACTTGTTATAGTGTTATAGAGAGAATGGACAGACTATTTTGAACTGACAGGAAGGTTAAAATAATTCAATTAACCACTCTTTACAACCTTAGTGAACAGAAAGGCATCTCGGAACACACACCACACTGAAGCTTGAGGCCACGGTGGGCACAGGCTCACCAAAATGGGACAGAAAAACAGGTCCTGTTTTTCCAAACAGGAAAAACCTGGTCTTTTTCCAAACTCCAACTGTGTACAGGTGTTTCTATTAAAGCGGTCAATGTGTGTATGCCTTACTCTGTGTGCTCTGTGTCTAATGAGTGTGTCTATTTATTGGATTAATACATATAAAATGTTGAAATCTCTTTCTCTCTTTAGGATGAGGAATGTCTGAGGCCAGGAGATGCCACTGACTTAACTTTCCTAGAGAAGCTGGAGGACACGTTAGGCGGCCATGCCCACTTCTTAACGTCAGTCGCACTTCATTACAATATACACACCACCAGAATACTCCAGTGTTTTTAATCTAATCTCTATTTGTCACATCTGTAGTGTATGAGTGATTCTGTTTACACAAAACACAGCCAGATCCTAAGGACAGTTATTAAATTTTATCAATCAACATGTCAAATACATGACTACCTAATGCAAGTTTAAAACTACAACCATTACACTCTAATAATGGTGTTAGGAAGAATCAGAGTGAATGTCTTATCAAAGTTGTTTTTCATGTTGGTTTAGTCAACTTTTCTATACTGAAGCAATACACATGAAGTACATGGTTGGTACTTGGGCTTTCCCTGATATTTTATGGTCTACCTGTAGCTGAAGAATTCATGAAAGTGTTTTACAAAAATCTGCATTTACTGCCCTTAGTCTTCCATTATATGTGTGTTTGAGTAAATGGGCTTCACATTATTTTCTCTCAGAATTGTTGAGATTCTTGTCAGTGGAAATCACACACATGCTACAGATGTAGTATCAAGAGATTAGAACAAACCCTCCTTTAAATATTTATCCTTTGACATCCTTTGACATTATTATTAATTCAATATACTTTTGGATCGTAGTTTATAAACACCTTCTGCCTCTGCTTTGTTCTCTACCTCAGTCATAAGCTGGCTGACGGAAAGACCCGGAAGGTGATGGGTAGAGATGAGTTTAGGCTGCTGCATTATGCCGGAGAAGTCAACTACAGTGTAAACGGTGAGGGAGAGGACACAGACACAGTCACCAAACTAGAGGACGCTCTAATACCCAAGTCATGAGTTCCGTCTAGAACTGATACTCAGGCTCTGCTCAGCAGCATGTTTACTGACCCCCTTGTGTTCTTTCTCACTCCCAGGCTTTCTGGACAAGAACAATGATCTCCTCTTCAGAAATTTGAAAGAGGTCAGTGTGTGGGATTGGAGAGAAGTATGACTAGGACAATTCACAAACATTGTGTTGTAGCTCCATTTTCGCTGATCTAACTTTGTAATATATGATGATTGTGCTTGACGCAGGTGATGTGCATGTCAGAAAACAAGATCCTCACTCAGTGTTTTGACCGCGAAGAGCTAACAGACAAGAAGCGGCCAGAAACGGTAAGAAAGACTCACCTTTTTCCCATTTGCATCAAAACATTAATTCTGACTGAACATGATCTAAATCGAGTGATATGAAGGGGAATCTCTGCTAGGTGCCCACACTGTGAGGAATGCCCTGACTCTTAGCTCACACTTGTCATTGTGTGTGTGTGCCCACTCTGCAGTAGGCCATTGGCTGAGAGAGAGTGGGCTGCTGCTGATGATGTGGCTAAGCTGTTTGTATGCATTGTTGATGGCCATCCTCTCCCACACTGTCACCGCCTGGCTGAATCTGCACACTAGGACGTGTGTTCTTCCAATCCTTCACTCTTCTCATTCTCTCTTTCTTGCCTCTATTTTGTTTCCTCTGCGCCTAGACGGCTACCCAGTTTAAGACCAGCCTGGCCAAGCTGATGGAAATCCTCATGTCTAAGGAACCGTCATACGTGCGCTGCATCAAACCTAACGATGCCAAGCAAGCTGGTGAGTTCCCTGATTTAGACTAGTGTGTGTGTTTATGTTCTTGCTCAGATGGTGTGATTGTCTTATTAGTTCTGCAATCCTGTTTGGTTTGGTGATGAACAGCACAGCCATGTGGTGAAACCTTTAGTAGACAGAGTGAAAAAATCTCTTCCGTCTGTGCTGGAAAATTACTTTGCAGTTGTTATACTGCTGGTGTTTTTGGTCCACTGTCCATCCACACTCCAAACTTTGTCTCAATTTCTCTCTCTTTACTGTTTTGAGTGTGATTAAACTGAATTAATACCACAGCACTGTTCAATTCTCAAATGTGTTTGGTCAGAAGTTGTTGATTAATTTCCTATAATAGCAGCTCTGACAGTAGTATATAATTTAAATTTATATTCATGTGCTTGTTGTAAGAGGTTTCTGTAGTAACTTACAAAGGCACTTAATTTTAAGAGAGAGAAAAAAGAGAGGCGGCTGATATGTTTTCATTAATTAAAAAATAATAATTTAGTCGTTCACAAATTGCTGTAGTATAAGAGGAATAAAACACTTCATGCTGTTATTAGAAAATACTCGACTTCAGGATAGCAACAGTAACTCTGCTTTGCATCAGGCTGCATCACACCACCCTGTCTTTGATTATTTTCCCTGTTGTGTATTACTCTTTACATATTGAGTTGTTTTTATGCCTCCGCCACTAGGTAGTGGAGGCATTATGTTTGTCCGTCTGGAGGAGTTTATTTTTAGCATGGTATATCAAAAACAAGTAGTTGAATGTTTGAAGGATTTACATGGAATCATCAGGGTCAAGGTCAGAGCAAGGTCAAATGCTTGAAATAGTTTCCTTCAATAGCTTCCATTCTGATTTAAGTATATTCTGATTTTAAATGTATTTCAGGCATACAAATTTGCAACAAGAAAGGCTAGACTTGTTGGCAGTGGAGGCATCCCTGTTTTTATATCAAGAATTTCTGGATTTGGAGTAAAATTTGATCTTTTGAACGTTGTGTCTCTCTGCAGGCCGATTTGATGACGTTCTGATCAGACATCAAGTGAAGTATCTGGGCCTGATGGAGAATTTAAGAGTAAGGAGAGCGGGCTTTGCCTACCGACGCCGCTACGAGATCTTCCTCCAGAGGTCAGTATTTCTTACTGGATGTCTCTGTCTGCTTGTTTAAAGCCAGAGGGAAATGCCGATGGTCCTTGTTCCCATACAAATACAGTAAATATAGCGTCAGCACTTTCAGTTCCTGTACAGTGTTTCATCACTGGGGGATTTTGGTGTAACCATTGGCCAACACAGCTTTGTGGTGTGTGATCAGGTTTGCCTGGATAAGTTTGTGGATAGTTTACATTATGTGTGGTTTTGCCACAGGTACAAGTCGCTGTGTCCAGACACCTGGCCCAGCTGGGATGGTCGCTTGGTAGATGGAGTTTCCACACTTGTCAGGCACCTGGGCTACAAACCTGAGGAGTACAAACTTGGCAGGTTTGTTGTACCCCAAAAGCCCCTTTTCCAGATCTTTCCACGTGTGTTTTGCACAAAGCTGATTAAAAATATGATTACACATTGCAATTTTAGGACCAAAATCTTCATCCGTTTTCCAAAGACCTTGTTTGCAACAGAAGATGCATTAGAAGTCAGAAAACACAGTCTTGGTAGGAATCCTCTTTTTAAAAAAAAATAATATCAGTGAATATCAGTATACAGAATACAAACAAACCATGGTAAAACCTCATAACAACACTATATATGTTATTGATCACATCAATATCATATACAAGACTGTATATGATATTGATGTGCTTATGCATGAGGCCAAAGCATGATTATGATTAATATCTTTGCATTTACAGCAACCAAGCTTCAGGCGAACTGGAAGGGCTGCTGTCAGAAATCCAAATACCGTAAAATGAGACGATCAGGTATGGCTGAAAAGAGGAAGGAGTTCTGATCATACCTCATTTCCAGCATTTCATGAAGACAGAATAGTTTCATTAGTTTCAATAGTTCACTGTCTATGTAACTTTATTTCTCTTGTCCAAAAGGAAATTGACCACTTTAATGTTCTTGTTCTGCAGCTATCCTGATTCAGGCCTGGTGGAGAGGAATTTTGGCCCGCAGGAGAGCATGTCGCAGAAGACAAGCTGCTGACACCATCCGCAGGTCTGTGTGCTTCAGTATCTTACTCACATCTTACTCTGTTTTATTTTATTTCTGTTAGGACTGCATAATAAGGCCAAACTGATCATCACAATTATTTTGCTCCATATAGAAACTGCAGTTTACAAACAAAATAATCATATTGTCACAAAGTTGTTTCTAACTTTAGCAGCATATATCCAACAGCTGCAGTATCAATTATGATTAGTTTAATGAGAACACGGTTAAAATGTGATTAATTGTACAGCCCTAATTAGCATTTTGTTCACACAGTACTAGTCTAGCAAGCCTGAATATATTGTGAATAATCTGTGGTATCACCAGGTCAAACTAGTCCCAGTGTCTGCCTCACAAATGCCCTTTGACCTGTATTCTTTATCTGGTCCTTTCAGATCTTATGTTCCACATTAAGAATAGGGGTGGGCTATATGAATATATACCACTGTGATCCCAAGAAATTACATTCATAATGCATATTCTTAGATGTCAGAATAGTAATGTGTTATAAACATGGGTATTCATTGCATAGTAGTGAAGCACTGACTTACTGTATGATTCATTAAAAAAAAAAAATTAGACGAATTATAAAGAAGCTTGTGATAATGACTAGTAATGTTGCATCAATTAAACTTTGTCATATCAAGTGGCTGATTTAATATTTGGCCATTTTTCCTGGTGCATTCTGTCTCATATACAGTAATTACTGTGAACTGGATCATATTTCTATTATAGATTTTTTAGGAAATAAACCTTTTTCCAATACCATCATGTCACAAAGTGTTTTATTCTTCTTAATTTACCAAGGAGTATTTTTTATTCATTTATAGTTATGTTTAATGTTGTGGAATATCCACAAAATATACTGGTCCCTGTTATGACCATTGTTATAACAGCTATAAACAGTTGTTCCCTTACAAGCTTCTCTTTTTTTTCCCCCTTCACTTGAAGTTAATAATGCAAAAAATGCACCTTGTCATGTTAGCAAGAAGCCACAAAGTCCTCCATCCTGAAGACGTTCCTGTGTCGAAAAACTTAAAGGGACAGCCTTACCTCTAACTGTTACAAAGCACTGACACTGGAGACTCCTCCAAAAGTGCTAAATAAATCTCCTCAGAGAAAGCATATAAAAATTTCTCACTTTTCTCAGATTTTTAATGTGGAGTATCTTCTATACAAGTCCCTATGTGCATTGTTACTACAGAAATGATAACGTATTAGAACAATTAATAAAAATGATTATAATCCCTGCAGCTGGCTCTTCTGTCAGAGCTGCTGTTGTAGAAAATTCATCAACACCTTCTGATCAATCAGAATTGAGAATTCAGCAGCGCTGTGGTTTATAAACTTTGTAATGAGATTCATATGCAATTACAGTATCTATTTATCACAATTATACTGCAAATTTTATAGCTAGGCTTTTTTAAAAATTCAAATTCTTCCTTCCTTGTTATAGATTCATTAAAGGATTCATGTACCGTCACCAGCCACGCTGTCCTGAGAACGAATACTTCCTTGACTATGTGCGCTACTCGTTCCTAATGAAGCTACACAGGAGTTTGCCTAAATCAGTTCTGGACAAGAGCTGGCCTACACCGCCACCTGCCCTGACTGAGGTTTGACTACATTTCCTATAAACCCTTACTTATTCTTACATATACTGTAAGGTACTGTAAGATACCGTAAGGAGTGGATATGACATATGATGGTGTGTTGATATATGCCAGGCCTCAGAGCACCTCCGCAAGCTGTGTATGCAGAACATGGTGTGGAAATACTGCAAGAGCATCAACCCAGAATGGAAGCTCCAGGTAGAGCACTGACTCATTACTGATTTAAAATTCATAAAGGATTTTTCAAAATTCAACTTGGGACTTTCCTCATTTTATCTGTGCTAAATATGAGCATCTTTCACTTTCCTTTTCATTTTAGTTGGAGCAGAAGTCGGTGGCCAGTGAAATTTTTAAGGACAAGAAAGACAACTACCCTCAGAGTGTCGCCAAGCTGTTTGTGGGAACAAGGCTCAGTGAGTGTTTCTCTGTGCTGATTTATTTGTTCTTGAAATGGCAAGTTCTAGGCTTTCAGCTGATCCCAGTTGTACTTGGGTAAATAAGGGGTTATTTTATTACAACTTGATTTTCATGGATGGATTATTGCTGGCAAATGCATATTGTAATTTTCTAGCAATTATTTCTCACTCATATCTGAAATAAACAAACCCAGAAAGTGTTTTTACATGCATGCTTGTATATGTTACAAGGGTTTATCCTTTGGACAAGGGTCCAAAATCCATTAGTACTGTATAGGATAAATCTTTTCTCTCTGCTGTGCATTATAAGTTTCTAGCATGTGTGTTTGTTTAGATGGGGAGGATATCAATCCTAAAGTGCTCCAGGCTCTGGGCAGTGAGAAGATGAAGGTATGCATTCACTGAAGGATGGGGTACAACTATAAGGTCATCATGGCATCCACCTCATTTTTCGCAATTTGTATTATTTTCTGTTAAAAAAAAAGAAATAAATACACAGCACAGTTCCAATAGCCTACTTAGACTGACATGATAAACAATGCTGTCAGCAGAATTATGAAGCTGACTTCCACTATAAACAATGTTAGCCTTCAGGAGAAAGATGATAGATATTCAGATATTCATCAAAATCACACAACACTTCAAATTCCTTTGTGTGTAACTTATATTGGAGTTATTTTGTATATGGAGTTAAGTCCAGTGTGTGGCTCTTTACAGTATGCTGTTCCAGTGACTAAATATGACAGAAGAGGATACAAACCGCGTTCACGGCAGCTGCTACTGACTGGCACCAGTGCAGTCATAGTAGAGGAGACTAAGCTGAAACAGCGCATTGATTACAGTACTCTGAAAGGTGAAGCAGCAGATGAAAATAATATATAGTGAGCATAAATATTAATAATAGAAGTAATAAATATTGACCTTCCCCTTTAGGCATTTCTGTCAGCTCCCTCAGCGATGGCATTTTTGTCCTCCACGTTGCCTGTGAGGACAACAAACAGAAGGTGAGAGTAAAAGAAGATCTGTGAAGGATGGCTACAGCAGACTGGCTGTTGTGAAAAAAATTAATATATAAACTCATATCTCGTTCATAGGGTGATGCAGTTCTACAGAGTGATCATGTGATTGAGACGTTAACCAAAGTGGCAATCTGTGCCGACAAGATCAACAACATCAACATCAGCCAGGGAAGGTCAGCCTTGTGCATGTGTACTTAATGTGAATTTATATGAGAAATTAAGGACATTTTTTGGATCCCTGGCAGCTTTCTAATTTCTTTCTTTTTATCCTTGAACAGCATAACATTCACAGTGAGTCAAGGGAAAGAAGGAATGATTGATTTCACGTCCGGCTCTGAGCTGCTCATTGCCAAAGCTAAGAACGGACACCTTTCAGTGGTAAGCAGTGGCACTATGCATTGCCTCATAACTAATACACAATAAAGTAATCCAGTTAATTGGTTTGCCAATTAATAAATGTGTAGATCCTCACGGATGAATAATTATGATTATAAAGATTGGTATATGTCAAATTTGTGTATGTTAAACAAATTCTCACATTATTGTAGTAGACCATGGTAGCTATGGATGTTTGTGAATGACGGCTTGTCTGCGTTTTGAACTGCAATAGCCAAATTAAATAAAAATAACTGTTATTTAGTATAAAATTTTTATCATGATGACATGATTAAACTTTAAATATGCCAAAAGTTACAAGGAAACCAGCAAAATTAACAGCTGGTTAAATAATACTATGTAACACAGTTTTTGTTCCTGAGTAGTAAGTGTTATTGTTTTTTAATTGCTTATGCCTCAAAAGTGTACAAAATGGCTATTATTCCCCTCAAACTTTGCTTTTGTGACCAGGACATTGGTATTTGAAAATTAACCTATTTCCAACATATTTTGAATTTTACCTGCTTTGTTTCAGAATTTATGTGAACGAAAAGATGCAAATTTGCATGCAAATAGGTTAATTTCAAAATATCAGTGTCCTGGTCATTATCCATCCATCCATCCATCCATCCATCCATCCATCCTTCCATCCATCCATCCATCCATCCAAGCCTTTTGTGATTAACCTGCAAACCAGTAGTCTGACATATGTACAAATATCTGAACATATTTACCACTGAAATACAATCCAGTGTGTGTCTTGTTATTTTGCAGACTGCCCCTCGCCTCAATTCAAGATGATGGATCCATCCTGACCAGTAACCGCAGACAAAGCTGCACTCTGCCAATGAGACGCCAAAGGCTTTGCTTCCACTTGTGATCTTCCAGCAAACTAATCAATATTTATATTTCTGTGTTTGAAAATTTAATATTGTTGTTATTTTATGATTTTATATTTTTGAAGCCAAGAAATAACAATATCAGTGCATATTTCTTGCACTGTGTATCTATCTTGCTTAATGTGGGGAACAATAATTTGATGTCTGAGAAGCTTCTGCCTTATGTACAAGGAAAATCAGGGTTAGCAGTAAGAACTTTTTGATTATTTCTGTTCACTTTTTCCAGGGACTCAGAAAGCAGAATTATCCTCTTGTATTTTAGTTACAGTAGTGAGAGAACATTACTTAATTTTTAATTTGAAAGTTTAAATTATTCCTTAGGAAAGGTTTCTAGAATCTGTCTTAAATAAAAGCTATACCAAATACTTCTGCACGCAGTAGCCTAATAATTGTGATTAGTATATTGTGGGAAAATGTATAAGGAAGCTTAATTGTTTTGTTGAGAGTTGATGTTAAGTACATTGAGAGCCTGTGTTAAGTCTTCTGGAAATATGAAGAAAGGTGTGATTATCTTAGTATGATCACAATGCATGTTAACCAACTCATGATGGCAGTGGAAGGCTGAGTGGATTTTATTCAAGCCAAGTTAAACTGATGTGTTGGAACAGACTTGAATATATTAGGCTCCTTTACACCAAATACTTTAGTCACACATGAATACCTTTACACTTTACTATGATGACATTTATGCAATTATTTAAAGCTTAAGGCAATGGTAAACATAGACTGTCTCTATGGTTTGGTACCAAGCAATGTGTTCTGCCTATAGAATAACTTTACTCCAATTACAGTAGTAAATAGTTGCCTCGCTCTTTATACACTGGATACATAGTAATGCTGTTTTCTAATCCACATGCTATTTAGGCTCAAGGTAAGCAGCTGTTAGCTTGTGAAGAAGAACATGGTAGCGAAGTATCCACAAAAAATGGGTTTGTGTATTATATGTAAGCACTACTTCTGTGCATAATAAATATTGCATTTCAGGAACAAAAGTGCACATTAGCACGACACAGACATGCACTTCATAGGAAATCAGGCACCTTTGTACTGTGTATACAGTATAATCTTTGGTCTTGCCTTTTATTGATAGTTAATATTGATTGTTAAGGGTCAATTTAGAATGTGGAGCAAGTGCCTATATCACAGTTATTCTTACAGCAAATATTAAGCTTTAAAGATGACACTATTAAAAAACTGTAAAAAGCTATTCTAAGTGCCACGTGTAACATAGAACAAATATATAAAAGTATATTTTTTATGGTTATAAAATTTTCCCAACGCTGTCCTTGGAAAAGCTATGATTAACGTTTTCTTACTGCACCTATAGATAAGCATAATTTACACTTGTGATTTTGTTTTATACTATTTGTGTAATTTAAGAAACTGAAAAATGTTATTTGGATGCAAACAATTATACCTAAGCATAATAAAGCTAAATAAAGCTTTTGTCAGTCATAAGTGTCTGGCCACTGGTTCATTATTCTGTGAGACATATAAAGATCAACATATAGTCAGGTCCATAAATATTTGGACATTGACAAAGTTATTTTAGCTGTCTATCACACTATATAGGAGTTGAACTAAAGTGCAGACTTGTGTTAATTTGAGGGTATTTACATCCAAATTGAGTGAACATGCAAGAATTTCAGCACTTTTTTATTCAGTATATACTGTTTACTGCATACACACATACAGTGGGCAAAGGCACTTGGGAACCAGACAGTTTGAGTTGGAAAAATGTCTCCTGGTTTTGTTTTGTTTTTAAACAATCTTCAGCTGTCCAGTTTTGGTGAGTCTGTACCCACTGTAGTTGCAGATTCTGGTTTTTGGCTGACAGGAGTGGAAACTGATGTGGTCTTCTGCTGTTGTAGCTCATCTGCCTCAAGGTTTGACATGTTGTGCGTTCTGAGATGCTTTTCTGCTCAGCACAGTTTATTTTTGCATTACTGTAGTTCCTGTCATGTTCCTATTAATGTGGACAGTGAGCATATATACTGTGTATGTTTGTGAACATATGCAGTGGTGCTTGGAAGCTTGTAAACCCTTTAGAATTTTCTATATTTCTGCATAAATATGACCATCATATTTTCACACATGTCCTAAAAGTAGGTAAAGAGAACCCAATTAAACAAATGAAACAAAAATATTATAGTTTATTGAGGAAAATGATCCAATATTACATATCTGTGAGTGGTAAAAGTATGTGAACCTCTAGGATTAGCAGTTAATTTGGAGGTGAAATTAGAGTTTGTGTTTGTGGAAGTGTATTATGGCATGAACAATGGAGATTTCTGAGGACCTCGGAAAAAGAGTTGTTGATGCTCATCAGGCTGGAAAAGGTTACGAAAACATCTCTAAAGAGTTTGGACTCCACCAATCCACAGTCAGACAGATTGTGTACAAATGGAGGAAATTCAAGAACATTGTTACCCTCCCCAGGAGTGGTCGACCAACAAAGATCACTCCAAGAGCAAGATGTGTCCATGAGGTCACAAAGGAACCCAGGGTAACTTCTAAGCACCCAAAGGCCTCTCTCACATTGGCTAATGTTAATGTTCATGAGTCCACCATCAGGAGAACAATGAACAACAATGGTGTGTATGGCAGGGGTGCAAGGAGAAAGACACTGCTCTCCAAAAAGAACTTTGCTGCCTGTCTGCAGTATGCTAAAGATCACAAGCCAGAAGGATAATGGAAAAATGTTTTGTGGCAGGATGAGATAAAATCGAACCTTTTGGTTTACATGTGAAGTGTTATGTTTGGAGAAAGGAAGACACTGCATTCCAGCATAAGAACCTTATCCCATCTGTGAAACATGGTGCTGGTAGTATCACGATTTGAACCTGTTTTGCTGCATCTGGGCCAAGACAACTTGCCATCATTGATGGAACAATGAATTCTGAATTATACCAGCGAATTCTAAAGGAAAATGTGAGGACATCTGTCTGTGAACTGAATCTCAAGAGAAGGTGGGCCATGCAGCAAGTCAATGATTCTAAGCACACAAGTCGTTCTACCAAGGAATTGTTAAAGAAGAATAACGTTAATGTTTTGAATTGGCTAAGTCATAGTTCTGACCTTAATCCAATAGAAATGTTGTGGAAGGACCTGAAGCAAGAATTTCATTGAGGAAACCTACCAACATCCCAGAGTTGAAGGCGTGAAGCTGTTCTGTACTGAGGAACGGGCTAAAATTCCTCCAAGCCGATGTGAAGGACTGATCAACAGTCACCGGTAACGTTTAGCTGCAGTTATTGCTGCTCAAGGCGGTCACACCAGATACTGAAAACAAATGGTTCACATACTTTTGCCACTCACAGATATGTAATATTGGATCATTTTCCTCAGGAAATAAATGACCAAGTATCTTATTTTTTCTCATTTGTTTAACTGGGTTCTCTTTATCTACTTTCAGGACTTGTTTGAAAAGTTGATGATGTTTTAGGTCATATTTATACAGAAATATAGAAAATTCTTAAGGGTTCACAAACCTCAAGCACTACTGTATGTAGAGCTAGTGTGCGTTGCTTGAGAGTACTTGGAGTATTTCCACAGTAAAGAGTATTTCATCCATATGAGGGTGCATACCTCACCTGTATGTTGGTTTCGTTACTTACTGTGAGAGAATTCTACTCGTGTGTTATAGTGTACTTTCATATATTAACCAAGTATTTAACCAAGTATTTTCATGTATTAACCAATTATTATTATCATCTCGGCTTTATGGTGTTTCAATAAAGTCTGACTCGCGAATACTTTTTTTTTTTTTTTATAGAATAACCAGGACATTTTCCACAATAGTGTTTATGTTTTTCACTGTTGCTTATTAGTGATAGGAGCCGCCTCCCGTCTGAGAGCCGACTGAATTTTTTTTTTTTTTTGTAAATTAATACATGACAGAATAACATGATCCATCCGCCACGCTGCTCGGCCACGCGCACTCCATACACTGACTGAATGTTGTGTTGACGTATATACGCGCGTGCGACCAATCGCGTGTGATAAACATCCTCCATTTTAATACGTTTCATGCATGCATTTTAATAACAGACCACATAAAGGCAGAATGTAGAATTTGCAAGGTAAAAATATCATATGGAGCAGGGTCTTTTGTGTTTTGGATAGTTCAATATAAATAAAACGTTCAATACACACGTTTAAATAGTGTTTGATGTTTTTACATTATTTAAGGTTTTTATGCCAAACGTAATGCAGAATTGTGTACAATTATAAGGTTTAGTATAATTACATTGAATAATTTCAGTGATATATGTGCACATATACTAATCAGAGGTCAAAATATTGCTAAATTTGGCTGAATTATAAAAGCCAGAAGCGGTACTAAATAAAGAGCCATTTGGGAGCCGAAAGAGCCGACTCTTATTGCTGAGCTGAGCCAAATGTTCTGGCTCAATAAAAACGAGCCGGAATTCCCATCACTATTGCTTATGCAATTCAATCCGTTCCATGAGGTAAAACTTGAATAACGCCCCACCCACCCTACTGTATGTTTTAGGGGGCGGAGACATGGGCACGGCCCAAATACTAGTACCTCTCTGATCAGCTGACCTACATGACGACAGAGCGGACGTGAAAATTTGGACTGTAACTATGCACATGTACACGATAGAAGTTTTTATTTATCGAGATTTATTTGCTCCGAGGTCATTTTGTGTGAAACTACCGGTTGGCTAAGTGTGAGGTGTGAGAGATAATGCGGTTTAACGTAGGGAGGAAAAAACCCTACCAGTTTCATTTTCGATGTTTATCAAGGTTTATCCTCCAACGCTGCAATTTTAACTTGGGATTGAAGGTGTATGGATAAAGTCGACCGAAATCCACTTGCGGGAAGAAGGTTTGATCAAGTTCAACGACCAATCATTATCGGCTGTATTATAGCTACAGTGTGGCAGTTTTACTTGCTGCTCTAAGTCACTTCATCATTTGGTTTAGCCAACAGTTGACATGTTTATGCTTTTGCGTTTCAACAGAGCTTTGCACAAAAGGAAACAACTTAGAGTGTTTCATCGACAGCAGTAAGAGAGTGCAGTAACTGCTGAAAGTATTTACAGTCATAACAGTTTCTCTCATAACAAACCTGATGGCTGTTGAATCATGCAGCGTGCAGATACAAAAACGCCGTGTGGAGCTGGTGGAGAACTGGAGCAAATGCTTCAACCCTCTCCTGGATCACCTCTTCGAAATGGGGGCGGTGACAGAAGAGGACCTCAGCTTCATAAAAGGTGGTGGGCTTTTAGGTGAACGAGACTGTATGAGGACGCTGCTGGATGTCCTGCAAGGACGAGGAGAGGAACCGTGTCAAGCTTTTCTGTTCCTGCTGTCCAAATTTGAAGTGTCTAACTTCACTAGAACAACAAACCTGAGCGTGAAAGATCCTGTGAGCGACCATCTCCAGAGACACAAGGATATCTTGGCCAGGCACCACACACCAGGAAATTATCTCGGATCGACATCTGGACTTCCCAAGGCAGACTGGTTCACGGACATTACATTTTCTAGGCATACAGGACGCCAAGTGCCAGTTCATTTCCAGCACGAGACATCACTTGTTGGGGACGCCTTTAGGCCAGGGAGGGCCAAGGCAAGAGGACAGGAGGAGACTTGTTCTTTTAAAGACATCTATCAGAGCCTGGTCTCTGACTCAGGGGATGGTGTGGCCTTGCTGTCTGGGGTTGCAGGTAGTGGCAAAACCACAGTGATTAAACGGGTAGTACAGGAATGGGCTGTCGACGCAGACACTCAAAAGATCATCTTACCTCTGTCTTTTCGTGAACTTAGCCTAATCACTGAACCCCAGAGCCTCCAGGTTTTGCTGTCTGATCATTATAGTCATCTCAAATCTATTCTGTCAGAATTAATGACCTCAAACCAAGGCCAGCTTCTGCTTATTCTGGATGGGCTTGATGAGTTCTGTTTCCCCTTGGACTTTGAACGCACCCTTAAATGTTCAGACCCTGAGCGGGAGCTATCAATAGGAGCCATGATAGTGAATCTAATAAAAAGGAACCTCTTGCCGGATATCTCTATTCTCCTCACTTCTCGGCCTCACGCTGTCACAAAAGTCCCACAGCTGTTGGTCAACCAGTTCTACAGCGTGTTGGGGTTCTCCCCGGCTCAACAACGGCAGTACTTTGAGCGAAGCTCTAGCTCCAGCCAGATTGCTGCTACCGTGTGGGGATTTGTGTCTTCCCACAAACCCCTTCAGCTCATGTGTCACATCCCTGCCTTCTGCTGGATTGTGTCTACTGCCTTGCACAATGGCGCTTCCTGCCTCTTTTCTGACACCGTTCCACGGGGTGGTGAGTCACAAACCGGTGCAAGTGAAGAAGTAGGAGAAGATCAGTGTCACACTTCATCGGACCGTAATAGAGTGATAAACAACAGCCATGCCATTGGCTCAAGGCCAGTCACAATCACTGAGATCTACTGCTGCTTTTTTAAAACCATACTGCTCTTCCATGTAAGTGGGTGTGTGGAGGGCATGCATCTCAACAGGCTCCAGGATGCCCCTCGTGTCCTAAAGGAGACAAAAGCAAAGCTTAGATGTCTGGGAGCCCTGGCCTTCAAAGGCCTGCTGGAGAGGCGATTTGTTTTCGACTCCTTAGACCTGGCCTCTTTCTCTCTAGACAACAATGAGCTCTTGTGCGCCTTCTTAGTGGAAATCCTTAAAGAGGACAGATCTTCTCTAACATATGAGAAGAACTTTCAGTTTATTCATACCAGCGTGCAAGAGTTCCTAGCTGCACTTTATTATGTTCTGGAGTCATTGTCAGGTTCAGACCCTTTCACAGGACTTTCACAGCCAAACGTGGGCCTGCTTGCTCCAGCAATACACACGCACCTAATGTCTGTTATTAGTAAATTACGTCGACCACAACATCTCTTACGTAGACGTATTAAGAAAGCTCTCCACTGGGGAGAACACCATCAGTCTGGACACCTGGATCTTTTCTGCAGGTGTAGTGTTCAGAACATTTGTTTTTTTTTTTCTTCATCCCACTGCATACTTCACTACTACAATGCAAAAATAAAAACTTCTTAGCAAATGTAAATACCTTGAATATAGTCAAATTTATCTAGTATTTCCTATTATAAGACTACAATAAACCAAATATAAGATTATTAAACCTATTTCAAGCCATTTGTACTCATTTCAAGCTTGAAATAGTCTTGAAAATTGGGCTCATTTTAAGCATTTATTTCTAGTAAGAAGCAACATTTTCTGCCAATAGAATAAGAAAACTGCAAGCTTGAAATGAGTAATAATGTCCAGAAATAGGTCTAATGATCTTATATTTGGTTTATTTTAATAATAAGAAATACTAGATAAATTTGCCTATATTCAAGATATTTTCACTTGCTAAAATGGCTTTTTTGCAGGATATTATCCATAGTGTATTACAGTTATAATATTAACTTGTTAATATTCCAGTGTAATTTAAATTGCTTGCTCAAACTCCCATTAACATCCTGAAAATGGGCCTAATTTATTAAGCTGGATACAAACGTTCATATTCTACAGAACATTGTTTTTTTGTTTGTTTGTTTTTGTAAATTTATGCGTAAGGAGACTCACTAATGTGAATCTCAACTGATAGGCTTCAAATTGTATAATTGGCATGAGATCCTGCAATTTTATATACAGATTATGTGTTCAAGTTTAAATAGATTATTTATTATTTCAATTTTACACACAAATCTCATGAAAATTTTGTGAAAGTCATTTCATATTAATGACTTGAAAGAAAGCAATGCAAAACATATCTATAAATTAATACAAATAAGACTAGCTGCTCAATTAGGACAAAACAAATGGTGCCCTATAAAAGGAGGAAGAGTTCATCTATGTCCATGCTAGCTGAGGAAAGTTGGCGTTACCAACAATTGTAAATCTGGCAGGAATTGCTATTTTGGTTTTGCCTACGAGAACATTTACACAAAATGTAACTAAATGAGGGCCACTGTTAAAAAAAATAAATAAAAAAATCATATATAAAATATGTGGTCTTATTTTCTTTATTTGATGATTATATAAGTTAACATTTCTTTCTGCAGTAGTGCACATTAATTTGTCAGATGTAGGCAGAAATTAAACAGGAGACCACAGAGCACTCATTATTCAATAGGTTATCTTGAATTAGACTATAAGTCACATTTTGTACATTGTGCACTAACAGTATGCTAGGATTTCCTCACAGGTTTCTTTTAATTGAGAAAATCCTTGGAGTAGCTATACATAAGAATAAGAACACAATTTGCCTGCTCAGCATGAATTTGTCAAAGGATATTACTTCTAACACAACTACAAAATGTTTTTTTTTTTTTTTTTTTTTTTAAATAAATAAATAAAAAGATTTGGAGACACTATTGGAGTTGCACTATTAACTGAGGCAAAGCAGAGGCAAGTGAAACACAGTCAGGGGTGTAATAGCATATTTAGGAGACAGTCTTATTTGCAAAATGACAGGTTTCTTTCTGTATTAACTTGACTGTTCAGCAGCTGGTCAGTAGTAAATGACGTAAACCTTTACTGATTTTGACGCAAGTTGGATTATTACACTTATAATAATATTGCTCTTGTAATCATTTTTTCACTCTTTACACAGGTTTGTATCTGGCTTGCTAGTCCCCAAGACCCGCTTCATCTTAAATGGCCTTTTCCGTGATGAGCCAAGGTCTTATTTGGCCTCATGTGTGCCCTTGCTTTATGCTTCTCCTCCATTTGTGCTGCAGTTGCTCCACTCGCAGCTCCAAAGCCCCAGTCTGAGTCCTGAGCGGCAACTGAATGTGTGCCACTGCCTTTATGAGGCTCAGGACCCTGGGCTGCCTCAGCGAATGCAGGCCTGGCTAAAGTTGCTCTCTCAGGACGGTATGGGTCAGTGTATCGTAGCTAACACGGACTGGAGTGAGCTGGCTTTCCTGCTGCAGCTGAGTCCGGATCTGCAGACGCTCAGTTTGGATGCACAGGGGCTCGATGCAGAGGGACTGCGCAGACTCCTGCCTGTGCTTCCCCTCTTCTCAACCCTCAGGTGACTTCATGGATCATCTTTTGACCATCAAGTATACAACTACGATCTGTTGGGGATCAAGTCATTTACACACGATGCTGGATAGGACACTCAAGACTAACACATGCATATTTATTATCAGGAGAAAATTCCTCAAAGTGTTCATCCTGTCAGAATTCAATGTCCATTAAACATATTCTGAGAAACTTGTTTTATGCTGTTGATACTTTTGAAAAGGTTTTTAACCAAGTAAACCCAAATGCAGTTTTAAGATTTTTAAAAAAAATAAATCTTAAACATCATATTTAGTTTTACCTCTGTATAACTAAACCTGGCTTTCGCCATGAATATAGCCATAGAAGCTGGCATGGCATTAAACAAACAAACAAACAAACGATCTGTTGAGGAGCTGCTGAGCTACTAGGAGCTACCGAACTTGCTTTAATCATTCATTATTAATATTAATTATTTTCCCAAAGGCTTGCGCAGAATCCTCTTGGTCCAGAGGGGGCAGAAGTGTTGTCTCTTGCTCTGCAGAGCCCTGAGTGTCATATCGAGAGACTGTGGTAAGTTAGAGTTACTAATGACATTTTGATTTCTAAACAGATGCCCAGTTCACAGTGAAAGTGTGTGTGTGTGTGTGTGTCAGGGTGGTATCGACGGGTCTGGGCTGTGAGGGAGTCAGGACCCTAGCAGAGGGACTTAAAAATAACCACACAGTGTTTGACCTCAGGTAAAGGAGAATGTTTCAGTTTTCACTGGTTCAGTGTATTTACACTTAAATTTACATTAATATGCGTCCTTCAGATGAAATCCTTACGATACACAGTGATGAGTTATCCTTTTATAATATTGACTTTGCATTATTTTTGGGCAGAATGGCTATTAATAATATTGGTGACATTGGAGCTGCCTCTCTTGCTGAATTATTGAAGACTAATCATACTCTAAAAGATATTAGGTAAGAAACATACTTTTGATTATCCTGAAAACACACTCATGGGGTAAACACTGCGTTAGTTCAGTTAAAAAAAAAACAAAAAACATTTTAGCAGGCTATAAATAAACTTTTTTTTTTAAATTATATTGTTTTAAATAAGGTTTTCTGTTTTATATACAGTATATTGATTTGATTTTTACAAATACTGTAAAGTTTTTGCAGTTTACAAATTTGTAATGGTGCTATATTGATAAAATACTACAGGGTGTCCCAAAAGTCTCCATACATAGGATGTTCATGGACATCCACTTTTCAGTTGGTCTGCAACACTTTCAGTCATTCTGAATTTGTTAATAAATTTGGCAACAGTATTGTGTGAGATATGCTTGCCATGTTTCCTATTAAAGTCCATCACAACCTTGCAACAACTTCATGATCCAGCCATGATCCAGCCAATGTCAAAGGCATTCTTAAAAGCTATCTGGAAAAAAAAAAAAAAAAAAACATTGGAAGACATTTTGCTAAAAAGTGTTAATTTTCCCTATGTATGGAGACTTTTGGGACACACGATAATAATAATGATATATGAAATTAAATATTATTAATATTGTTAGCATTCTTACTCCTTAATATTGTTCTTATTCTTTATTTTTTTATGTTTCTATACTTTCTAGACTTAGGGACAATTTAGTGACAGACAAAGGGGCAGAACTCCTCAAGGCAGCCCTTATGGAGAACACCACCTTAGAGTACCTGTGGTAATGTTGAGTCTCTGTAACCAAACTGCTGCCCAGATATGTTAAACAGAGCGAATGAGATTTCATAATGCACTGTTTTATCTTTTAGGTTGTTTGACAACAAACTTTCCAAGGAAGGTGTGCAGAAGCTGAAGGAATTTTCAAAGAACAGACCCAATCTTGACATCAAGGTCTGCTACTGATCCCCAGTTAACAAATAATTGTAGATTAAAGACATGCTATTTGTAAAAAGGAATAGTTCAAACTCAGGATACTCCTAGTTTGCTCTTATCTAGGATTGTATTACGCCTCATTTGGTCTGAATCTACATGGACATGGGTTCTACAAGATGCTGGATCCGTTATACAGGGATGTTGTACCACGTGAGAGGGACTGCACAGTTACTGTATATTAGACAGTGTTGCTTTCCACTTCATGCCAAAATTTCATGGACAGGTTGAACTGTGACTGGAACTTGCACTTCATGTTCCTGGAACCATTCATTGATGATACATGGCTTGCAACATGGTGCATTGTCACACTGAAGATATTGATGAACTGTATCCATGAATAGATTAACTTGACCAGTGGTGAAGTTTATATTCACCATGCCCTACAGTACTATGAACTCTAGTATGTACCAGGAAGAACTCAACTGATTTTTTATTTGTTGTGCCAAACTTGCTCTTCCATTAACAAGATGTGAAACCTGGATTTGCCCGACCAAGTATCTTTTCCACTCGTCAGCACTCCAGCTTTGACCTAGTGGCAACTGTCATGCCATGTTAAAAGTCACTAAGGTCATTTCAAAGCTTAACTGAACACCAACTGATGCTATAAAATGCTGGTTGCAATGTCCAGTGTACAAGAGTGTAAGTTGTACCAGTTTCAGTATATGATAGCATGTTATAGTGGAAGTATACTCGATCTTACAAAGAATGTGTGCCTTTAACAAAAAGTAAGAGTTATTTTATTGAATTTCACAATAGCCAAGTCTTCCCCTAGCCCAAACCTTAATTATTCATAACTCTTCATCCAAGCTGGATCATTGTATTCATTCATTCATTCGTCTTCAGGAACCGCTTTATCTTGGTCAGGGTCATGGTGGATCTGGAGCCTATCCCAGGAACCCTGGGCATGAGGTGGTAATACACTCTGAATGGGACGCCAGTCCATCGCGTCACAAGCTCTTGTGAATTTGAAATCACATGTCCATTGATGTTATTGTGGCAGTAATTAAATTCCAGTGTTGAAACACAGTATGCATGCATTAACCAGACCAGAATCCTGAAATGTCAGCCTGCAGAGACGTCTCGTTTGGTCTGACAAGACAGCTTCTACTTTCTACTTTTTTTTTTTTACATTACTGTTACAAAATAGACAAAAGCACAAAAAAGAAAACTGCTCTCTCATGCCAATATTGAAGTTAGTAGATGGGAATGACTGATTAGGAAACATGCTTCTCTTTCCATGCCCATTCAGTCAAACATGTTTGTGAACTGTTTGTTATAAAAGTCTTTCTTAAAAGTCTTTCTTCTTGTTGTTCAACAAGAAGAAAGACTTTTATAACAAACAGTTCAGATTTTTATTTTTAAAGTGTTAGTGGTGGCATTTTGCATGATACATTAAAACTCTGTAATGTGATTATTTATCTTTTGTATTAAAATTATTATTATTATTATTATTAATATAAGCTTCTATCTCAACTAATGTATGCAGGACTTTGATTGGATTGGTGTGTTTGTGTGTAATCTCAATATTGCAATAATTCTTTTCCATCAAGCATCTCCATAAACACCAATGCCGCAAAATGGTTCCCAGTTTTAATTAGCTGTTGTGCCCAAAGTGTCGTAGATTCATTGTTACACCATATTTTCTCCAAAACCAAAGACATTTGAATCACATGATTAATGTACAAAAGTTTATTTTTAGTTATAACTCAATTTTAACCAAAATTGTACTTAATGTGTTTTGTATTTTGGAGCAGTACATATAAGTGAAACAAGCCCAACACATTTTATAAGACATTTATTAAGACTTTTCATCATGCAGTATCAAAAACTGAACATTACATTTACTTCTGGTACTCTTTAATCTATGATTTATCATATTCTATATACAATATGTTATATTGTATACAGTAGATAGTATTTAGTTTTCATAGCTCAGTGTGAAAGATGCAGTTATTGGTTTCTTATAAACTTCACTTCATATTAAAGTTCTAATCTCATACTCAACAGAAAATATTTTTTGAAGTGTCTGAGTTTTCACAGATGTTTACCGCTGTTATAATGCAACCACTGCAAAATCATTATTATAAAGGGGTGATTTCTTTTATTCACATGGTTTCTGAAGATATAATGTCATCTCTCACGTCTAGGTCATGAGTCTCTGGACCTTTATGCTTCATTTATTGTGTTTTGCTTTGATACCAACTACTGACTATCAGTAATTCCAATTAGATTAATACATAATCATATGAATCAATTAGACATAAATGTAGGGGGGTGCTACATACATTTGGTGGCCATTTTGGTACTAGCAAAAATTTAGTTAAACGACAGCAATTTGGTTAATTACAACTTTATTACTGGATCTGGAACTGAATCAAGAATGAGCAGACATTTAAATGATTAGAAGAAAAAAAAAACCTACTACTATAAAGGTAGGAAATCTGTGTGCAGTCTGTAACTTAAATGCATGAGTAAGGAATATACGGTTATAATTAAAGGTGTAATTACTGGTTTCCACCAACAGAGGGAGTCTGTCTCAAAGTTTTCTTCATGTGAATAATCATGGGGTTGTTTGGGTTCTTGTGTTGTGGAGCTCACAGAGAACATTTCATTACTATGTTGGTTACATGATTATGATTAACATGGGCTTTTTTTTTCTTTTTTTTTTAAGGCCGGCTTTAATTTTCAGACTGTAAGGAGTTACATTTATAGTCGCTTTGTTTAAAGTGAGTGTTTTAAACTCCTCACTGAGGCAGTGTAGGTTATATGCTCCTCTCGGATAGTTTTCAGATAGTTATTCTGAAGTTAGTCTGAAGTATTCTGAAGTTAATTGACTATTATTGCAGGATAATTTTTCGTCGTTTTGTAGTTACTGTTATCTCCAGGTTAATTTGCTTATAAAGCCAAGGCGGAATTCTTTGCTCTGAAGAACTGTACTATAAATGACAATCCAACAGTGACACAGATTTATCTTGATTATCATAATGATCTTGAACTACGTGTTCCACAAGCTCAGAAATCGAAGAGCTCGTCTTTACAGACGGGAAAACACATCTGTTTCAAGGAAAATGTTCTTATGGGGTACACAGAGAACAAAATATAATATCTCATTACAAATTCAGGAGTGCTCGCTCCTGATTGGCTTACGTTCGGCTCTAGCTCAGCAAACAGCCAATCGAGAAGTTGTCTTGTTTATGAAGCAAGAGGTGCAAATATAAAAACAGGAACCTCTCTTACCTTAGAAAATGTACAGATACAAAGAAGCCAAAAAAACATAGTAATATCTGAGCATTTACTCATCCATCGGTGCTGCCGGGTCGGAAAAGAGCAAGCTTTTGGTGAAGAACGTTGATAAACAGGTATGACTTTTGTTTATTGTAATGATGCTCTGCAGTAAGTTATAGCATTGTAACGAATTGATGGTTATAGACTGTGACAACACACTGAAGATCATCATTTTATTATTTTTTGTCGCATACTGATATATAGAAAGACGAAAATACGGCTGTTAGGCTTTTATTGTATTAGAGCCGACACTGCAGGGCTGAGCATCCTTGTATAACAGAATAGATGAGATGATCAACATACCAGAAGGTTAGTTATTTCATACAATGGTGCTGATGACAGCTTGGAAAGACATCATGTAAGATTGTTAAAATGCATTTTGTATTGATGTGCTGCATCCTGTGCAACTTTTTATACAGGCAAAAATGAACACTCTACAATCAGCCTTACACGGTGTGCTGAAAATTCCCATCAAATATAAACATAGTATATACACAGCAAACCAATAATGCATCCATATAGTCTGTGTTTGGTGTTTTTCGTGCACGGAAGAAATAAACCGCTGCAGATGATTACTAACGCGGTAATGGGAGATCCTACATTAGATAAGAAAAACAGGGTTGGAGGAAAAGGTTTGATGAAGCATGAACATGACAACCTGTAGTGCATCAGCAAAACCATCGCAGACATGTAGTCCTGGGTATTTCTCGAGAGCAACCTTGAAATAACAGTAATTTTAAAAAGCCAACAAAGGACGGGAGAGTGCTGAAAGCAGGAAGCGCACAGTCCTTCCTCTGCAAACAGCTCTTCATGCATATACACAAGGTGTGGGGAGGGGGCTTCCAGGCGGAGGCGCTCATTACTCTGTCCAGTTCAGACCAGTTTCAGAGCTGATCATTTCCGCAGGATACCGCAGAACATTTAACCCGCACTACAATCGAGTTTTTGGTTGTTGTTTTGTTTTTTTTTTTCGTGAAAACATCCATGCACGAGCTTACAGAAGATGCAAATGAACAGTAAACATTTGTGTGGAAAGTGCCATCATTTAACTCCCACTCGCTCCAAACAGTACAATATATATATATATATATATATATATATATATATATATATATATATATATATATATATAATCACTTTAAATCTAATAACTTTAACGGTCCTGTGGATAATTATCAAAATGAACATTAAACACGAGCACAAAGAAAAATCGCTGTAGTCTCGCGCCGCGCTGGTTCAAACCGGATGGATCTCGGTCTCACATGGAGTTTCTGTTGCTAAAGGTTTCTGTTTAGCAAATGAAAGAGAAGCAGGAAAACCGTTCTCCAATCAGGTCGCGCTTGGGCGGGATAGTGGGCGGAGTTAATCTACAGCACGCGTTTATGGCTCAGCTGTTTTCTGTTTATGAACTGTTTTTGTAGAGAACTGGAACAAAGGACTAGTTGGAAAGGAAAAAGGCGAGGGTTTTGACCACAAGAGACCATTTATAAAAACGGTTAACATTAATAAGCATATACTGCCAATATTAAACAAGATTTAAGATGTGTTTTTGAGGGTGAACAATGACTATGGCCTAAAACTAAACAGGAAATAAATTCCGGTTTGAGGCCATGAACACAGAAAGCACTTGTCAGGTGATCCAGATGTTGTTTTTTTTTTTTTTTTTTTTGTTCTTTGTTTTTTACTAGTTTATCAGAATCAGATTATTTACTATGCAAATATTATGGATATTAACACATTAGATGAGTATGCACCATCACGTTTATTTAAAGAGGGAGTTTTTATTCCTAAACTTCCCACACACAAGACCCAAACTAGTTACAGGGTTAAAATGTAGCTAACATTTTATCATATAACGGCACTTTTTTTTTTTTTTACTAGTAGCACTTAGATCTAAATTGACATTAATGTAATGGTTTCCACTACAAATACCATTACAAACCATCAGCTAACCATTAAAACCGTTACCATTACCATTATTGGTCCTTAATTGTATCAACTAGACCCAGACGGACCTTTACAGTTTCCATTAAAACCAATACAATTCCCATTATAACCATTAAAACCATTACAAATTCTATTAGGTTTTCTGTTGTTTTTTTCAGCAGGATAATTTCAAGTTAATAACCAGTTAGGCCTGTATAATAATGATATATTCCTTTATATCATTTCTGTTGATGTGCATTGTCAAAAACGACTCCTAGATCCCTAGATATGATTTTCAGGGATAGCTTGATGTCATCAGTGCAGACCAATAGGGGCCCAATGGACATCTGCTGCAGAAGAGTAAAGCTGTGTCATCAGCATATTGACTAAAGCATATGTTATATATATATTATATTGATTATGCTGCCTTGGAGGATAACGTAGTCAAGACGCATGCTGTTTAACAAGATGTGGTTTATAGGGCTGCCCTCTTGATTTTAACAACACGTTGGGTTTTCCAGGCTTAATCATCAAAGCTTTGCGAGCCTTTGCGCTTATAACTGGTGTCGCAGTGTCCAGCATCATGGCCCCCTCACTGGCCACAGCTTTCTCACGCCGCTGGTGGATGGCAGTGACAGCGGTGATTGAGAGTCTGCTCTTCTCTGCTGTGCTCCTGGGATGGGGCTCGTTACTCATCATGCTGAAATCAGAGGGCTTCTACTCCGCCCTCTGCAAAGAACGAGGTAAGAACAGTTACAGCAAGGTAATAAACATGACTCACAGGCATGCTAAATGAAGGTAGTGTGCAGTATTAGTCAAGAACAAAGATCTGACAACAAAGAAACCCTCCATGGGCACAATTTAAAAGTAGGAGCCTGCTCACATCAGTCTATTCTCATTACCTCCAGTTGACTTTTTATAGCACTCAGTTACTTAATCAGTTTAGAGAATTAGTCAAAAATATTAGTTGGAGTAGGGTTTCCCACAGTTTCTCTGATTAAAATGTTAATACAGCATAATTGCACAATACTACCTCAAACATAATGTAAAACTTCCACAAAAAAAGCAATTTCATTAAAGGTAAGACAAAATCAGAGAGGTCTAAAAGATATATCTTGCATAATAATCATTGCAGAGTAAGCTGGATTTAAACTCGAGGGCTTTGCTGCATCCATCTGCTTTGGATTTGCTTATATTTCTTAAATTGCTGTTAGAAGTTGCTGATCGTACAACTTGGCTGAGGATTAAAGTATTTAAGTAAGACTTCTGAATGTTGTTTTCTTACGCACAAAGCAAATCTGGAAAGAGAAAACATCAATAAAGCACAAGCTATTCGGCACAGTATAGTGCAGGAATTTGTAGATCAACAGGGCAGTCAATATTGATGATCCACTCCTG
Organism: Cranoglanis bouderius; assembly: GCA_023630585.1. Lineage (NCBI taxonomy): Eukaryota > Metazoa > Chordata > Actinopteri > Siluriformes > Cranoglanididae > Cranoglanis > Cranoglanis bouderius. The sequence continues at coordinate 13,041,146 of CM042540.1, forward strand.
CCCAATTATGTGTTTTCTACACCCCTGTGATCTGGATGATATTTAGTGCATCTGGTCCATGACTGTGTTTATCCACTGAGAAGAAACATGATATTTTAATACTCACCAGTATAAGCCTTGAATTTTAGGGTATGATTTCTTACTCAAACATCCACATAAAAAATTTATATATATCTATATCTATCTACCTATCTATCTATCTATATATATATATATATATATATATATATATATATGTGTGTGTGTGTGTGTGTGTGTGTGTGTGTGTGTGTGTGTGTGTCAATATTGTACAATCCTTTGATCATGTATTTTCCTGAAAATTTCTCATGTATTCAGTTGTATTCATGTATTTCTTATTGTAATCTTTTAATAATCCACCCTGTTTTTTTTAGAACACATTGTTCTTTGCTTCCTGCAGGTCTGTAAATGTTAGAAATGTTGCTCCCTCTTGTTGATTAATGACTTTAATTGCCCATGTTCTCCCTTCTAAGAACTGCTTTCTCATTCTAAGAAGTGGAGGTGTTTTACTGAGAATTGCTATACCTACTTCATTCTCTGCGAGATGGAATAGACCCTTCACTTTCCATCCTGTTCTTGTGAAAAAAATCTCATCCCAGTCTTTTGGCTGAGTTTTTCTTAGTGGCACATTGGCAGCACATTTATCACACAGCTAATAGCAGTAGTCATGGCGTCATGTCAAGGGAAGTCAGTGTGTCAGGTTTGAAGCCTACACGCCAACATTCCCTTTTTCTACCTCGCTATTAGTAAGATGATTTGTTATTAGAAATAACCAGTATAATGCTCACACTGATATAGACATACACCCTTAAGAAAAGGGGCTCTTTACGGGTTCTTTGGATCGTTAAGGCTTTTTAGCTCAACCTGACTCTACCTGGAATCTTTTCTGAAAAATAGACAGTATGTTTAAGAAGGAGAAATTAAACCAGAATGGAATAGATTTAAATGTCCAATCAGCTACTAGTTACTAATCTCAGACTTGGATTATTATATGATCTTATACCACAGTTAATTCTTAAATCTGATTAGTTAGAAGGTGTTGATTTATTTTATATTAATTACTCATTGTAATACATTATTGTTTCTATAGTAGCAGCTAATTTACAGGGACTTGTGTGGCAAATGCTTGACATAACTGAAGGCTAATAATGAACATAAACATTAAAAAACATACTGTTATTTAACAAAGCAAAATGTCTATTCCTTGATACAGTGAAGCTTATGTATGCTGTTATTGGAAAATAATCAATTAATCAAGTAATTATCATACTACTCCTTAATTATTTTCCCATAATAGCATACAAATTATGACTTTTATGACACTTCAAACAGTCCAGTAATCCCAAAATGCTGCTTTTCAGCAAGAGTGTAATCATATACATGATTTTTATTTATCAATATCAATATCAAGGTTAGATCTTGTTTAAACTGCTTGTGTCCAGTTTCCATGACTGTGTTAGTGATTTTGAACTCATCACATTTCACATGACTAGAAACAGCACAGATTGCTGTCTAGCTCATCACTATGATCATCCTGTGTCACACGTGAAGCTTCCACCTTCCCTTTTCAGCAGCTTGCTTTACCTCAATGAGCATGTGACATGTGAGTCTTACTGCATAGTAGGCAAAGAATCTGCTCTCGTGTAGTATCTTTCTGATGAAGTGTGAGTGTGTGACAGGCCTGAAATCAGTTAAACTAAACTCTGCAGTGCATAATCAGCCTTTCTCACTTCCTACCATTTCTATCCAAAGAGGGAAGTGAATTATTGTGTGTGCTAAACCAGACCCTGTTTGGATGTGAGCATGATGAGCGTTAGACAGGCTAAGTTTTGCTATTGACATGATGCCACTCAGGGCTTCTTTATTACTCAGTGAGAGCCACTGAAGCCCAGCTGCTGTTTGTTCTCCAGTAACTGTCTCATGAGGTTTCATCTATTTGGTTGCCACAAATCAGTCTTGCTTAACAAGCGTGTCTCCTTTGTCTGTCAGTCACAAAAAAATCTTTCATTCCAGGAAATACAAAGACATTCTGTCCCTTACATTTGCACGATCATACAACTCACCCACACACTGCATAAACATGTGCCCTCCTTGGCTCCACCTCACTACAGTTATACAAGTATACTTTTCTCAAGGCTGTTGAGTCATCTCCATGGATTCGATTGTGTTGCAAGAAGTGTACTTTATGTAATAAATTATCAACAAAGACTTGTTTCTCAGCCAAAGTGTAATTATCCACTAGTCAAAACAAGTGATGTTTATAAAAAAAAAAAAATTTTAAAAATGGCAAAAAGTAATCCTGGATGGTTCTGAACTAAACTTCAGTGTAAGAGTTATATTTCAGGGAGGACACCAGTCCTTCTATTTCTGCCAGTTGTTTACATGGTGTGAGGCTGTGCCTTTTGGCCTGACCTTTCTGCCTGTTTCCTGGCCACTATCTCACCATGGCCCTACACAGAGAGAGAGAGAGAGAGAGAGAGAGAGAGAGAGAGAGAGAGAGAGGATTGAGGTGCTCAGCCTGTTTTCCAAATACACTTTCCTCTTACCCAGCACTGAGTATGAGTTACTATTAAGTTTTTACTTAGAATTTAGCTCTAACTAAGGGCAGATTTCAACTGCACAAAGTACTTCTGGCATTAAAAAAAAAAAACTGAAACGCCTTTTTCCATTGGCCACCAGTCCAAGTACCAAAGGTTCCAGCTGCAGGATTTTTGGTACCTGCATAAGACTAACAACTAACTAATTCAGGCGTGGTGCTGAGCAACACCTTTTCTTTCTGATCAGTGGGGTGCTAAACTTACTGTTAAAGTACATACAGTGTTGTTTCATTGTAGTTTTTTTTTTTTTCTTCAAATAATGGTTGAAATGGCCAATCAGTGAAACAAAAAAAATGTTGCTTTCATATTGCCCTTAACAATGACTGTCAACGAGTGGAGGCAGTTGGATGTAAGCATAAGACCTTGTGAATCCAAATCAGCAGACAAATTTGTAATCGGAAATCACATGTCTATTACAGGTGCATCTCATAAAATTAGAATATTGTGGAAAAGTTCTATAATTTAATTCAAAAAGTGGAACTTTTATACATTCTAGATTCATTACACATAAAGTGAAATATTTCAAGCCGTTTTTGCTTTAATCTTGATGATTACGGCTTACAGCTCATGGAAATCAAAAATCCAGTATCTCAAAATATTAGAATAAAGAATTTATAATACAGAAATTTCGACCTTCTGAAAAGTATGTTAATTTATGCAGTCAATACTTGGTTGGGGCTCCTTTTGCACTCAGTGCTGCGTGGCATGGAGGCAATCAGCCTGTGGCACTGCTGAAGTGTTATGGAAACCCAGGCTGCTTTGATAGCAGCCTTCAGCTCATCTGTATTGTTGGGTCTGGTGTCTCTCATCTTCTTCTTGACAAAATTCTCTTGACAAAAAGTGAGGTGAGTTGGCTGGCCAGTCAAGCACAGTAATACCATGGTCAGCAAACCAGTTCCTTAGTAGTTTTAGTACTGTGGGCAGGTGCCAAGTCCTGCTGGAAATCAGCATCTCCATAAAGCTTGTCAGCAGATGGAAGCATGAAGTGCTCTAAAATCTCCTGGTAGACGGCTGCATTGACTCTCGACTTTATTCTAATATTTTTTGAGATACTAGATTTTTCCAGTATCTCATTTCCATGAGCTGTAAGCCATAATCATCAAGATTTAAAAATATATATATATACCTGTATAATAAAGACACATGCAACTTTTATAATAAGATACATGACTATTATAATATTATAATAAGATACATAACTATTATAATAAGGTACATGACTATTTGATTATTGTCTGGTTTTACTGGGTTACTGGTTTGATCACTTGTGTTGTATTTCTTTAGACAACAGTACAATGCAGAATGTGTCTGAAAAGAGTGAGAGAGCCACAGTAAGCCCAACAAACATCAGTGAAGAGTTCTTGCAAATGAATGGCTGGCCCATCTGTAAAGAGCAGGATGAGATGCTGAATCTGGCCTTCACCATCGGCTCCTTCCTTCTGAGTGCCATTACACTGCCGCTGGGTATCATTATGGACAAATATGGGCCACGCAAACTTCGCCTGCTTGGCAGGTAAGAAAAATTGGACTAGAGTGATTTGACTGATTTTACTGGTATGCAAGGCAAAAATCTTTATAATGAACTCCTCAAATGTAAAAACTCCATTAATATAAGATATCTGTGACTGCAGTGCCAGTTTCGCCCTCTCCTGTATCCTGATCGCTTATGGAGCCCATGATCCAAGGAGTAAGTACAGGAACCTTGCTTGTTTGAAACAGTAGTCACTTACCAGAATCTATGTTTGGTTGTTTAATCTAATACCGTGTCTGTCTGGTCCCTGCAGATCTTTCATTCCTGATCTTCTTAGCTCTGGCGCTGAATGGGTTCGGGGGCATGTGCATGACCTTCACCTCCCTCACAGTGAGTGTCTCTATTTATATTAGGAGTTTTATTTTGTACTAGGTGGTGTGACATTGCTTAGCACAGCAAATTAACTGTGATCCTAAGTACCTGTGTTGAATTCTTATGCAATAGCCTATGCAAGCCTATGTAAGCAGGACATACTGGTGGAGCTAAACGTTGTGCAGACCACTGATTGAGCAAACACAATTGTCCTGATAATGTTTCTGGCTAGGATTGCATTTCTACCAGAACATTTCAATAGTGTAGAATCTTTAGCTTTTTTTCCATGTAGACATTCATAAGCCAGTGGTAGCTCAGTGGTTAAGATGTTGGCCTACTGATCAGATAGTCATGATTTCAAATCCCAGCACTACCAAACTTCCACTGCTGGATCCTTAAACAAGGCCTTAAACCCTCAACTGTTGTATTAATGAGATAAAAGTCACTCTGGATAAGAGTGTCTGTGAAATGCACTAAAAGTAATTAATGAATTCATATTTATTTATTCACTTAGTCATTATTTTAACTCGATTTTATATTTATTACCTGTGAGTTGAGTAGAATTCCCTAATGGCTTCCTTAATGGAGTTGTACACCCTACATGCATAGTAAACAACGATATTTAAGATCCAGCCACACAAAGTACTTGACTCATTGTGTATTTGTAATATTTTAATGTTGTCACTATAGTTCACCCTGTTATTGAGGCAAGCAGCAGTGCCATATACTGTACATTTGAACTTTAATGGGTTATGCCTGGTTTCATATAATTTTTGTTTTTCAAGCAGTGTTTTACTAAACATGGCTATCATTATTTACCACATGATAACCTCCCGAGAGCTCCTACTACTTTCCTGGGTAGGGTTCTGTAAGGATACAAATAACCCTTCGTTCGGCTGTCTGTTATGCGCTATTAGTTTTGTCAGCCTCACGTGGCAGGCATGTTCCTCTGTGTTCTGCTTTATCTGCCCTCTGCATCAGCTCTAAGCTCCAAGCAAGGACCAAAAAAAGACATCAGTAGGATTTATTGTTTGGATGAACAAAATGTTCCCTGCAGTTGTACTAGTAAGGAATGGTACAGACAACCAAGCTGTGTTCCATACTCACAGCAACACAGGCTGTCTGAGGAAGAGTCGTATATGTGTAAACCCTGTTGTGTTCTTTTAGATATCAGTGTGTAACTTTTTCATAATACATTTTGCTCAGTTTATGGTAGAGGCAACCAACCAGACTTCCCTTTCTTCAGAAATTGTAGTAAAACCTATACAGCAGTAGTCAGTGAGTCAGCTTTGATAAATAAGCCCAGTTTTGTTTTTTTCCTGTACACTATTTTTTGTTTTTCTTGTCTCTTTAATCATGTCATACTATGTGGCCTTAGAGCTGCATACCTGCTCTGTTTACATCAGACGAAGTGTCTGAAACCGGAGGAAGAAAGAAAATGTTAAAATGTGTGTCAGATCATGCTGTGGAACAGTACAGTTTGTCATTTTAGCTGTTGCAGCTGCTGGGGTCTAGTAAGCACACCCCTACTACTTGAAACAACTGTTGGTTTTACACAGCTGATCAGAGTCTAGAGGTTCCACAGGGGTTTATTTCTTTATCATGACACACTTTATATCCTGGAACTTTGCATGTGCTTTGCATATTTTAATCACAGCTGAACTGAAAAATGTACCTTAAAAAAAGAAGATTTAATTGCTCACATTTGGAAACTAGGAGTGATTTTTAAAAAAATGTTAACAATCTTACTTGCTTAACTGCTTAATGCATAAAACAATTATTTCCCATCCTTTTGCTCATTCATCCTGTTTCCCCCCTCCATCTCTTTCCTTTTCCTTCCCCCTCTGAGTTTCTATCTGCTCACTCAGCACAAGGTGTACTAACTGCAGTAAGCAAGTGAGGAGGGGGGTCTAAATGTGTACCGCTCGCCTCACACCCTTGGCTTGTTTTCACAAAATGGACTCAGATAAATCTAGATTCATGGAGTCACCCTTCCTTTCCTGTTCTTTTTCTTTCTCTTGCAATTTGACATCAATTCCCTCATCTCTCCCTCGTCTACTGTGTGAGATACCCGTTATGCTCTCTAGACTATGCAGTTGCACTATGACCAATTCTCTTCCACTCTGCTCAATAATTCATGTTTGGTAGTCAGTCTTTCCTGAAAGGAAGTTTCAGTACTTTGTGGTCATGTTGGTTCATGTGCAGATTTTATCAAAACAGGTTTTGCTATGTAGTGAGGAAGAGAGAGTTAATGGGACAGGGATGGGTCGGGTTTAAAAGGGAGGGGCGGTGTTGGCAGATGAAGCAAGATGGAGCTGGATGAGTAATAATAGTGTCAGACAGATACACATCCCGAAACTGAGAACAGCCAGTAAACAAGGCAAACCGGCGCTGGTTATCAGAGACACTGTTCCTATCATCTGCTCTGACTGGCACAGATTTGAAGGTCATGTTGATTTGTTGAGTCAGTTTGGGTCATTGGGTGCACACTGATGCTGTTTTGACCAACTTTTTTTTTTTTTTGTCTGCTGTGCTTCCTTAAATACAGTTCTGTGCTATCAGCACATGGACATGATGCTCTTGTGACAGAACATCTCGTTTTATGATCTGACTCAGTTCAGTTTAATCCAGTTTCTTTTCCACTTCTATGTCCATTTCATTTCCCTCTTTGTGGTTCCAGGTCTTTTGTGGTTAGTGTGAGAGACTTAGCCACGCTACTGTTTTGTGTCCATGACTCATTCTCTTCTGCACTTCAAAATCCCCCCTGTTCAAGTGGAAGTGTAAAAGAAGTTACAGTTTGCTGTACACTACTATTTTGTACAGAGGAAGTGGGGTGGGCAGGCATTGAAATTACTTTTACACAAACTGGTAAATCAATTTCTAGTGTTTTTTCCCCCATCGCAAGCTTTATTGATTTTTTTTTCTTGTGGCATCTGTACTTTTTTTTTTTTTTTGTCAGAGCTGATGGGCAAGTGCCCTGCATTTCAATGTGATGGAACTTTCTTGTTAGTTTTCCATAATGCAGACAATCATACAGTATACTACCAACATAGTTGGGAGTTTAAATACATAAACAGCTATTTATATTCTTATTCTCATTTTTACACAGTTTAAAAAACATAGCAAACTGTTACTCCAACAGCATTGTGCTTTAGAACTACTATTTTTCCCTTGGTGTGTAATTATTTATGCACCTTTGTGAGACAACTCCAAAGAGAGGAGTGATCCATCCATCCATTTTCTGCACTGCTTATCCTACACAGGGTCACAGGGAGCCTTGAGACTATCCCAGGAAGCTCGGGGAACAAAGCAGGGGACACCCTGGACAGGGTGCTAATTCATCGCAGGGCACAATCACGCACACACCCATTTACACACTATGGACAATTTAGAGATGACAATCAGTCTACAGTGCTCGTCTTTGGGCTGGGCAAGGAAACCAGAGTACCCAGAGGAAACCCTCAAAGCACAGAAGAAAAAAAAACATGCAAACTCCACGCATGCAGGGCGGAGTCGGGAAATGAACCATTAAGCCACCGTGCAGAGTGGACTGATATCATATAATATTTATGAATATGAATTATTTTCTGTAAAATGAACAAGTAAAGAGATGCAGCTCACCTTTGACCCTAATAGAGGAGTGTGTTAAGTGTGTTAGACCTGGTAACACAATACATGAACACTGACGCTTCAGCTTCGAGACAAACCTAAAAATAGCACAGACATTAAGTTGTCTGATTGTTGTTGATCAAACAAGTCATGTTTAATCTGAGCTCCACTGCAAACAGACTATTTTCTAGGCAGATGCACAAGCCAGTTTTTCCCTTGTCCTATTCACATCATTAGCTTTGCTGCATATTCTTGTAATTCAAATAACTTTATAACTAGAATTCCATGTTGTAGGTTTAAGATTGAGATATACTTCATTGTCCCGTCAGATAATTTTTTCTTGGACTTACAGTAAGATAGCTGCATTAGACAGCAACCTGCTTTTTATTTATTTATTTTTAAATTATTTTAATTAACAACATATTTAAAGAACATTATCCACCCAGATGTTTTTTAAGCTATGTGCTGGTCTTGTCATCATCGTCATCGTCATCTAACCTCCCGCGCTTGTGCAGTGCAAGGTGTGCAGGCCATGAAACTGCTAAAAGGCAAAGTTCCATTTAAAACATTGTGAAGCTGGTGTTTTGGACATCTACAAACAAAAGGCATAGGGTTTGATATGTTTGATATATGTTTGTTAAAATACTGTATATGCGTTGTGATTCAGTACATTGGTGAACATATTGTAATAGATAATGAATGTATAAATGAACTGATACTGCAGTGAGTTTTGTGGTCATGTCACTGTGGAAGGAACAAGGAAAACACTGGCGTGGTGGTGTTGAAATGTGCTCTTCCCTGTTTACTGCTCACTCAACCATCTTGAAAAAGAACAACCAAGCAGTTCATGTGGGTCACTGTTGTGCTGCCAGCATAAGGTCCTCTCCGACAACATGCGCACATGTGTGTGTCTGTGTGTGTGTGTGTGTGTGTGTGTATGTGAGAGAGAGAGAAAGAGAGAGAGAGAGAGAGAGAGAGAGAGAGAGAGAGAGAGACAGTTGTTGCTAGTGTCATCTTGGATGTTTTGGCTTTCCAGGATAGGGAATGACCTTTCCTCTAATTAGAGGCAGAGAATGACGTCTGCTTTGGGCTCCAGTCGCCTCTTTCATTCCTGCCTGCTGGGGGTGGGGGGTGAGGAAGACAGACAAGTTCTTGGAAAAACAGTAGTGTGACTTTAAGAACAGTTAGCCAGTATGGATAGCATGACACTTTCAGGGTTTGGCATTCTGGTTGTCACACTGATACATTAAATTCTGAAATGTCCTCAGGGCATGTGGAAATCAGAGCATGTTTTTCAAAACTTTCATTTGTTCTGTTTCTTTTCGGGATACTTGACAGTTGTGTAGTTCAGAACACTGTGCTCATCTAACCTCAATTCTTTTTCTGATACTTTTATGCAAGACTTTACAACCCGCCTCTCTCTCTCTCTCTCTCTCTCTCTCTCTCTCTCTCTCTCTCACACACACACACACACACACACACACACACACACACACACACACACTGATAGACATATTCTCGTGAAGTCAGATCTGATTAAAAAAAAAAAATCCATTCATCCACATGGTGCTCTGTTCATATGTCACAATGATTTCATATTTACACATTACAAGGCAAATCACAGATGTATATTAATGTGCTGGTTCAGTTGTTCCTTAAAATTTTTTCAAGAAAGAAAAGAGAGAGAGAGAGAGAGAGAGAGAGAGAGAGAGAGAGAGAGAGAGAGAGAGAGAGAGTGGTCAGGGAACCACGGTTGAATTATTCAAATTATTTTGCGGCATTACACACCATTTAACCATGTAACTATAAATATGATATTCTTTGTAAATAAAAATTACAATCTTTGGCAAATTGTTGTGTTATAAACAGAATTCCTTAGTTTGAAGTTAGAGGATTTTTGTACGTTTTATTTCATTGTGATATGTACAATACTGTATGTCCCTGAATGCTGTCTTTGTTTGTTTTTCAGCTTCCCAACATGTTTGGAGATCTACGCTCCACTTTCATTGCGCTCATGATTGGATCCTATGCTTCTTCTGCTGTCACATTTCCAGGCATTAAGGTAAAAATGTCTGTTAGTGACAGAAGACTGGTATGTGGTGACACCACATGGCAGCTGCCACTCTTGTGATAAGCCTTGCCATCCCAATGTGACCTCAGATCACATCACTGAGAGGTCTATTACTTCTGTGCAATTCATGTAGACTTAATATATTGTATATAGCCTGATTTTAATCATTATTGAAACATTTTATGTATTTTGAGCAAATTCCACAAATTCCATGAGTATTAAGAACGACAGAACAAACCAATCCAGCAGTGTAATGTTGCCGCCCCTTTAGTGTGTGTTTGAATTAACATTTATTATTCTCATAGGTGATCTATGACCTGGGTGTGGCATTTATCACCATCTTGCTTGTCTGGGCTGGCTGTGCTGGCCTTGTCTTCATCAACTGTTTCTTCAACTGGCCTCTGGAGCCCTTCCCTGGTCCTGAGGACATGGACTACACGTATGTGATCTCTTGCAAGCAGAACAAGTCCCACAAATCTCACTCTGATCACTCTCAGTCTGTTCCATCCAACCATCATATGAAAAGAAGACTTTGATCATTATGGCTAGTAGCTTACAAAGATCCACTTCTTCTCACTTATATCTCATCAATTCATCATTCATTTGTTTCAAAATGTCTGCTTCTTGTTTCCATTAGTGTGAAGATCAAGTTCAGCTGGCTGGGCTTTGACCATAAGATCACAGGCAAGCAGTTTTACAGGCAGGTGACCACTGTGGGCCGCAGACTCAGTGTGGGGAACTCTATGAAAAACCAACCCAAAATGCTGGCCACGCAGGACGGAAACAAGATCTGCTTGTCCACTGTTGACCTAGATGTGCAGTGCAAGTCTACGGAGGAGTGTAAGGGTCATATCTATTCATATGTACTTACTTAATATGATAGAAATGTCTTCTTAGAAGGTAGGAAAAATATCGATCTGGCTTTTGGCAGGACTCCATAAGCAATTTAAATATTATTTTGTCTTTTTAATTTTTAATTTGTCTTATTCTATTTGCAGATAATTGTGCTAATTACTTTGATTATTTCCTTGCTGTTGTTTCCAGAAAGAAGCAAAATTATCTACCAAAAGCACAAGGCTTGAAATTTGATCAAATGTTTAGAAATAGGGTTGATAATCTCATATATGTAGCATAATGTATAAGAATAATAAGAAGAACTATTAGATAAATGTGCCTATATTCAGATATTTTTGCTAAGATATTTGCTAAGATAACATTTCTGAAGTGTCCCAGAACATACACTGTCAGCATAATTAATTATATAAGTCCAATGACTTTCAGCAAAGATTTTCAACTTCATTCTTGAAACAGTTGGTAATGCTTTTACAATTGCCAGTCAAGCCACAAATCACATATTCATTCGAGCAGAAAGCCTTATTCAAGCCCACTTTAGTCTAGACAGATGGACAGCCTTTCGCCAGCAAGCTGTCCAAGTCCAAGTGATTTAAGAAGGCTTTCCCTTTAAAGCACACACCTCGCATCCTGATCCAGGACGTAATGGGGTGTCAGCAAATAAGCTCTAGCTAACAAATGGATATAAATAAAGCTCTTTTATGTGGGTGTTCTTGAAGTTCCTTTAGTAGCTAGAGTCAGACTAAGAGCCAGTGTCTCAGGGCTGTGCATTTTGGCTGCACTAACCCAGATCTACACAATACAGTAAGTCCGAACTGTGATGAACACACAGACCTTTGCAAGCCTTCCCTGCCCATATGAGGGTCTTTAACTGAAAATGGGGGTCCCACATTTGGCTCATTCATGCTAAATGGACCATGTAATCAATTCACACAGTATTATGAGAAGCTCTGGCAATGGGTGAGTTGTTTTTTAAAGGATAGTCTGATACTGATAAAATCCTAGAACTAGTGTCCTCAGGCCCTCATGTTTTCATTACACACTCAGTCTGTGTGTGTCTTCTGGGAGGGTTTTTATTTCCTGAAGTAAGGTAGATTCCTGAAATACTGAGCAATATCTAGTTACCACAGCTGTGTCCAGGATTATAAATCCCTTTTCTTCATCGGTCAGCACCAGGACTGGCTGATTATTAACAGGCCAAATTTTCCAGCCTGTAATGGACCATGAGGTATATGCAGCCATTACCTTGCCATCCGAGCACCTGTAGCATTATTTTCCATTTGAACAGAGGCTGCTGTAATTAATTAAATATTTCTGCCCATCTCCTGCCATGAGAGGTATGGCCACAGCTTTGCTTGGTCAACACAACCTGCAGTACTTTTCCATTCAGTGCCTCTGAGAAAAAATTAGCAGATAAATGATCGGTTTATACTTCACCAACAAAGATGATGGATCAGAATATCTATATATATAGCTGTAAAGGTGAAGGAATTTTGTCTTGTAGATAAGATGAGGTCTGATAGGATTCTTCTTTTCTTTCTCTCTAGCCCAGTCATTCATGCGCAGTGTCTTCAGCCCCATCTTCCTGCTCAGCCTCATCACAATGTGTGTCACTCAGCTGCGACTCATCTTCTACATGGGAGCCATGAACAGCATCCTGGAGTCCTTTACTGAAGTGGACCTCAGCACGGGTGTGTATAAAAAAGGGTTTACTTGTGATGGTCCTGACTAGCACCAACGAAGGCTGGCTAATGACTGAATGCCATTGGCTAACGTCTTCAGTGGAAACGCACACTCAAATTCTCATAAAGCTGCAATAGTAGGGACACACCACAAAAAATATGTGCAAGAATCAAACACAGTTGGCTTGGTGTGTCAAGAAGCCTAGATAGTTTTGTTGTAGGTTTGTTATTCATGTGATACTGCTAAATGCATAGCATAATGCTACACACTACAGACTGCAGCTTTATAGTCACTAGTGTTTGTTCTGTCAAGTATGTCTGACTACTTCCAGGCTGTTTTCCCTGGAATGTCACTGTTGCTCATTTCTGAAGTTCTGATGCGTTGTTCATGTTAGAGAAGGTGTATTTACTCCACTGGCTATTTCATGCTCTAACTCTTCTCAATGTGTCTTTTCTCTGCTTTTTTCTGCGTGTTCTCATGCTTTCTAATGCCTTCTCAGTGGAAAAGATGGAAGTGGGTAAGACTGCAGGCTGAATTGTATGTGCATTCTTCATTCTCTGTCTTCCTGCTCCTCCACCTTCTCCTAACTTTGACGTTAATTCACCTTCTCATATAAAACACAAATGGATTCTTGTTTGGATTAGAAATTCTGCTTTGTGTCACGACTCGACTACGCGATCTATCCACCTGCACTTATGTCAAAATAATTTCGATACAGCCATAGATGAATGATTTAGGATTTGATGCTTACTATGGTTCTTTCTCTGTCTTCCCTTCTCAGTGAGCACGTACACCTCTATCTTTGGTGTGCTACAGCTGCTGTGTCTCTTGACCGCTCCAGTGATTGGTTACATCATGGACTGGAGATTAAAAGAGTGTGAGGACAAGAATGAGAAACAAATCACCAGGTGAGTGGGACAGTTAAATCCTTTAATACTAATAACACATTCACGTCATACTTCCCATACTCCAACTTGAATGTGTACACATGTTGTCGTTTCATTTGCTAGTTAAAAGTGGTGGGTCTTATTTTTAGCTAACATTAGCTAGTATTTGCACAGAGACATGTTTATGTTAGACATTAGCACGTGAGTTCCCAACCCTTAGTAGAACTAAAGTAAATAGAGCACTGTATCAGTTTAAACTAAAATACAAATTAAAACTTTATTTATTTGGACACATTCGTTATTTGGATGGTGCAAATTATGAATGAAACATAATATTCAATATCAGGCCTTTTTGTGTGTCTTCCCAAATGACTCCTCCTGATTCTCCTTCTGAGTCTTTTTTTAACACTCAAATATCAAATGTCACATGTATGTGCATGATTAAATTAATATCATGCATAATCATATGATTTCAGTATATAATACCTATACCTATTATAGCTTTCTAGTTTATGACTTCTACATTATCAAGTCAGTACAAAAAACATTTTAGATTCCCAAACATTAGTTTTCTAGCACAAAATTAAATGTTATAGAAAAATGTTTGCATGTGGTTAAAGAAAGCAGCATATTACGTAAGAGACCACTTTTCAGACAAAAACACAATGAAGGCTGCTGGGTTTTGCTGCAAAAATAAGGAGCAAGTGTGACAGTCAAAGTCTCCACAAGAACTGTGACTGGTTCTGCAAGATGCTCAATAAAAGTGACCAGCTAATTTCCTAATAAAACTGCACAAATTGTACCGGAGACTACTATTCTTATTTATTTATTTATTTTTTTGTCACACCAAGCTGTGGCAGACAATGAGCTATGCAGCTACACCATGGCATGTCAGTATTATCAATTTGCCTGTATTTCTCTCCTTTTCTTAGAGACCCCACCCAGCCAATGAAGCGTGATAGGCAGATCCAGCAGATCAGCAATGCCACCAGAGCATTTGTCTTCACAAACCTGCTGCTGGTGGGCTTCGGGGTCACCTGCCTGATCCCCAACCTGCCTCTTCAGGTAAACTATGCTATACTCAGTGTTTACCACATAGGTACCAGTCTGCACCACATATTCACAGGGTAGGAAGTGGGTGCAAAGCCACTAATACGTCACTGCAGCTGTTGCTATAGCAGCTGTACAGTAATTTAGTGACCCCTTGTGGATTCATTTGGCATTTTTTTCCATATCAAGGAACTGCCCGTTCTTCCGATCATCATTTATTCATTACAGAATCCATTTTAGGAAACATAAAAATCACACACACAGGGCACATGGAGGTGGTGTTATGTAACGTTTGATCTGAAGATGATATTCTTGGTCTCCCCATAGATTTTCTCCTTTATATTGCACACCATCGTGAGAGGTTTTATCCATTCTGCCGTGGGAGGCCTCTATGCTGCTGTGTGAGTACAATAGCTCTGATTTGGACCTTAGCCCATTTGTGGCTTTGAAAACAGTTTATGACTGTGGTTTTATCTGGTCTGCAGGTACCCCTCCTCTCAGTTTGGTAGTTTGACAGGACTTCAGTCTCTGATCAGTGCTCTCTTTGCTCTTCTGCAACAGCCTCTCTTCATGGCCATGATGGGCCCGTTAATGGGAGATCCTCTCTGGGTGAGGACTACAGCACACACACTGATATTTGTCTGATATTTGGAGGGAACATAGGGCTCTGGGAACAAATGGCCCTGGGAATATAGGGCTTTGGTGTGTATATATAGTGTTTGGTAATATAGAGATCTGGGAATATAGCGCTCTGGGAATATAGAGATCTGAGCATATAGTGGTCTTAGAATATAGTGCTTTGGTTATATAGAGCTGTGGGAATATAGAGATCTGGGAATATAGTGGTCTTAGAATATAGTGCTTTGGTTATATAGTGCTCTGGGAATATAGAGATTTGGGAATATAGTGCTCTGGGAATGTAGTGCTCTGGGAATATAGTGCTCTGGGACTATAGTGCTTTGGTAACATAGAGCTGTGGGAATATAGTGCTTTGGTAATATAGTGCTTTGGGAATATATTGCTCTGGGAATATAGTGCTTTGGTAATATAGTGCTCTGGGACTTAGAGCTCTGGGAATATAGTGCTCTGGGAATATAGTGCTCTAGGAGCACTAAAGGCATTCTTGATTGCAATCTCCATTGCATTTCAGTTCTGGTTCTGATGTATTTTTTTCTTATAAATCTAGTAACATCCACAGTGAATGCAGTACAGTAATGTATGTTCTCTGATGACCATGTTGTGTGCTGTGTACAGGTAAATGTGGGCCTGCTGGGTCTCAGCATGCTGGGCTTCTGCCTCCCTGGCTACCTGCTCTGTTATGGCAAGCATCTGCACAGGCAAAGACAGGAACGGGAGGATGACCCCAAGATCTGTCTCAAGATCAGCAACGGGAACAACGAAGAGGCCTTTGTCTGAACGTGGACTCGCACATGAACGGCATAAGTCAGACTGAGAGCCAGGAGGCAAGAGAGAGGAAAGGAGAGAGGAATGAAAATTACCCTCTTTCTCTTATCCATCTCCATCAGTGTTCCACTACTCTTACACACACAAACAGAAACACAGACACATGGGCAAAGCAGCAAATACAGTTGAAAGTGACAATGTGCCACTTAAATGTGTTTACACACTCTATAGTCTCAGTACCAGATTCCCTGGGTAAACCAAGAGCATCTGGATACTGGAAAATGTTCCTTTACAATTAAATATAGTGTTGTCTGTGTAGTTGGAATTCTCCTATGGATTATGAGTATCTAGCTACTCCATGTAGACCCCTCTCCTAGTTCTCTGTCCATCATATAAACCCAGATAACAAACCAGGTTATCCAGTAATACCTTTGTTTTTAGCTATGATTACCGTATTTACTGGGAGCAATTTTCTAATCCCTCTTCGATTTCTTGCCTCAGTTTCTGATCCTGGCCTATGTGGCTAGAATAAAATGAAAGGAGGATTAATTCTATAGCGATGATACCAAACAATATTGTTTCTCCTGGATTTTTTCCTAGTGGGCTTGATGAACACTGTGAATCACAAGGCACAACATGTGATGCTACCTGCACTGGCTCTCCTCTCATACACAACAGCTTATCAAAGAGCTCATAGTACTCTTGAATAAAACAGACATGGGCTACATCCACACTACCTATCTGGCTTGACATGTGAAGAGTGTGCAAAGAAAGAGGAAAGTAGAGAAGAAACTCCACAAAGATGTTATCCTGTCCTTTCTTTCTGGATTTGAAAAAAAAAAATCATATTCCTGTTCTTCATACTATGGATATATGGACATACAGTATTAAGATTCGGCCACCAATTGGACAGCATGCTTAAATGACAGAAGAGAAAAGGACTGCTACAAGTGTTTTCAGACATGCTTTATTGCCAGTAATTATGACTGCAACCTCAGTTACAGTATGTGACTTGACATTTCTGGTTCCTCCAGTGTTTACAATGATTTTATAATCACAAAAACAGGTCTTAGCCCAATGCTCCTGCTTTGTGATATTTTATAAATGCACACCAGGCCAGATCTAGCAGCATGCTACACACTAGGAGTGGGTGAGATGGCAAAAATATCATATTGCGATATTTAAGGACGTCTTCAAAATATTCGATTTATATCGTTATATTTAGTTTTGCTGATGTTTATCAAGACAGTAGAGCCATATTATGAAATATTCACAATTTAAGTATTTAATAAGGGAAAAGGAAACAACTGGTACAAAAAGAGATTTTTATTTTTTTTGTTGTTACGACGATAATGAAGAAGCACTGACTCTAGACACTGCTCATAGTACTCATGAAAGTGTATCATGATCTTAATATATCGCAGTATTGATGTCATATTGTCATATTGCCCAGCCTTACTACACACAGCACAGCATGGCCATGAGACTGCAGCTTTTCTTGAATGGAGCATATCCGAGACACACTGCATGTACTTAATTAAAATGATATTAAACAATGCGCTTTATAAAATTAATGCTTCTTTTTAAGATCAGCATTTAATCTTGAAAAAAAGTACCAAGCTGATTATTATCTGATTTGATTTGATCTGATCATTAGCAATGCAGAATAGATTGCCATGTGATATGTTTTGCAATATATTTAAATTTCAGATTATCAGAATGTTGCAGTAGTAATATTACTCTAAAGACATGTTTTGCTGTATGAGTGGCTCATAGACAGTTACTAGATAGTAAACAAGTGACTGTAAAGAAACTAACAAATTCACACATAGTACAAAAGACTGAACTTTACTAGCAATAATGTGCGACACTATATTGAATAGTTCTTAGACTGTAGGTATAGTACTGATTACCAGTGTGTCAGCGTGTTTCCACCCTCCTGCTCATTCAGTATTGAACTATACAGTTTGTTGTAAAGTTTAACATATAATTATTATTATACATGTTTTAGTTTCTTTCTTTCTTTCTTTCTTTCTTTCTTTCTTTCTTTTTTTTGTGTGAAAACTATTAGACTAGTAATAACTCTTTGTATGTTTTTACCTGCAATGTGGCATGACCCCATTCAAGTTGTGCTCCATCTCATGACCGTTTGTGTTTTGTGTTAATGGAGAAACAAGTGACACCATGGTATTGGTTAAAGATTGAGGATTTAGCTTGCTTCTGCTAGTATTTACTGTGCATGTGTGCTGTAATCCTTCTCCAGACACAGCCATCTAAGACCAATGCACAAAGGGCTGTTTAGACAGTCAGTCATCTGTGTGCTCAAGGGTTTTGGATGTTGTCCTGTTACTGTGTTTACCTAAATTAGTTCCTTAGTGTATCTTAAAAACATAGGTTACCATACATCCAGAGTTACACTTTTTGGCTAAACTTGAATTTACTTTGATAATCAAAAAGGGAGGTGCTTTAAATAATGCTGTATCTCTTCTCTAGTCCCACATTCATGTAGCTAAAATAAGGCTGAGATGCAGGGGTCCAGGCTGAGATTTAGTCCAATGTTGTCTTTCCTTAAATACTCAACTCCAACCCAGACAGAAATTACTCTCAGTGTTCTCATTTCAGACTATTTACCTCAGCATTTTACATGCCCTTATAAAATAGTATAAAAATGATTTGAGATGAGATTTTAAGTAAAAACATAATACACTTTCATGACTCGTATTGAAATGTCCGTCCTGTCAACTGCTAGTAATGAGATAGTCACAGCTCTCCCAGAGCCTATGCAGTGATTCATCATGTGATGTAAACATCACAGAGAAACATCTCTGTTGCCATAGTGAAGGAGTGCTGTGGTTAAAAAGTGGCACTGGTGCACCTTGACCTTTCACGAGGATGATAAATCAGCAAAAATATGTCCTTGCTGTGCATATAGACAGATAACAGCTTGAGGTTTCAACTTGACTGTACAATTGAATATATGACACTTGCATCCCTCAATCCTTGTATCTTACCAAAGGTAGACCAACACAGCTTCACTGATTTTTCCTCAGAGATGTTTCACTGTGATTTTCAGTAGAATGGATGTGAGATGCACAGAGAAACAGGTTAAATCTTTCTCACATTCTAGTGTTTGTTTCACTTTGCATAAAACTGTTCTCTGTAAGGAGATTACCTGGGTATAGAGTGTGCATGTGTCAGCTTTTACAGACTTGAACATGTTTCCATATTACAGATCGAATTTCACATTAATGTAGTACTGTAATAAAGCACAATGAATGTTGGAGTACAATCTTCATACCCCCTCCCAACCCCACCCCCAAATACAGGAAAAAAATGCACTTTTTTCACTGCCATACCTTAATTGTCCATCCTTAGAGTCATAATTCAAGTGTGTACATGTAGGTTTTTACACGTTTGATTGCCCCTGCTTATTTTGATTGATTGATCATTGATGGAAGTGCAGATGCTTTTGGGCTTCTGAAGTGTGGAAAGTAATATCAGCTGAAACACCAATGTTGTTCCTCAACTTGTATTTTGTACTTCATTGATTTGTAGCTTACTTTGTTACCTTTTTCATCTTTTATAGGTCTTTTTTCTGTTATGTGTGAAAGATTTTGTCTCAGTGCTATATATAGCATTTTGGTTACTTTGTTGTACATCACTATTTAGCACCTGTTGTTTGATTTTGAAATTAATTGTTTTAACCAAAAAATCAAATATATGAAAAATAAATATAAATTCACAATCAGTTTTCTATTAAAATATGGAATATGTCAGTTTGTGTGTACACATGCCTGTTCTGTACATCACACAGACACTATTTGGTTATTTCATTTTATTCTTTTTGATCCAATCTAACCAAAATACATGGTTTGAACTTAATAATATACAGTCTAGCCTAAATATATCCCAGTTCTCTTTCCATTTAATCAGTCAATGACAGGAAAAAAAAATTCCTAGCTATGACTAATCATTGCCGTAATCATTGGCATCTTACATGAAAATGAAGAGAGAGAAAAAAAAAAAAGTTAAATATATACCATATGCAATGTGTAACATTTTGTCAAACATATGGGAATGTGGTACCGTTTCATTTTAACATAATATTTTGACGAACATGTTTCTGCAAAATATTAATTTCAAAATTATTAGCACACCCACAATTAATATTTGGTGAACCAGGAAGAGAATAACAGCACAGAGTTTCTTCCAGTAACAACTTCCCTATGCACAACATTTCAAGCTCCTTGCCCTCTTCAAATCAGGCAATGGGGGTTCACATTGAGTTCAAATCCAAAATTTGGGATGGCCATTTTAAAACATTTTGTTCTTCCATAAAATTTTTAGTTGGACTCAAGAGTTTTTTAATGGCTCATTGGATAATTAAGGGTTCTCTGTTACCGAAAAACTTTTTTTTTTTTTGGAACCCTTTATGATAGGGAAATACTCTGTTGAAGGATTCTATACAGAAATAGAGATTGATAATAGAGATAACTAAAGAACTAAAACTAAAGAGTTTTTAAAATTGTAAATATGTGTATATATTTGGGTTTAATATCTTCTTGAAAAAAACAAACAAACCAACAACTCATACTGGGGCTAACGTATCCTTCACATATACTTCAGCAGTGGTGGCACAGTAGAAGTAGCATTAGTGCCTCATGGCACCATGTTCTCCCCATGTCTGTGTGGGTTTCCTCTGGGTTCTACGATTTCCTCCTGGCACCCACAACATACTGAGGACTGAGTACACTAAAATGCCCCAGGTATGAATGATTGTGTGAAAGTGTGTGTGCATGGTGCCCTTCGATAGACTGACTTCCCAACCAGGGTGTATTCCCGACTTGTGCCCGATGTTCGCAGAATAGGCTCCAGATGAATATCCTGGTAATTCTTGATGCCATACATCTTTATAAGAATCCCTGAATCACAAAACAAGCCTCAACAATACACCACTAAATAGGGTCCTGATTGTGACTTTACAGATTATAGAGCTGATGCATGCTCACGTGTGTGCATTTTCATGAAGGCTGCCAATAATTATGTTCATAATTCAGCCAAAATATCTGCAGTGCATACTTCCACACCTTCCTGACAGAGCTGTCAGTAGGCTACATGGAGGGAGACCAGTTTGGTGTGTTTATTCTGTTAGACAAAGACACTGGAAATGCTTGTTTGGGATCGAGAACGGGTTCAAACTGAAATGCTGCCTTCAAAACACTCCACCCTGTAACTCTTTTCTATTCTCTAAACACGTGGAACCAGAATTCCGCGTTTAAAAGCCTGAGTTGTATGAGTGGGTCCTACTGAGAGAAGACAGAGGGCGGGTCTGACTCTATCGGCCATTTACCTTTAGTAAAAGCACCAACTTTTTTTTTCTTTTTTTTTCTTTTTTTACTTGTTAGGTTAATGTAATGGGGCGGGGCCTTGATCTCCCACGAGCCGGCTCCACGGTGTTCTGTCCAATCGCGAAACGAGGCGTAATCGGCTCTGACGCGAGGGAGTGGTTGCCGTGACAACGCCGCGCCCCTTCGACATCTTTCAGGAAATGAGTGTAGAGAAATAAGAAAAGCAGGAACTCGAAGCACTTGAAGGCGGACGAAAGAGTTGCTGAAGGGGGAAGTTTGGCTTGAATGTTACGGACACCGGCGCAAGTACGAGAAGATGCTTATTAAGGAATAGTAAGTAATGATAAGTAGTACGATACTCGAAAATGCACCAAAAATAAAGCTTTTACAGAAAAGTAACGTTAGCCAGCTATGTGAGAAGAAGATGGGTGGCGTCAGCTTGAACTTGATTTCTGGCTGGCTAGTTTACCTGCTACATCTAAGTCATCTAATTCACCTGTTTCTCCAGTGTAGGTTTTTGTGTAGTTACGAGTTTGAATTTGTTTTTCAGTCCAACGTGAAACGCGAAATGTCGATGAAGCGGTTGATAGTGCTGCCCATTCCCCTGTGGAAGCTGGTTATAACTGCTAACATTACAGCTGCTAGCTAGCTCGCCATATTAATCAAACCCCGGTTAGTTTGTTCATACTGAAATGAATCACTGCACTGGGCACTGGCCAAATACACTGACATCTACCAACAGTTTGAGTTGGTGTAAACGGTGCTTGAATAAACATAAGCTTAAATAACATAGATTAAAGAAATAAATAAATAAATTAAAAATTTTTTAAAAAGCATATACAATCACAGAATGACTTTTTTTTTTTGAAAATGTATTTAATCTGATAATGAAGTTACGTTCGTAAATCGGTTCATCCCAAACTGTTGTACAGTAATCCACACCTGAACGTGCCGGTCACGTGCTGCCGACCTGTAGGTCACGCGTGTACGTCACTGCTCGTGCAGTTCATAGAGCGTGTGATAAAAGCACGTCATCACGTACTTTACCTTCAGCGATTTCACTACAAGATTAGCTTTGTTCAAGGTGCTATTTTGAATGCTGACACAGCTCTTTGACATTTTAAAACACTAGCAAAATTCAGTTTTTGCCCCTAGCAATGGAGCACAAAGGTCTAAGTCTTAAATCATTCAGGTTTTTCCAGAATATTTCATTAGTAGAGGAGTACTGGATATTTTAATCCAAATCAGGAAGGCTGGGTTTTATTTATTTATTTATTTATTTATTTATTTATTTTTTAAAAAGGAAACATTTAGTCTATTTGAAAAAAAAAACATGACAGTGCAGTTGTAGTTGTGTTCATTTCCAAAGCCTAGATTAAAGAAAACCTGTAAATCTGTCTTTTGTTGACTTTTGTAACGGAAATACATCTTCTGTCTTCCAGCCGAGTTGTTCTTCCCATTTCTGTTGAAGAGGTGAGTGTGAACTTTCCATTAACCCATCCAGACCTTTAGCGCTTTTAGTGTCATGCAACAGAGCAGAATTACTACCGACCCTGTGACTAAGTGTTCCCAGTTTACACAAACTCTGGGAAGTTCCTCAGTGGGATATACTAGCCAGGCCTATTATACCCATCTGATGTGTGCTTCATAAGCACTTTAGCTTTAATTTGTTGTATGGCATGCTGTACAAGTCAATGTTATCTAATCACAAGTAAAAACAGTGCTTATAATGATTTAATGAAGTATCCTAACCTTGTTCTTGTACTTCATGTGTCCTTCAGTCTTTTTCACATTGGCTGTATAGGCAGACTATATATCCTAAATATGGCGGCAGTGACACGGCCCTCTAAAGGTTGTGTTAGTTAATCACTCACATTACTCAGTAAATGAATTGCATTTACTTACTTGGGCTGCCAGTGTTTGAACCCACACACTGTTATGTATGTGCTATGTGAATGTGGAAGGAACCGTGTTGTCTCCGCTACTCTGCAGTACCAGGTGGCCCAGCTCTACTCGGTGGCTGAGGCCAGTAAGAATGAGACGGGAGGAGGAGAAGGAGTGGAGGTACTGAAGAATGAGCCTTATGAGAAGGATGGAGAGAAGGGGCAGTACACGCATAAGATCTACCATTTGCAGAGGTATGCACATCACCATTAAGATCATGTAAATGTGGATTCTTGAACACAGCGGTCCTAATTGCTCAGTGCTTTCATTCACTCTCACTGTCTCCTGTAGTAAAGTACCAGGCTTTGTGCGGATGCTGGCACCAGCATCAGCTCTGAAAGTCCATGAGAAGGCCTGGAATGCTTACCCATACTGTCGCACAAGTAAGTCTCACCGATCCAAATTTAAGCACAAAATTAATTCACAAATATTGACACCTACATCTGCAATCTGTTTATGTATATATTACAAATGCACTTACATGTGGTCTTTTTAACATGATTAAAGCATTGCTGGGTTAAAATGTCTTCACAAAAATGGCACTAAACTCATTTAAACTGTTTCTTTTCCATGTGCTGTTTTACTTCTACACACCATTAGTCCTCACAGTAAGTATCTTAGCTATGACCTGTCCCAAAGTAGTTGATTTCTACAAATTTGCATTCAGAGACTATAGTATTTCCTTAAAGTAAATGAATCCTTTTCACCTGTGTATTTGTGTAAAATGCTGCTGCTGTTCCATAGTAATAGTCAAGAAGAGATACACTATTATAATAATGATGCGATTGATAAACTTAAGATGCAGAAAGTTCACTAGAATTGAGCGTCTTTGAATTGCTGCTGAATGGAAAGTTAAAGAGATCCAAATTTTTTTTAATCACATTGTTCCTCTCTGCCCTATAGAATGAGTATATGAAGGATAACTTTATGATCATGATTGAGACGTGGCACAAGCCTGACAACGGTGACCAAGAAAATGTAAGTGGCCACCTATCTAATGAAGCTAACTATATCCAGACCAGTGCATATAACTAAAACCATTTAAATGTACTCTAGATACAAACCACATGACCTTTATCTTGTCCTTTTATATGTCGGATTTTTTTAGATAGAAAGTGTTGAATCTTGTAAAGAGATGGTCAGTGTCTCAGTATTCCCAATCTTAAATGTCATTTGTGCAGGTACATAAGCTTGATGCAGAAGCATGGAAGAAGACAGAGGTTGTTTACATTGATATTGCTGACAGGAGTCAGGTAGAAGACAAGGTAAGCAAATTAGAATGTCTTTATTGTATATACAGAAAATGGTAACCGCTACTAGTCCATTCATATTATTCAAAATAATTGCAGATCAAGTGGTGAGAAGAGATCCTATGCAATCACAATTCAATCTGCATACACAGAATTACTGAACCATCAAATTTCCAAAGACGTGTTAGTATTCGTCATGGCTATGTTTAGAATAAAGCCTTGACCACAGACCTATAATGTTAAGGCTTGGTGTTGTCACATCCCGTATCTCCAACTGTGAGTCACAGAAACATCTTATAACATAGACAATGACTTGTATACACACACACTAAAGACCCAAAAATGTTACATGGAAAATAATGTATTGGTCTAAAACACCATTGTGTAAAGACAGCTCATGGTTTTTGCTACTTGGCTTATCTGCTTGGAGTCTCCCTGTTTTCTTTGCATATGAAAATCAGTTAGACTTTAAAAGTGTGTGAAAGGTTGGAAGACTCAGCCAGAAGGAATATAAAAGGTCACTGACAGTGTTTAGAGCTGTTGTTTTGAAATGATCAGTGTCTGATAACTCTTAACTTCTCAGATAGGAAACTTGATTTAAAGAGAACAAGTCAGCAGAAGGGCAAATTGCTAAATAATGTAATGTAATTCAAGAGTAGATGCACTTTTGACTGTTTGCCAGAAAGTCAGCACTTTTTTTTTTTTTTTTTTTTTATCCTTACAGGACTACAAACCTGAGGAGGATCCAGCCACATTCAAGTCAAAGAAGACTGGAAGAGGACCTTTAGGACCTCAGTGGCGAGTGTGTATAATATACATTGATGTATCTGTTTAAAGCTATTCCATATTCTCTAGAAATTAGTATTCACATCCACAGTGCTGCATCCAAGCTAACCTGTTTTTCACTTGTGTCTAATTCAAATATAGAAAGAACTTCCTCAGAAGACCGACTGCCCTCACATGTGTGCCTATAAACTTGTCACTGTCAAGTTTAAGTGGTTTGGGTTGCAAAACAAAGTGGAAGGCTTCATCCACAAGGTATGTGTCTGCATTAATGAAGTTCATGGTGCCATCTTTTGCATAGCATGATTGAATTTATTTATATCAGTAAGGAAAGTATGTTCCTGTTCTTTATTTAACTGTCAGTTACTTTTTTTTTTGTCACATTGTTCGACTGAATGTTTCAGGATTATATTGTGACTGCAACACATTTACCTTTATCTGAGAAACGTGACCATTTCTTTCTTTTTTTTGTGTGTTGTGGTTTCTAGCAAGAGAAGCGCTTGTTTACCAACTTCCACAGGCAGCTTTTCTGCTGGATAGACAGGTGGATTGAGCTGACAATGGACGACATTCGACGGATGGAAGAGGAGACACAAAAGGAACTTGATAAGGTGCATTGTGTTTCAATGGCTTTTAACTGATGGAAATTTGATACATGGATGCCTTATGTTTTATTGCACGGATGATGTATATTATTAATAAAGCCTGTTTATAATAGAGCTGTATTTATGTAAGAAAAAAAATTAAAAAGCCAACTTGTGTTGCATTTGCTAACGTTTAAATTTCAGTGTAACTGTAAATTATTACCGCATAGCAAAGGCGTCATCAGTCAGTTTGGACCTTTCTGAACTAGCAAAAGTGTATTTAGAAATGTTTTACCAATTTTCGTGCAGTTTTCACAACAGGTCTCTTATTTTCCTCACCTTTAGATGCGAGAAAAGGACCCGGTAAAAGGGATGTCTGCCTCAGATGAGTAAAGGCCCTGCAGCTGGGACTTACAGTAGACTGCAAGTATACTAAGGCTTCTAATTACTGGTAGCTGAGTGCTATATCATTGGCATACAGAAACATCTACACTGCTCCTAGTCCTCATCAGTCAGCTACTGACTGTGTGGTTAGGTTGTCAGTGTCGGTATATTGGAGATTCCAGAAGATAGACACCACAATGTCTGCATGAATGATCCTGATTATATGGATTATGTCAAATATGTTAATATAGCACAAAGAAACTTTAGACTGTATATAGGATGGACAGCATGGCTCAGCTGATTTATTGAGCCAAAAGGTAGAATAGGAGGTGCCTTCTTGCTTACGCAGGAGGTGGAAATCGGAGATGGAGTCTGCGCAGTAGAGGCGAGAGGTGCGGCATCAATGAGATGAGGTGTCCTCGCTCACTGAAGTATCACTTAGAAGTGACTTCACTTATTAATGACTTGCGCAGGGTCTTTTCAGTGGGCATAACAGATCAGCATATACACAGTCCGGTGTGATTATCACCCTAAATAAACATCAATAGAAAATGTTATTGCACATTTAAAAATATTGATCTTTTAGAGTCTGCGTATCACTTTTCCTTAAAAAAAATAAAATAAATAAAAATGTCAGGCGCAATGTAATCAACTTTTATCCAACTTTTTAAATCTGTCCCAATTGTTTATTATACAGTTATTAATGTATTTGTAGTTCTTATTGTTTTCTGGAGAGGTGGAACATTTATACTATACGCTTATGGCACACACACAAAAAAAAGACTTCCCTGTAGAATGCACATTGTATCTTCAATCGAGAACTCTCCTTTCTTCTCTCTCGTTGATTAGTGGATTTAAAGGTTTAGTAATTCCTTAAAGTTGCCAGACTTTGATCAGCTTCTAGGACAGCTGCTGAATGTCAGATCAAGGAGACAACTGGGATGCAGAATAGAATCTGATACTGGCTTTTCACAAAGCAGGATATAAATTTCTCTCCATTCTGCCTTTCACTCCACAGGTCAGAGCATAGCTCAGCATAACTTTTCATATGACTGCCAAGACAAAGTCTCTCCCATGTTAGCCAAAGTAACAGCAATGCTAAGCACATCTAGCATCGCTGATGTAATGCTGATTGTGCTGTATTTTTAATCCTACAAGCTACATATCGAAAGTAGAAAAATGCTTGACCATAAATGCTTAACTTGATGAACTCTGGCCACTTTTTACGTATTATCAAAGGTATAGTATTATCCACCCCTTCAAGAACAATCCAATATCCAATAACTTCTATAAAACACATTTAGTGAAAGGAACAATATGAAGGTGCTCATTAATGTGAGGACTGACAGAATGTAACTGCTGAAACACTTCAGTGGTGTAAAATTTGTTTGTATTAGAGCTGGGACCAGTATGTGTTTGGGTGGGATTAAAATTATACTGCAGCAAACCACTAGAGGGCTGAGACACTCTGAGACTCATTTGGGTTTCACTTTTCAACTAAGCTCTCATTAGGTATGTTTACATGCGGTAGAGATGAAGTAGAGTGTTGAGGTATATGTTAACAGGTTTGGCTAGTTATTAGGGATGGCAGGAGGACATGGTGTGCTTCCAAATGGCATATTTATATTATTTAAACATTAATATTAAAATATCCTTGTTTTTAATGAGTTAGTGTCCTAGGCCATTTTTTTTTGTAGTTTCTTGGGCATTGCAAAACATTCACACACATTATTCTTCTGCATATGGTTTAAAAAAGATATGTTCATGAGTATTTAAATTGTTCATGTATATCTATAACTGTCACTCTGTTTTTGTGTTTTAGATATTGCCCAGTGAGCAGCAGTATTGTTTGTGTCCCAGGCAGTGCTCGAGAGGATGTCTTTCCTCTTGATCCACTCCATTATGGTGCCTCCCTCGAGTCCCTCTCCCACAACCATGGAGCTCCTACACATGATAAAACCCTCCTAATGCTGATTTCTACACTAAACAATAATATATAATTCTAATATTACTGATTATTCATTTTTAAGGTTATCAAGGTTTACTGCTTTTATTTTTAAAATGTATTTCATCACCACAGGCATTTCCCCTGCACGTTTTTATTGAGCTGTCTGACAACTAGGGTTTTTTTTTTGTTTGTTTTTGTTTTTTGTTTTTTTTGGTATCAGCACTGACACCACCACTGTAACACTGTTCTTACACTCGTTCTCTCACTTTGATTAGCTTTATTCACTTCTTTCAGCTACATTCACCCTACTATTGTGTGCTCCTAAGCTGCCTTAGGGCTGACAAAGTTGGTTACTCTCTGTGTGCGTGCGTGCGTGCGAGGTTTCAAGCTAGTACTTACTCCTAATCATGTCACCCACCACTTTTAAGTCTGAAAATGCTTGTCGTAAGCAGTATGGTGTAATTGTGTTTACATGAGGTAACCTCAGCCTGATTGAATATGCATCATGCATTTAAGGGAATGAGGTTATTTAGCGCTGATGTGACTTCACTGTAACAGTTACATCAGTGCTGTACTCATTCTGAATTTGGTCTGAAAGTTTGGAGTTGTCTACTTTGCCTCGATTTTAAACCGGGGTACTTAAGCTGGTTTATTTATTCACTGGGTATTTTTACAGTTTGTCAAATCTTCTGGGATTATGAAACACTGTCTAGGGCTGACATTTTTCTACTCTTCTGGAAATTCTATCATGATTTGAAATGGATCAATAAAATGACAGACTTATATTTGTATTGTTTTGTTTTAATGGGTGAGTCGATGTATTTAAAACTGTTAGTGTCAGTGTGTCAGTCTGGAATACAACTAACTTATTATAGAGCAAAGGAACAATCAGTGAGCTACAGTAAACTCCAGAACTATTGGCACCCTTGGGAAAGATGAGGAAAAGGTTATTAAAAACATTGTGGTTAATTAGCTTAATCTCACTCGAAAATCTGATATCTTACCTGTAATTAATGTACATTTTATTCAAAGAAAAATTTTTTAAGCCTTATTCTTTTTTTTCTTTCTTTTTTTTAAATAAACAAAACCAAATGTCAGGTATGGGCACCACTAGTAATTCTTGGGAACAAAATATAACAATGCATTTTCTCACTTATTTATGCCACTGGGTGATTCAGGCATTCAGGCATGTTTTCGGGTTGTCTGTACATCCAGGATTATCATTAGTGTAATCTCTCAAGGATTTATATGGAATCATCATTGTAACAAGCAGATGAACTGATTTAGATCTTGAAGTTGATCCAAACAGGGTCAAGGTCACAGCAAGGCCAAATGTGTAATTGTTTTTATCTTCCTGTTTGAAGATTATTTTACTGGTATCTGAGGCATACAAATTTGTAACAAGAAAGACTAGACTTGTTGGCAGTGGAGGCATCCCTGTAGATGCCACTGGCATCAAGTTCTAGTTGTTTAGAAATTCTGTGTGTTTAGGAATCCTTAAGCAGTCATCCTTGACTTCCTGCCTCACTGTGGTATGAATATGAGATGACGCAAAAGCCAAATGCCCTTGGTCATTCATCAACATGGGGAAGATTAGAAGATATACAAATGAAATGAGAAAAAATGTGTGTTGATAATCATTAATAAGGCAATGCATTTAAAAAAAAAAAAAAAAGTTACACAGCTGAAAATGCCCATATCCTGTATGGAGGAGGGTTAGAGGGGCAAAAATTTCTCCAAGGATCATGGGTGGAGATTTGTAGATTTATGGCATTTTGTGGTCACTGAGTCTCTAAATCTACAATTAGATGCTACCTTGATGGCAACAAACTGGCAATTCAGGAGAAAGACTTTTATTTCATAAAGGTAAGTGCCTGGAGTTCAAGTTTGACAGGAACCAGGGGTTTTGGCAACAAACACTGAAGGTAGGTTTCAGTCTAAAAGATCCCTCAGAAATTCTGTTTTTAAAGAAATTGAATACAAAGCTGATTTTACTCTGACGTTGTGTCTCATACTGACAGTCATTTACAGTGACACCAGTTTATGGTAGCATTGTTTGATTGCAGAAGTCATTGTTTGACTGGATATTATTTTGTTATCTGATTGATAGCACAATGTCAGTTTAGAGCCACAAGATAGCACCATAGTCCACAGGTCCTGTTTCCTTCTCTTTATAGGCAAGTTCCCAGTATTGACAGAAAACTTTTTTGTTTTAATTAAATTAAACAAATGAGCTTCTCTCATTTGAGTTTGTAAATTATGCATTTATATGTGGCTATAACTGCCTTATTTCACTAGCACAGTAGTGCTTGAGTTTAACCTTCTCTTGCCTTATAAGATGTTAAAAAGCTGATTCATGCTTTACTCACAGATTACTGTGAGGATGAACAGCTGTTTTGTTTAAAAAAAAATCCTTATGATTAGATTCAATTTTCATGATGTAAAACATTTAATGCTTTATAATATCTAAATGTGATTGTACATTAGAGAGTGATTAAATATGCAGATTTTGGTAAACCATCTACAGGTCTTCTTGAATAATACTGTAAATATAAAACTGATTAGGTTTAATTTTTCTTTTTTACAATTAAATTGTGCACCTTTCTCCCACATAAATTTTAGCATATTTAGATTTTGTTTCTTCCTAAAAGAAATTCATTATTATTAGGTTTTTAACTATTATGCTTTTTATCTACATTTTTCATTTGTATTTTTACTCATTTTGATTCAGTTAATATAAACATTTATTAATTAATTTCTTACTTTTGAATCCCACGAAAAGCTGCATTACATGTACAAAAACAAGTGTACTATAGTAATATAAAATAAAAAAAACAGGAGATAACTTCTTTCATAATGCACACACATAATGCTTGTTTACTCAGGCTGCATCTATTTAGTTTGTATACTGTAGAAATATTTACCGCAATCAGGATTAAAAGCATGTACCAACAGCTGTGATATTTATCTGTTACAGAGAGTAACAGCTATTTCAGGCAATGAGGGCTTTATATAATGCTGGAACACTTCACTTTCCTTTACTCATCAAAACACTGCATCCATGCCTTCTCTGTTTACATACTGAGAACCAGATGGCATTACCGGACTTATAAATAACTTTGCCCTCCCAATTAAATAAATACATTCAATTATCCACTATGGGTTGAATATGAAAATCACTCATCTGCATCTTTATAAATAACGTATAAAGAAATCATATTTGGATGGTTGGTTAGTGAAACTACACCGATCAGCCATAACAT
Source organism: Cranoglanis bouderius (assembly GCA_023630585.1). Lineage (NCBI taxonomy): Eukaryota > Metazoa > Chordata > Actinopteri > Siluriformes > Cranoglanididae > Cranoglanis > Cranoglanis bouderius. Next base: position 13,072,664 of record CM042540.1, read on the forward strand.
TAAAACCACCTGCCTAATATTGGGTAGGTTCCCCTTGTGCCACCAAAACAGCTCTGACCTGTCGAGGCATGGAGTTCACAAGACCTCTGAAGGTGGACCGACCAAAAACGATTAGATAAGCCTATCTATATTTAGTTTTGCCATGCTAGACTCACCAGTTTTTTGGTGGCGTGTTTACATCTAGGCTACTAATTACAGCTGTTAACTCTGTTTTGTTGTCAGCAATGCTTTATTATGTTTTTTCATTATATACTATAAAATGTAGGCAGTATATACATTTGAAAAAGACAACACATTTCTACACTCACCGGCTGCTTTCCAATCATGTTGAAGCAGTGCAATGCATAAAATCATAGATAGGAGTCAAGAGCTTCAGTTAATGTTCACATAAAACATCACAATTGGGGAAACATGTAATCTCAGTGACTGTGGTCGATGGTGCCAGACAGGCTTGTCTGAATATTTCAGAAGCTGCTGTGACCTTCACACACAGCAGTCTACAGAGTTTACACCAAATGGTGAGAAGTACATGTACATCTTGACCTGTGATTATATGCATTGGGCTGCTGCCACACGATTGGCTGACTGGATCAGAGCAGGAATGAACAGGTGTTCCTATTAAAGTGGCCAGTGAGTGTATCCAGCATTAATAATTAACATTATACATTATATTATTTTTTTTATTCAATAATAAATATTTATATTTTTAATTTCCATTTGGCGAGCTGCAAACCTCACTTCGTGTATTGAAAAATAAATAAATAAATAAATAAATAAATAAATAAATAAAGGAATTAGTTTGAAGCTCCTGCAGCTTCACACAAATTCCTTTGAATGAAGCTCCTTTGAATCCAGCTCCGCTGGTTTCAAGCACTGTCACCCTCCCAACAGTCACTCGTGTTATGTGGGTAAGAGTGCAGTATGCTAAAACGAGGGAGGAAGTGAAGGGAGCGCGCGTCGGATTGGGGCGCGAGCCGCTTTGAGATACGTGCAGTCCCGCACTCGTCGGCGCAATGCATGCTGGGGGATTTCAGCACAGCTGTCTAGAAAACCGTGACCTTGGCACTACTTGCTAGTCATCTCTTTTATTTGTAGTAACAACCCGCTTTCTAATTATAACTCTACAAGCATACTGATCATTATAGCTAAGACGTACAAGCACACTTGATGTCGTGAGGGATGAAAAACAACAACAACAACAACAAATGATGTTTGCATTTATTTAGCTACTAGACAAACCACGTGATGCAGAACGTCTGACTCACACTTATGCTAACTGCGTTTTAATGAATTGATTTAAACCTTGTGGTTATTTATATAACCAGAGTGCAAGCGCTTCTTTCTCAGAAATTGTAGGTTACATCTGGTCACTAAAATGAATTCCTCAAACAACAGGAGGTAGCATGCCAACTGATTCTGTGGAACTCCGGAAACATGAGGAGTAAACATGGGCTGATAGGACTTTTCATCAGGTGTTTCCCACACTGGATATTTCCTGTTCTTCTGTGTTTTGCACTCATTCCTATATTCCTACAGTCTGCGTGTTTCCTATACTGTCAATCAGCTGCGTCATGTTCTACTTTTCCAGCAACAACCCCATGTGTTCTTGTGCGTCACTGTAGTTATATGCATTTGTTTTCTTTATTTACTTCTTCATTTTTGGGTGGACCGACCAAAAACGATAAGATAAGCCTATCTATATTTAGTTTTGGCATGCTACACTCTGCTTTTTTGATGGAGTGTTTACATCTAGGCTACTAATTACAACTGTTAACTCTGCTTTGTTTTTCTACTCTCACTGGCCGCTTTCCAATCAGCCAATCATGTTGAAGCAGTGCGATGCCTAAAATCATAGACAGAAGTCCAGAGCTTCAGTTAATGTTCACATAAAACATCACAATTGGCGAAACATGTGATGACTGTGGTTGATGGTGCCGGACAGGCTTGTCTGAATATTTCAGAAGGTGCTCATCTCCTGTGGCTTTCACACACAGCAGTCTATTGCGTTTACACCGAATGGTGAGAAGTACATGTACATCCTGACCTATATTTGCATGATGCTGCCACACGATTGGCTGGCTGGATAAGAGCAGGAATGAACAGGTGTTCCTATTAAAGTGGCCAGTGAGTGTATCCAGCATTAATAATTAACATTACACATTATATTGTTTTTTGATTCAATAATAAATATTTATATTTTAATTTCCATTTGGTGACTTGCAAACATCACTTCATATCAAACATAAGGTTTTTCAAGTCACGTATTTTACTGCTATTTGTGTGTATTTAAAAAAAAATAAAAAATACAGCGTACTTTGGAATTTGTGTGAAGCTCGTGCAAAAGTGCAAAAGAAAACGGTGAAGAATAATTATGCATTAAATAATTTAAAAAGTAATAATTTGATGAAATAATATTATACAAAAATTACAGTCTGTGGTGTAATGACTTCCTGTGTGGGTTTGTGTGCTTTTGGATGCAATAATAGTGTAATAAGTAAAATACAGAACATAAACATGACATTATTTGATCTATTCTCAGGATGTCTGCCTTAATTTATATGGTTTCTCTTTGGACAAAGAGTTGCTACTTATTTATTAGAAACCTGTGTACCTTGTGGTTTTATGTTGTGTTATACTTGTTTTAAGCCTATTGGTAGATTTACTGACTGTTTTATGACTAGTGTTTATAGCACTTTTGAGTACCAGCACTTAATCGAACTCTTAAGTTTAGCTGTGTTTCTCATTCTACAATGATCTTGTTTATGGTCAGCTAGTGAAAGCTTTTTAACACTTGTATCCCTCTCAGGTCCTTTAACAGTTCTCTGATTTAATTTGATTCTCCCTTAGTTATTACCTAAGTCACTTTGAACAAATGTAAATTTGGGGTGGGGGGTGGGGGGGGGGGAAATCAGCTTTAATCGTGTACATATCTCATGTAAATGACTGCAGAAACACTGCTGCTATTGAAGATTACCATACACTTGGTTTCTGTGTTGAAAGTTGTTTTCTTAGCAATTTCAGTGACCCATGTACTGCCAGGAATTCCAGTGTCTCAGAACTGTTAGATTACATACAAATCATTAAATCGTGTGGCAGGCGAGGGATGAGTCACCTTCGTACCTGGAACTGAAATGCAGTCATTCTTAGAGATCAGGTTAAGATTGTGTATCTATTTTGTGTCTGACCTTACAAGAAAAATCCATAGTTGTTTCACAGAAAGTAATCACTGGAGAGCGAAAAAGCCACACAAAAGAAGACACACACAGAATATTGTTACTGTGTAGCTTCAGTATAAAAAACAACAGAGTGCAAAACATGAAAATGAATTTGACTCTTGTATTCTCTCATTAAAGGGTTCCTTCCATGCAATGGTTCTTAAAATGGGGTCAGTGAAGTATATCTGAGGGGGGGTCTGTGATTTGTGGTGGAGATCGTGATCAGTCACTGTTACAGTTATATTTGTTTATAAATTATAGTTATTAATAAGTCATTATTGCTATCAACTTAATTGATTATACATTGAATTTAATGGGGGAAAAAACCCCAACAACAACAATATTAAGTATAAATAAAGTCAACTTGACCTAAATACTAGGATACATGCAGTTTATATGATACAAAATGTTTCAAATCTTTTAATCCACTGTAATGGCTTCGGGTTCTGTTGAGTGGAATGTTCAGGAATAAAATACTCTAATTGCTAAACTCTGGGAGTTTCTCCCAAAAAGAGTCGATCCCCTGATTCTAGTAATTGAGAATTGATGCTCAACCCTAAAGCTTTGTAATAAGTTCTATACAAATCCATTCGTACAAATTCATGCAAAGACATTAAACTGTTTTATGACACGGTGAAACAGATAACAGCAGGTGAGATTTTCTCACTATAAAGTTTGTGGCCCATGTACATTAAATACTCCATCTAACAGGTGCAGACTATAAAACTATAAAAATACCATAAGAACAGAACTTGGTTCTGATTAAAACATCATATAGGCACAAGTGAGACAACAAAGAACTTTTTGTCTTGCTAATCTGTAAAAACAAATGAATAAGACAAACTGATATTTTCAAGGAACAACTGATCTGGCAGCACACATAAAGTTAATAAATGTGTCAAGATCCCATGTTGACACATGTTGATGTTAATACTATCAATTATAGTAGTATTATGTATTGACAAAATGACATTGCACTGCTTGTTTTACAAGATCTCATTTTCTGTGTGGGTTTTTCTCTTTTGAACTCGAGATTTGAGAAAATGATTGTGTGGAATCAATAACTGGAATTGACTCCATTGATTGCAGACACCTGAAATTTACTAATTGCTTCAATAAACATATTTGTTTAAATTATTCCTAATATTTGAGTAATAATATTACTTTGATCAAATAAATCCTATTTAATTTTTTATGCACTGTAAAAAAAAATGACCCTGCAATTCTATAATATTCTTATTGGCAACGACCATGTAGTTTTTGTAATTAATATTTACAGCATTCATACTTCTTCAGCATTCATCTTCACGCCAGTGCTTTCATTTTTTCCCATATAGACTACTGCAATTTTCTTTATTTTGGGATCAGTCACTCAACCTTGTCATGCCTGTAACTGGTCCAAAATGTAGCTGCTAGGCTTCTAACAGATACCAATAAAAGGGAAAGCATTCCCCCCACTGTGCTCTCCCTCCATGGTACTGCACCGAGCTACATCTCCGATCTTCTTTGCTCCCTTTCCACCTCCAGAACCTTATGATCTTCTAATAAGCAGCTTTTAAGCAATTATATAATTATATAGTTTACCATTGTTTATAAACTCATCCCCCAACAATAGTTTTAAATTCAATTAGAAAACTTATTTATTTTCCAAGACATTTGAATGCTTGTAAGGTCTCCATCATCCGGTTATCTATTTGTTTTTGTCTTGTTATTGATGGTCTTTTTTCTTTTCCTTTGCTGTCTCTCTATTGTTTTATTTAATCTATTTGATTTCTTAATTGTGTTGCTTTTTATTATTATTTAATTTTGTCTTAATCTAATACTGTTTTGATATTACTGTGCAGCACTTTGGTTGAAACTTGCTGTCTTTAATGTGCAAATAAAGCTGCAAAGAAATAAAGCTGTCTTGACTTGAATTGAATGCTCTTTTCTGGGGAGCAAGCTATCGTAGTTAGTATTAGAATGTTTGTGTGTGTGTGTGTGTTTGTGTGTGTGTGTGTGTGTGTGTGTGTGTGTGTGTGTGTGTGTGTGTGTGTGTCAGAAAGAATTAACCTTACCTCACCTGTTAGCTGTTGTGCAGTATGTAATGAGAGTCTAACTTGTTATCAGTCAGGGCTTCCAGTTTTTGATAGAACGTTGGTTATATTTTGCATTTGTAATTTTATAAAGTAGCTGCTGGCATCTATATGGATGACCTATTTAAACTAGCAGGTTATTAGATAGTAAACTTGTTGCACTTAGATGGTTTGCTGCTATTACGGAAAATAGGTTATTTTAGCTAAATCTAAGAAAATAAATTATGTAAGACAAGATAAAAAGATTAAAATGGCATCTTATTTAACTGCAAATTTAATCACAATTTATAAACTGCATCATTACTTCCATAATATAGCTTATAAATATAGAAAGGTTGTTTGCTACAGTACAAAGTAATACCAGTGCTGTAAATATGTTCCAATAATACCACATGAGCTGCTGTATTAAACTGTAAAACACATTTACAGTTTAAAAAAATATATATATATATTTATTGTATTAAATTGTTATGGTAATTCATTAAATGGCTTTATAGTCGTCTTCTTCTTTTCCTTTTGGCTGTTCCCTTCAGGGGTCGCCACAGCGAATCATCTGCCTCCATCTAGCCCTATCCCCTGCATCCTCTTCTCTCAGACCGACTACCTTCATGTCCTCCTTCACTACATCCATAAACCTCCTCTTTGGTCTTCCTCTCGGCCTCCTGCCTGGCAGCTCTAACCTCAGTATCCTTTTACCGATATATTCACTCTCCCTCCTCTGAACATGTCCAAACCATCTCAACCTGGCCTCTCTAACTTTGTCTCCAAAACATCTCACATGTGCTGTCCCCCTGATGTACTCATTCCTGTTCCTATCCATCCTCGTCACTCCCAAAGAGATCCTCAACATCTTCAGCTCTGCTACCTCTAACTCTTCCTCCTGTCTTTTCCTCAGTGCAACTATCTCCAAACCATACAACATCGCTGGTCTCACTACTGTCCTGTACACCTTTCCTTTCATTCTTGCTGGTACTCTTTTATCACACAACAGACCTGACACTTTTCTCCACCCATTCCAACCTGCCTGCACATGCTTCTTCACCTCTTTTCCACACTCCCCGTTGCTCTGGACTGTTGACCCTAAGTACTTAAAATCCTACACCTTCTTTATCTCTTCTCCCTGTAACCTCACTGTTCCACTTGGATCCCTCTCATTCACACACATGTATTCTGTCTTGCTGCAACTAACCTTCATTCCTCTTCTCTCCAGAGCAAGCCTCCACCTCTCTAGACTTTCCTCCACCTGCTCCCTGCTCTCACTACAGATCACAATGTCATCCGCAAACATCATAGTCCATGGAGATTCCTGTCTGACCTCATCTGTCAGCCTGTCCATCACCACCGCAAACAAGAAGGGGCTAGGAGCCGATCCTTGATGCAGGCACAGGTATATTAGGACCCCTGCTTTAATTGATATCTAATTGACATTGTGCTGGTAGAAAAAAATTATTTATTTAGTATAAACATTTATATTAAAAAAATTCTATCTAACCAAAATTGTATTAGGTTTTATGAGGAGGTCATGATCATCATATGATCATCATATCTCCTTTCCTACAGCTCACATCAGTACTTATCAGTATAGACCTTTGGCCTTTGAACCGTCCCTATGAAACTCTCTCTCTCTCTCTCTCTTTCTCTCTCTCTCTCTCTCTCTCACACACACACACACACACACACACACACACACACACACACACACACACACACACACACACACACATTCTCTCTGCTTTCTCTTTGACTTCAGAAAAAGAATCATTCTTCAGGAACTGAGTATGAAATTGACTCACACTTGTTTTGCTGAACAATCAGGTTTGTGAGTAGAGGAGACACCAGGCAGGAAATGGTGAGGTTTATATTGTTTTTGCAGGCAAATTTCTGCTGATTCATTTACAGTGCATCACTCAAAGGCTCTTTCCTCCCTTTATGAACTCATAAAGATGATATATTTGTAAAACATTAGTGTGCCCATTATGGTTATAAATTAATGTTACAGAGGATTTTCTTTTTTGTGTTAATAATCAGTCAGTAAGTAAATGATAAATAACTCTAAATTGATATGACTATGTATATGACTATGTACTATGAAAAATGTTTGTGCAGGGGTGTCCAACATCTCACTGTCTTAGTGGACACAGCGTTTTCTCTGTTCTATGGACTTATTTTGCACAATAGAGGAAAAAAGACAGAGAGGAAGCCACATGCTGCTAGACATAGGGTGTGTGTGACTGTTAACACATAAATAGCCTATTGAATATTATGTGGTTAGTTTGGTTGGGTGGCCAAGTGTGTGTGTGTGTGTGTGTGTGTGTGTGTGTGTGTGTGTGAGAGAGAGAGAGAAAGAGAGAGAGAGAGAGAAGCCACTGATATTTGACCTGCATTAGTATTTCTCAATCCCACCTCCTGGAGCCCCCTTGCTCTGCATATTTTCATTTTTAGAACCCACTGCACCTACCTGTTATTTTAATGGGCGTGTTTATTAGTTTGGTAAGGCTAATTGCAAAAGTTTCCAACCTTTAGGACAAAATAACAAAGACACAAAATTATTTTATCCAACAAGACATTTAGCATGTTCCCATATGTTCCCTGATTAGCTCAAGTAAAAAACAAAAACAAACTCAACGATCAGTTCAAAAGTTTGCATCTCTCTTTCTGAATGTGATTACAAATATTGTATGCCCACTTTCTGCCTTTATAACTCATCTTGTGAGCAGCTTTTGGATCCTTTCAACTGTTACATTTACCCTATTTGACACGTTTGTTAAAACCAGATGTCACAAGTGTCCCAGGCACTGCCTTCTTCAGATCAGGTTTGTTCGCCAGACCTCTGATGTTTTTGGTTCTTCTTAAAATATTTTATATTTGTGTTTGATTGTTGCCTTGTTGCCGGATACACCATATTTCATTTTCAACTTTTGGCCTTTTTTCCCCCTTTAACTTAGAAACAAGTTATATTAATATAACAATAATTACATTTATATTTATATTACAGTGGCTATAAAAAGTCTACGGATCCCTGTTAAAATGACAGGTTTTTGTGATGTAAAAAATGAAACCAGGATAAATCATGTGACACATGGTGGTGGCAGCATCATTCTACGGGGCTACTTCTCTTCAGCTGGGACTGGGGCTCTATTCAAGATAGAGGGATTCATGGAAAGGTCCAAATGCCAATCTGTTTTGGCACAAAACCCACCCTCTATTAGACAGCTGAAGATGAAGAAACATTTAACTTTCCTGTACAATAACGACCCAAAGCACAAATCCAAGTCAACAAAGTAATGGGTTAAGAAGAAGGTGAGTATTTTGGTATGACCTAGTCAGAGCTCAGATCTAAATCCTATCAAGCTGTGGAATGAATTGAGGAGGGCTGTGCACAGAAGATCCACTCGCAATTTGATAGATCTGGAGCGTTTTTGCAAGTCAGAGTTGGTAGACTCTTACCCAAAAAGACTGAGTGCTACAAGCAAAATGAGTTTTAACAAAGTATTAGTTATGGTGTTATTTATTGTTCTTAGTTATTGTATGTTTTTTTTTTTTTTTAGTTTTTTCCTCCCCTGAAACATTACTAGTTGTTTACTTGAATTTTGTTGGTTGCTATATCACACTGAAGGTGGAAGAAGTTCTGACACGAGAGCCACTGTAACTACACTTATGGCCAAGAACATTTCTACCCTTCTGCACGCAGTGTTTAATAATTAGGTTTATTCTGTGAGTTAAGTTTGTTGTTTATTCTAAGAACCGTCATGAAGATCCATTTGTTGTTGTCGTCGCGCGGGCCCTGTGTCACGTGATCAGTGCGCACGTGTGAGCTGCAGAGGCGCTGATGGAGAGTGAAAGAGGGAGGGGTCGAGGGAGAGACACACACACACACACACACACACACACAGGCTCTATCTTTAACGACTCATTACTCTCTGTATACGTGCACTATATAGGGCGTGAAAGAATTGACTTTACACCCTAAGTGGTGTACTATGTAGTGCAAAAAGGAAAGCCGTGAATTAGCCGTGTACTGTCTGTAGCGCCCTATCTTGTGTAATAGCCGGCTTGGTGGTCATTTATACAGCAGTGTACGCGTGAAGGTAAGTGTGCTCGATTCAAACGCTAGTACAGCTTCAAAATATGACAGGTCCTAGTTATATGTAGCTTAAATAGTACACGTTACTTATCCCAAATAATCGCACTTGAAGTTATACTTCGGTTCTGCTGTAAATACAATTTGCTGTGTGTCAGTTATAAAGCTATTTCTGCTCAGCATTTGAGATTATATCTTGGGCAGCATGCATGCAGTAATACCTGCTTTATAGCCTGCTGCTCCATCTCTATATGGTTACTGTAAATGTGCATGTGTTCAGATCACACTGAGCTCTTGCGTGGGTTTGGTGTTGGTCACTGACTGTGTGTGTGTGTGTTAATAATTAGTTATTTATTTGTGCCGCCAGGACTATAACTTGTCTAGCCATGTAACTAAGACAAAGTGTCATTATGCGCATTAGATGCATGAAGTTTGTAGTGTAGTATCATTAGCCCGACTTACACACCTGCACATGCCTGAACTGAAAGTGGAAGTAAATTAGGTGCGTTTGCTTGAGAATTTTTAATTCCACCCGTATACACGAATAACGCACGCAGGGCGATAAACTAAAGCAGTCCTGTGTTTCCTCCTTCAGCGTGTGAGAAGTTTCTGGCCGCGGTCCCGTGGCTCCGTGCTAACAGCGCCGCCAGTTGTGCAGCACGCGGCTATGTGCACTAAGCACTGGGTGGAAAATGAGGATCGGACGTGAGCTACGTGCGCATCCGGGAGCAGACGAAATGAAATGGAGAGCTCGGACAGTAGGGACTTTTTAAAAGAAAGCTCTTCGTCTCACGGACCCGATAGCGTTTGTGTCGAGTGGAAGGAAGCGGCCCGCGGCGGCTCTGCGGCTACGATCATGGGCCTGACCACTTACTGCAGCCCGTCCGCGCCGGCCGAGCTCCTGGGGGGTCTAACGCCCAAATCCGGAGTCTCAACCCTGCAGCAAGAGCCGCGAACCAACGGCGAGGCAGTATCAGCACTGTCAGCTCTAGGTGGGAATTGCAACGGATTTCCTCTACAAGCAGATTCCTGTAGGCAGAAGAATGGACCAAGCGAGACGCCCAACGGCCCAACCGTCTGCGCCCTGCGGCCAACCGACAACTGCACCCACCACATGAAGCGAGCAAACGGAGATTTGAAATGCAGAAGTCAGCGATTGAAAGATGATGAGATTATCTCTGGGGATGTAGGTGGAGCCCGAGTGCATTTGGGGTCAACAGAGCACTTTGAGGACCTTTGCCCGCCTCATGGCTGCAAAAAGAGTCGGCTAGAAAATGACTTGAAAACAGAAAACGTGAAAAGCACACAGTCCGCAGGCCCTTTTCCGGGCAACAGCCAGCATCCGAATCTCTGTAGCAGCTTGCACGGTGTGTCCCCTCCTGGACGAGTCCACAAGAATGGGCGCAGTGTGGTGACCCAGACCCCAGCACCAGCTGGCGTGATGCCTGCAGAGGTGCCCTCCGTCCCGCCGGCGGGTGGAGTTGCGACCAGCTGGTCCATGGAAAGTATTGCCCAGCTTTACATAGTGCCTTGTATGAAATACTACGGCATCTGTGTTAAAGATAACTTCCTTGGGGCACAACTGGGTGACCGTGTGCTGCAGGAGGTGGAGATGCTGAATCGGAGTGGGAAGTTTCGTGGAGGACAGCTGGTGAGCCAGAGAAGCATCCCGTCTAAGAACATCCGCGGAGATCAGATAGCCTGGGTGGAGGGTGGAGAACCTGGCTGTGAAGCTATTGGCATGCTCATGGCCCATGTCGACGAAGCCATCATGCACAGTTCAGCAAAAGGACAGCTTGGGCAATATGTTATTAATGGCCGTACCAAGGTAAGATATAGGCCTGTATGTGTATCAGTAGCTGGATATCAGTGTCTGGATACAGAGCAATCCAGTCTCTTATGTTTACTGTCTGTAGTTCATACACATAGTAATTGCATCTCATTTTCCTGTGCAGTATGCAAATAAACCACTTTGGTATGAAGTGTGTGGGAAGTCAGCTGGATTCCTACAACGTGTGCATTTACACCTAGTTTATTAAAGGGATACTCAACCGGTTTTCAACCTATTTTCTATCCACTACATCTGTACCTTGTTTGATTATCACAGACCAAAAAACAAATATATATATATATATATATATATATATATATATATATATATATATATATATATATATATATATATATATAAAACACATTTCCCTGAGCTGAGAGAAGAACAGAAAGCCTGTTATTCAAAACTAACTGATAATGGACACCCAAGGGTAATTGTTGAATTTTGTCATAAATTGATTAAAATATGTGACTATATAATGGGGGGGGAGGGGGGAACAAAAAAAACTAAATACATTCTAATAATAAAGGTCTGAGGATGAAACAGCCATAAGAAAATGAAGATGTTATTATGTAGTTTTATCTAAATTTCTACTATTGGAGCAGTGCAGTATAGAGTAATTCTGATTACTTCCAGTTTGTGGTATTCAAACTGAGTCACTTGTTTACTTTAATTTGTTGACTATGATGGTAAAAAAAAAAAAAATTTTTTTTTTTTTTGCTCTTTTCTCAGTAGAGAGTAACGTGTTGGAAATCTTTGTCAGTAGTAATCACACATGTGCTACATATGCAGTAGATGTCTGTGAGGTTGAAAAATGCTGGAATATTCCCTCAGTGTGGATAAAACTAGATTAAAATCCAATCATAGCATTTCACGTTAAAACAAGCTGTAATTGGCGAGATCACGCGGATAAATGTAATGCTTACATACAGGTTTGTGTAAAAAGTAGGGGTTGGAGAAAGAATCAATGCATCGTGATTCTTTGTCGAACGATTCTCAAAAGTTCAGAATCGATTCTGCATTCAATTCATTTTTAAGCTGGCAATACTGTCATACAAAGATTCCAACTATAAACAAAAAGTATAGAAACTCCAATTTTGGTTAAAATGTAAAGTTGATGTATTTGCACAGCAGAAGAATTAATTAGGAAAAAATGTATATCAAGAATCGTTTTGGAATCGGATCGTGACTCCCAGAATCGGATCGGATCGTGAAGTGCCTAAAGATTCCCACCCCTAGTAAAAAGGCGCCATTAAATGTATTGGTCTCACAAGATCTTGTAGATTGTACACGTGCTACGTCTTGGTGCGATCAAGACCTAGTTCCTCAGAGTCTCAAAGCACAGAGATTATAGTGTGACAGTAAAATGTTCAGTGCGGCAGCAGAACTACTGCAGTGATGGGGGCCTCTGCCTACGTTGCAGTCCATGCAAACCTAGTGTTAGCCTTGTGATTTTATATGAATAAACCAAATGGATCCACTTCATGGTTATCAAGTGTTATTGTTCTTTTATAAATAAAGGCCCTTTCAAACTAACACACACATCAAATATAGATCACATAACTTGTAATTTTAAGGGAAACGATGCTTGTTTCTAGGGGTGTGACGATACACTTGGCTCACGAGACGATACACAATACTGGGTTCACGAGAACGAGACGAGACGATATTTTAACCCTATTTTAAAGAAATCTTCAATGACGAAATATATGACTGGAAAAATAGGCTTTTATTCGAATGAAAGTCACAAAATGCAAAACAATGCAGGTGAAAGGTTTTAACTAATCATCTTGTAATGAAAGTCTGACTGGCCGTGGCTCTAGCACTTGACTGTGGAAGTTGAGATGCAAAGGCATTTGTCAGCATTGTCTGGCCTTTCAGTGTTTTCTTCACAGGTGCGGTTGATTTTAGTAGAGAGCTGTGGTGGTTCTGTAGGTGTCTTTGCATAGTGCCCGTGTTAGCCGAAGTGTACGGCACTATTTTCTTACAGTACATACATATTGTTCGTGCCTTGTCTGTCACTCTGTCACTGTATATTGTTTTCACCGGGTACCCAAAATGCTGCCACACAAACTATTTAAAAGTGGCGGGGGGCATCTTCTGTGCTATAATTTCATCCTCACACTCTGTCATGCTGATATCGTGAGACAGCTTTTCACCTCTATGAGAAATATCGTCACGTTTTAATATCACGAGATCTCGTCACACCCCTATTTGTTTGTAGTTTTGTAGAGAATATTTATTATTTGGAAATAGGTCTTTGTATGATGTCAATCATCTGATAGGAACAACGTTATCTAGAATTGGAATTACGAGCTGATGAGCCATTATAGGTTTTATCTAGCACTAATTCTATGTAATAATATCATGTTGCATTAATATTATAAGGTTGTGCTTTTAAAAGCTGTGGAAATCCCCCCCAACCCACCAAATAGTCAGTGCAGCAACTGCTAATGTTACTAGTCTATTTATTGAACCTAGGGCTGGGCGGTATGACGGTATATACCGTTACCGCGGAATAAAATGTCTACCGTTACAGATTTTTCTATTCCTTGTATACCGCGAAATGTAAATAAGTGGGCGTGGTTAACTTTGTGCATAGCGCTCCGGCACGTGAGAACGATCGAGAAGCTGTACATAAGAGTAGTTGTGAGAGGAAAAACATGGAGAAAGATAAGCACGCTGATGAAGAAGTCCCACAAACCAATCCTGAGCAGGAGGAGGGACTTGTTATGAAAAGAGGCGCGACATCGGTGGTATGGACGTGGTTCAGGTTTACAAAATCTGACAAAGAGCAGAAAAATGTTATTTGCAGACTGTGTCGCACGAATGTTCCCGCTAGCAGCGGTAGCACAAGTAACCTGTTTTATCATCTTAAAATGAAGCATGTCAAAGCATACAATTGATTTACAGTTGATTTACCAGAATGACTATTTTTTTACGTGAGATATATCGTTACCATGAAATAAAATGACTCATTCCGTGAAATTGATTTTTGGTCATACCGCCCATCCCTAATTGAACCATAAATCTACATAAGAGCCTGTAGTGTGGTTACTCAAAGAAAGCCAACTTAGCTAGGAACCTCAGCTAGCTAGGGAGTTACGTTAGCTAGCAGATTTTCTCTGTAAATATTAGTCAGTTATGTTTGCTTGCATGTTTAGGCTGTTTTTTGAACATTGTTCAGTTAGGCAAATAAGGCGACTCGGTCATATAAGTCACTTTACACTACTGGGTGTCTTTAAAGTTAGGAACCAATGAGAAAAAAAACTACATATTTAATTTCTTTTCTATTTATATTGATTAATTATAGTATTTATTATTCATTTGGGGCTGCAACTAACAATTAATTGCATAATCATTAATCGGTTGATTTTTTTTTTTCCTTTGATTAATCGGATAAAATAAATTCGGTACCACTTTTTCATTCATTTAAAATAAAATCTACAAACTGAGTGTTATACATATAAGCTATATATAGGCTAAGCTAGTTACACACACACACACACACACATACACACACACATTATTATATTATATATAATTTAAGTATTTATGCGTTATTTTTTGTGGATGCACAAAAAAGCACTGATAATTAAATTACAGTTCTAAATTAATAATAAAATCTCACTTTCAGTAACAGTAAACTGAAGAAATTCATTTTCGTTGACTCTGGGTATTCTGCTAATGTTAGCGGCGTTGCATTACGTGTGTTTGACGCCGTGTGCCATCGACTGGGAAACGGCTTATACTTCCGGTTAGTAAAAAAAAAAATGCTAGTTCTCCATTTGAGACGATGCTACCCTTCTAAAATTCATACACTAGTCGGTAGAGTACATAGTGTAAGTACAAAGTGAATAGTATGTTATTTGGGACACAACTTTGGTCTGTACTCTCTGCCATCTTTCCAATGTGTGTTTTCAGAACAGAAGTCCAACAGACCAACTAATCGATAATGAGTTTCATTGACAACATCGATTAGTTGTTGCAGCTCTACATGCTCTATAGAGCATTCAACCAAAGCCCTTTTCGATTCACGTGCGTCGAACAGGAGTACAGCTAAAAGGTCTCGTTTACCAACAAACATCACTGCGAAAGTCTGTGCAAAACAATCTCATGCAGTTGCAATTTCACCAATTCAAGTAGTTTTTCCCGTTAACAAAAAGCACAAAAAACTCTGCAAATTGCATCACAAATCAAGCATTTTTGCCTGCAACAATCACAAAAAAAGAAAAACCTCAGTGAATTCCTGTATGGACAGCTAGAAGATAAAGTCCTGGTGATGTGGATTCTGGAAATGTGATCTGAAAGTCCTTTGAAGAGACATGAAGAGATCCAGTTAAAGACCTTCTTGAGGTTAATGGCAGCCAGATGAACGTGCAGAGCGGTAGGGTGTAGGGTTGAACGGTATACCAGTACTACGGTAGTATCGCGATACTAAAGCTTCAAAATACCGCCGATGCCGCTGTGTTTTCTTTAAAAAAACAGTAGCATCGTCAATACGATAGTACCATAAGTAATGTTGTATGTGCGGCAGTTAATCCTGTTTTCACTAAAATGTCACATCTCGCTGCTTTTGCTGGAATACACAAAGGTTAGTAACACTTCATCATTTAACCTAAATTCTTTACCTTAATCTTTAAAGATTTCATCTATTGTTCCCTAATGAAATCATGCAAATGGAAATTGTGCTCAGAGTACTAAGAATGAACACAACATTAGGAATAAATAACTGAATTTGGAAACAAACTCCAAAAATATCATAAAATTGGGAACGTTAGCACGCTTACTAGCAAACCCGGCTAATTTTAGTATTTACAAACAGCAGTTAGCATAATGTTAGGAAGTTGGTTAACTAGGCAGAAGGTGGAGTTTCATGCATGGTCTTTCTTCCAAACTTCAGTTATTTCATTGAACCTAAATTCTTTACCTTAATCATTAAAGATTTCCTGTTTGCTAGCAAGCGAGCTAACGTTATGCTAACCGATGTGTGTAAATACTAAAATTAGCCGAAGCAAGCTAACGTTATGCTAACTGCTGTGTGTAAATACTAAAATTAGCCAATGCAAGCTAACGTTATGCTAACCCTTGTGTGTAAATACTAAAATTACCCGAAGCAAGCTAACGTTATGCTAACTGCAGTGTGTAAATACTAAAATTAGCCGGGTTTTCTAGTAAGCGAGCTAATGTTCCCAATTTTATGATATTTTTGGAGTTTGTTTCCAAATTCAGTTATTTATTCCTAATGTTGTGTTCATTCTTAGTACTCTGAGGACAATTTCCATTTGCATGATTTCATTAGGGAACAATAGATGATATATTTGGCACATTTAATTAGTTGCTTGGCAGTTGTATGATTGTTCTCGAGTTTTTTCCAATAGCCAGTTATTCATTCTCATTAATAACGTATTCAGAGGAAAATTCTGTTTGTCTGTTTTCATTTATATGTATGTATTTATGTAAATTTGGTGGTACCATTTGCGTGGTATTGTGATACTATTTGGTATCGTGATACTTCAGCTGATATAGTGTCGTAAGATATGTTTATGGTATCGTGACCACCCTAGTAGGGTGAAAGCTGAGACTTGCGGTAGTGTGGTAGTGAAGTAACGGAATTAGGGTCGCAAAGTGGGACATCCTTATGAATAATACAATAAATGATCATGTATTGGAGTGACACTGCCTGTCCATTGAAGGACCCAAAGGACAGCAAGGATTTGCTCCCATGAGTTCGAGACTTACCAGACGCTTTGAGAGACATCACACGATGTGGCAAACTCATCTTGCTGATAGAGTCCTAGTGTTGTTTACCTTTTACAGCTCCGAGGTCAAGCATAAAAACACTCTGATTGAAATGAATTCCCTTGTTTTTTTAAACTTTCTGCAGTGCTCGAGTTGTAAATGCAGGAAGAGCAATACTGCATTGAGGAAGAGGGTGAATGCACTAGATTGCTTGACCAGGTGTCCAGAGCTGTGAAGAGCGGTAGCTGTTTATTGCAGGCTGAATCAAAATGCTACGCAAAAAAATATATATATATCAGACGGAAAATTCAGCAAGTGACGATGGCTGGAAAGCCCTTTGTCTGATGTTCTGAAGTAAATGAGAAAACGTTTGATACAAACTGAAACGCTTGGCTTTGGCACAGTGAGTGTCATGTAGAAACATCATTTGTGAAGAAAGACCGAGAGATCGGACTTTATAGGAAGTTGGTTAACTAGGGAGAAGGTGGAGTTTCAAGCATGGTCTTTCTTCCAAACTTCAGTTATTTCATAACTCTCTTTTTCTCTGCTTTATTTTCCACTTCATATTTTTACTGCCTTTAAAACAAACACGGTGTCTTGTGCTTACTTTCATCAAATGAGATATTTGATCAAATGAGATGTGCATAGTTACATTTCAGTTTGAAGCTCCGGTATCACTACTGCTGTTTGTCTGTTTGTGAACATATTACAATGTCCTTTGAATATTTATTTAGAACCTGTTGATTTGTTATCTAGCTGTGTTTGGTTATTTTGTGGGTAATTATAATGGTCAGTAGTGGCTGGCTTGTGAAAGCGAAGCAGTCTTATTGCACATCCTCTGTTACGTTGTGCTGTCCTAGTCTCCTCATTACCGAAATTGTGAGGGTGAAGAAGTATGCGCATGGTAATACTAATTTGGAGAGGTGGGCTGGGTAGAGCCCTGATGTCTGTACTGGATATTGTCTTGATGAACCTAGTGCAGATGGTTCAGTGTTTTTATGAGTATTATTGCACTGCAGCCCTTTTTCATAACCCAGACACAAAGCTTATACTCGTGTGTTACTCAACTAATACAGATTGTTGTAAACAATGGCAGACGTCATCATTTGAATCTTGCCTATGTAAAGTATGAAGGAAGTTATAGGCAGGGTGATGTGATGTAATCAAGTGTACTCATGTTTTAGCGCTCTGAATGTTTTTCACTATTTAGGGAGCAGAATGTAGTGGCACTGTCGTTCTGCAGTGCAGCTGTCCTATCAGCTACTAGGATCAGAGCTTCAGGTTTGTAGACTTTCTGTCAGTAACTACCTGCAACCCTGTACCAAAACAATGCATTCTTACTGCATCTGCAGCCCGCAGGTGTGTGTGTGTTTGTGTGTGTGTGTGTGTTGGTATTTGTTGTGTTGCTCTTTCTGTGTATTTGTGTCTTCGAGTGAGCGCTTATCAAAACTTGACTTATAGAAGATACATAGTTTATATTACTGTTCCTCGAAAGAAAGGCAATAAAGACAACGCATATAGCAGGCTATTCACAAAAACATTGTGTAGCATTCATTGAAGTAATCTTATAAACCAGACAGGTCTGACTTAATGTTGGCAACACAATTCAGTTGAAGGTTAATGCACGTTCTGTGTGCCAAATAGCAAACACACTTGCTCAGAAAATAAAGTTTGAGCTATGCATGATGACGTATTTGACCCAGATGCAGTCTGTGAGTGCTCCACCATGCCCGTCAGCCCACATCGATAGGGAGGAGTGGAGCTGCTCCTATGACGTAGGTCTGACTATTTGAGCTAGTTGGGTCATGGCAGTATGTACTGTTCCCTCTTGTCCGTGATGCCCACTGATACCCCTTGCATTCATCACTTGACAGGAATACTGTCCATTGCAGAATTATTGGCACCCTTCATAAAACTGGCCATTAACATTAAGCATAATACAGGGTGTCCCAAAATTCTCCATACATAGGGGATTAACACTTTTGCAGAATTTTTTATTTTTTATTTATTTTTTATTTTTTATTTTTTACAAAACTTCCTCTGCATCATTGCCATTTCTTTGTTAACACACATGGAGTCGTCTCTCCCAACTTTGGCTCCCAGTCTGGCAACAGTGTCGTAGCATGTGCTTGCCATGCTTCCTGTAACAGTCCATCGCAACTTTGCGACAGCCCGAACCAGCCATGAGAATGATTTCAATACATCCTTCTTTTGTCAAAGGCATTCTTAAAGGCTATCTGGAAAAACATATATAAATTAAGTATGAAAAATTTTGGATGATATTTTACTAGAAAGTGTTAATTTCCCCTGTGTATGGAGACATTTGGGACCATAATTCACAATTTTATTCACATATTTGTCCTAACAAAAATGTTGCAGTTTGAAGTACTTTTTAATAATTAGTCTCCAAAATATACATGCCATAACTACTCACGTCAGTCATTAATTATAACCCTACGTTCAGCCCTACTGGCAAGTGACAAATTGCTTGTGTCACTTTTAATTGGTCACTTATGGGTGTATAGTGACCGCTATAGTGGACATGCACTTTTTTTTGATGTACATGTTACATGCTGGACTTTGTTTTATTTTTGTTGGCAGATAAGAAACTGTACTAGCTACACTATATTGCTAAAAGTACCTGACCAATCACATCCATGCTTTTTGAACATTGCATTATAGATTTAGTCCCCCTTTGCTGTTATAATAACTGACACTCTTCTGGGAAGAGAATGGCTGTGTTGATTTGCCCATTCAGCCACAGGAGCGTTAGTGAGGTGAGGCACTGATGTCGGTCGCAAGACCTGGCACACAGTCAGCATTCCGTTTCATCCCAAAGTTGTGGGGTTCAGGTCAGGGCTCTGTGCTGGCCACTTAAGTTCTTCCACTTTAACCTTGGGAAACCATGTCTTCATGGATCTCGCTTTGTGCTCAGGTGCATTGTCATACTGGAACAGGTTTGGGCCTCTTAGTTCCACTGAAGGAAAATCACAATACTACAGCACAAAGACGTTCTAAACAAATTGTGTGCTTCAAACAGTTTAGGGAAGGTCCACATATGGGTGTGATGGTCAGGTGTCCACATACTTTTGGCCATACAGTGTATGTACACTCACCAGAGACACCAATGAGCTCTGCTACTTCTGTCGAAGCTTTAATTTTCTTCATAGCTCTATACACGTTTAATGAAAATTTTGCATATGACAGTAAGGTGAAAACACAATCGTAAGTTTTTCTTAGATTTTTGTGCGTCAAGCAGTGAATTAATTGCAGTTAAGTTGTGTGTGGGGATTGAAGTAATTTAAGACCACAGGCACCATAGGATTGGGTTTGTTGGACTTTGTTGCTTTACCCTGTTCTACCTAATTTGCATAGAACTGAGAAAATCTCAATTCAAATGTTTCTTGTCACACTGTCGCTTTGTGGCTTGCTGCTGTCTCTGAAGTTGTGACTGTGTCATGCGTGTATTTCGAAAATGAATGACAAACAGTCATACTGCATTAGCATTGTATTAGTGCAGGGAAATCAGCTGTGCTGGATCTTATGTAAAAGTCTGATTATGACTATTGCTGTATCAACCTGAGTCATTCGGGAGAGAATCACAAAGCATCTAAAAATGGATTATTTTGGAGGGTTTTTATGTGGATTCACACAACTAATCCACTAGACATAAGAAATCACGACATCCCTCTGCATGTGCAAAAGCTGCTTTCTTGCATTTAGAAAAAAAAAGTGAGCCGTTAATGTCTACTCAACTGAATTAAGTAATGATACCATGACTATAATACACCTGTACCCTGGTTCAGAAGTAGTTAAGAGACAAATGCACTCACAGCTTTGTCTTAAAATATCTTACTTAAGATATTATTATACATTAGATAGAATTAGATACAGATTAGATAGAAATATTTTTGGCCAACAAGTGTTAATTTAACAATTGTTAATAATAGTGTTTAATAATTTCTAGCTCAATTAATTAATTTCTGAGACTTCATTTAAATTGTTACTGAATTAAATGGGTTTTATACAAAGCCCAGTAACTCAAAACGTGAATGAAATAAAATAATGTTTAAAAAATAAATCACATAAAATTTCATTCACACTTAAAAGGATCCTTGGCTCCAAAAATTTTAAGAACCTTTGGTCTGGAATCTCTGCTGTTTGGCTCTGAGTGTAAGAAAGAGGTAAAGGAGGACAAAAGTGTGTTACAAAACGAGAAAATCTGAAAAATCTGGCTGAATCCCTAATATCATTGCATCAGATTTGCTGGTTTTTGCAAGCGGTTGCCTTGTCACTCCCAGGATTTTCTCTCTCCCCCTCCTCCCTCTCTTATTTTGCTTGCTCTGGTGCCTTATCAAGCCCTTTCATACAAACTGGCGAAAATATTTCGCCAGTGGTTTCCCTGGCAACAAGGCATGCAGAAGGTGAGGTTGGGATAAGGGTAGCCATACCCTGAATAATGCCCAAGCCACGTCCCACCTTCTGCCTACGCCAAACCTTTAGCACAAAGACACTATTAAATGACTCCCCCCCCCCCCCCCCCTCCCCTGCCTATGCAACTGTAAAACGCAGCATAGGAATGGGATGGGTGAATGCTTGGGAGAGAGAAAGAGACAGAGGGAGTTTGTGTTTAAGAAACACCGCCTGAATGGTTTTCTCATCCTCCCCTCGCTAAGTGCTGCAGACTGGCAATTACATCACATGTCACACTGCCAGCTACGCACAAACCAACACACACACAAGTATACACGCCAGTGAAACAGCACGAACAGAGATGACGTCATTAGACAGCATTGACGTCCGAACAGTATTATACAGTTGAAAACTGTTAAAACATCACCACACTATTACTTTGAACTTATGTCCAAATGTTCGTATATTTCCTAATACTTCCTCATCCTCTTTAAGCTTTCAGAGACTCTCAGAACGAAACTCGAGTTTCAGTATTAAGTAGGAGGCAATGACTAAAGTACTCTGTAATAAGAGTGAGTCAGTCCAGTGGTGTTTGAATAGAAAAAGCAGGGCAGCTGAGTGATTTTTTTTTTTATAGCGGTTTGGACACACTGAGTCACTGGGATTCCTCTTCTGACAGCCACAACCACACCAAGGTCTCATCCTTGAGCTCATAACCAACTGACTAAGATGCATTGTTGTGTAAAAAAATGGAAGGGAATGGTGAAATTGCCATGGAGGATGTAGGGCATGAAGTGTTGTGAGATGAGTTGTTTGGGAGTAGTGTGCGACACAGAGACAGGCGCAAGGCCAGATATGGTACACTGTTTCAAATTACAGCCAGACTCACTGTCACAGACATCTTACACACTGTGTGTTGTATTGCAAGTTGATAAACAATATGAAAAATCCAGTGTTCAATAAATAATTCAATTTATTAATATAGGCTATGAACAGTTCTTTCTCCAGGTGTTATCTGTTAACTGTAAGCTTTGGTAAAGGACAAAGATTAGGCTATTCTATGGACACAATGGAGGCTTAAGTGTAACGGTTTTATTGGTGCATTAATACTGAATTCAGTTATCATCATACGGTCACAGATGTGCATATATATATATATATGGCTCCGAATGTGGCTCAGCCAATCGGATTTTAGAACAGACACTGTCTATTCTACAGGGTGTCCCAAAAGCTTCCCGATCCAGCCATGATAATGATTTCAAGACATTCTTATTTGTCAAAGGCATGCTTAAAGGTTCTCTCTCTCTCTCTCTCTCTCTCTCTCTCTCTCTCTCTCTCTCTCTCTCTCTCTCTCTCTCTCTCTCTCTCTCTCTCTCTCTCTCTCTCTCTCTCTCTCTCTCTCTCTCTCTCTCTCTCTCTCTCTCTCTCTCACGTATTAGCTTAATTGATGTTTGTTTAAATTTTAACTAAATACCCCTGCACAGACTAATGTTTATTCAATGCATGATAAATGTAAGTTTGCATAAATTAGTAAAAAATACATTTCAGCTTCTTCCTAAAAGTTGATGACTTTCTGAATGCTGGTCATCAGGTGCAAACATTTAAAACATACTTTTCAGGCTTAGTTCTGAATTTTGCCCATTGCCACAAATGTGTTCATTAAGATGGTGTTCGGGTTGCACATTGTGGATTTTTCTCAGTGATGAACATTGTATAATATAGGTGTTAATTATTTGGTTTGTTAAATACTAAATTCAACTAATACAAGTATTAGTTACTTTCTTAATGCCTAAAGTTATGGTTTGTTCATGTATGCCTTAAATAATGTCAGTTAAGTAAATGGATATAAAGCATTACCTTGCTAATTGAATACTTGTGACATATTTGACACTGAGCCATATCTTGGCTCATTTCATCTTAAAAAAAACAAAAAAAACAACAACAAATAAGAGAGGAATCTTGCAGCAAAAATGTACCGTAGAAGAAACAGTTGGACCCAGAACAAGAAGCATGACATATAAAAAGTATTTTGTCCAAAATGTACAGTAGATTCCTCTATTATTTGTTTTTAAGATGAGATGAGCTAGGCTACAATTAAGATGATAAATGTGTAATAAGCATTAAATGAACATGGCAGAAACAAAAGGACCCAAAAGATGAAGCATGACATTTTAGCACATAATAAAAATGGTGACTCACTCATAGCACCAGTCATACTGTATGAGATCAAGAGTAGCCTTTAACAAACCCTGTGACTCGTCATTGACTCACACTTTATTGTTTGACTGTTCTAAATGTTCTGAGAATGCAGAGCCGTTAGAGCTGCCCTGGGCCGCACTTACTGTGTCCCTGTATTTGTATGGTCTTATCTTATTCCCACGTCCTTCTTACTTGTTGTTCTGTTCTTATCATTCCACAAAATGTGTGCAGTCAGGGTTATTCTCATTTTTACAAGATCACCCTAAATGAGATGAAAAAGTTTTTTAATTCTGATTATTCTACAGTACATTCCTGGGCAGAAAAATGGTTAAAGCCCAAAATGGCAAAATATTAAGCTTTTAATGGTCTTAACAACAAATCATTGGTCAGGAAATTAGCAAGAATTAAACAAATAAACACCTGACGGAAATGACGCAGGCCAAAGCTTCTTACCTTTTTACGCATGTGCTGTATAGGGATATAAGCGTTTTCAGATGTTTCGGTGTAGATGAGCAATTTTTGGAAAATGTTTGAAAACACCAGTGTAGACGGAGAGCATTTTAAAACGAAAATCCATTTTTCAGATCTATCCGGATTAATGTGAACATTAGCGTCACTAGTTTTCCTTTAATTTGTCACCTGCCTGTATTCATGATCCTTAGGTTGCTGTGTTCATACTTGAAGTGAAGGTTGAAACTGCTGTGCCTTGTTCTCATGTTAATTGGAATAATTAAATCAGAGTCCACAAATGTGACAAGGAACAATGGAACACCAGCTCAAAATCTGTGTATCACATGATCTCCCCTGATTAACACATAGAGAAACACAATGGGTTGATGAACAAGAGTAACAGGCAACAAGTGATACTAATGAACAATCTTGGCAAACGGAGAACAAGAACAGGAAGGAATGACGAGGGGAAAAATGGGAGTGCAAACAAAATGGAGGGTCAACAGATAGAGATCGAATAGGGACAGACGAGATGATGTCCTTTTTATGAGGACTCTTCTGCCTGTGTTTTAAACTTTTTTTTATACCAGAGTATTCCTCTACTAAGAGAATACATGCTTTCTGATAGTTGGATACTTAAATTTTCAGGGAAAGGGGCAGGTTTGGCTAACATTTTGGTTATTAGCTGTGTCGCTCTCTATGCTAACATCACTCTGTGGTAGTGTTTGATGGATCACTTTGTTAGTTATAGCTGAATTATATAATATACCTCACAACTGTGCTGTGTTTTTACTGAGTAATGTCAGTGATTCTTCATGTCGCTGTACGTTTATGAAGCCATAGCTCATCTGCTAATGGTTCAACTGTGACCTACAATAATGGTTTGAACACTCCAGTGGTCTGCTTCTTTTCCAATGGATTTATTAGTTTGATTTTTAGTGCTCCTGTCTGGGGTTGTGTGATATCGTAATAATGATTAAAAAAAAAAAAAAAAAAAAAAAAAAACACACAATCATTGATATCACATTGCGCTGAGTTTGTTTACAACAGGTTTGTCTTGGTAACATGTTTCTCATAGATTGTGTCGGTTTTCTACTTTTCCTCCTCCTCCTTCGTGCAGATTTTTAATGCTGCCTCTGAAAATAAAGCACTATTTATAAGCTTTGGTCTAAACATAGAAGTCTACAATCTGATCAGAGAAAAAGAAGAGAATGAGGAAGTGCATGACTAGTTACTGAAATTAAAATGGTTTTAGTTTGATTTTCAAAAGATCTAGTTCTACATTTTGTAATAAGAAAACAAATCATAAACAAATGGATTTACATCTTGTCTTTTTAAAAAAAAAAATTATTTCTCATGTACAGTCACTTCATGAGGTATTAATTAAAGCTGCCTGTTGCCTTTCTTAAAATATTTGTAGCCCACACCAGTCCCTAGATTCATAATTCAGGAATTTTATTAAGTTGCTGTAACTTTTTCTTATTTGCTGAATAAGTAAGTCTAAATAAAAGGTTAATATTATTTGGGTAATGTTAGGCGATTACACAAGCTGTATAAAATCTTGTACTTGTACTAAATATGTTTTCCTTACAAAAATGAGGGATATACTTGTATGTCAAGGATTAGCACCAGTTATGTGTTAGTCATCGTCATTACATCATCCTGACACCCAGCCTTAATCCAGTCTCTAAATAATTTGTGTTTGTTAGCCTTTTGTTGACTGTAAATTCCTCCTCCTATTGACACTGAAACCAATCAGACTGCAATACCTGCCCCAAATCCCACTGTAGCCAATCACAAAAGGATTTTTAAAAGGATTTGCACTTTGTTGTTTGGTGTTTAAACTACAGTTGACCAAACAGCATATTGCAAAATTTAATCCATACACATGGAGCATAACATGGTTTTGTTCAATACATGGACGGTGTGTTTGCCTGCACCAGAGAGAGAGGATACGTGATCAAAACTAAAATAAAAAAACGAGAGCGAGAGCTTGTTTGGGTGGGGAAGGCAAGATACGTTTTCTCTGGGGCTTGATAAAGCACAGACGTTATCTCAGAATCAGCCAGCAAACGCAGGAACCCTGATGGCTCAGTTTACTGATGAAACGTCCCTTACCTAAGAGTGCACCATGTTATTCAGTGGCCATCATTCAACTCCATACATGCATGCTGATCACGTCAAAAGTGACATGCGTTAAAGGGCTAGCAACATACAAGTGGTCTCATGGAAGTTTTAAGTATTAGATACGATGCTTTAGCAACACACAAACAAAACCACACAAACATATGAAGATGGTGGTAGACAGACACATTTATGGGTAGCAATTAGGGATGTTAAGGTCAATTTTCATATAAAATCTAGTCTAAAAATATCATGGTATTAATTAACCACTTAAAAACACGCCAGCCAATGGTGACAATGAAAAGAAATATTTATTATGAAATCATTGTACAAAATGCTCTTTGCACATCCTTGTGTATATATAACAGAAGCCAAAATGAATCCGCTGATTGTTCTTTTAATCTCATGAGAACGTTTATAATAATTATGAGTGAGTCACACGGGAAAAGAGAAATTGCAGAAATAGGAGTGTCTTTATGATGTACACGTACCAGTCACACTAAAATTCCATACCTACCATTTCAGAGACAAAACAATAATGAAGTATGTCCTCTCCTAAAACATTTCTGGTTGCGCCATTTTTAAATGTAGCTGTCAAAACAAAATATAGCTCGTAATTGACTAATCTACCAAGAAGCGAACAAATAAGATATATATACAGAAATTAACAATAAACGATTGTTTGTGATCACTGGATCCGTTTCCGTTAAACCTGATCAGTCCCTCCAGAATTTTGCGACCTTTGCGATCACAGAAATTGACGCGAAATCAAGCAAACTATGCAATATTCGGAGGAGCTTGCAATTTTTCAAAATTACCGCAAATTTTGGGACAAGACGTGTCATGTGATGTCATTACAATGCATATTCAGTCAAAGCCCTCTTTGATTCACGTGAGTCGGATATGAGAACAGCTAAAAGGCCTTGTTTATCAATAATCACTGCGAGAGACCGTGCAAAACCATTTCGTGCAATTGCAATTTCACCAATTCAAGTAGTTTTCCGCAAAAAAGCACAGAAACTCCGCAAAGTTTTTAAAAAGCCTCAAAATCAAGCATTTTTGGCCACAACAATCACTAAAACAATTCTGCGAAATCCTGTACGGACTGCCTGATATGCATTATTACTGTTGATACGGAGTGCGTTTACACCAGAGAAGCATTGAATGTGTACCATGTTTTGGATGCAACTACAACTACTTTCTTAGAGGAAAGGTGTGAAATATTTGCACCTATAATGCGGATGGCATCTGTCTTGTGTATGGTGAAGTTGGAGTAAGTAAAACGCTTGATTCTGCATGGTTAATTGCTAGAAAGAAGCGGAAATTGCAAGCGGACACTGTACATGTATGGCTGGGTGAGTTAGCTAACTGGCTAATTGGTTAGCTTTCTTCATTAGCAAATGAATGCTTTACACAGTTCAGTATTCACCTGTTTAGGATAAAACATGCAGTTCATATTGGCCTCTGGTTTTAAGCCAAAGTTTGTAGTAATGTTGCTGCAATTGTGGCTGTGGAACCATACGTAAGAAAAGACATAAGTTCCGTGTCTCTGATCTGACCGTCCGACAACAAAACACCATGGTCCTAATTTTATTTTTGATGTCCTGTCCTTAAATCCACCTACCAGACGTGTGAATTATGGTTCTTCACTGTTCTGAAAACTGTTAACCGGCAACAGGATATGTCCTGGGAATAGCGATGCCACTTCCTGTGCTCTTGAGTATTCGTTTGAAATGGTCTATAACATGTATGCAGGCAGGAAGTGTTGCTTCTCTGAGTTCTTTTTAAACGTTGTCTCTGTTTTACATTTTAAACTTGGTGAATGTTTGGTATGGGCGGGGGACGATAGGAAAGAGCGAGTGCCTCCTGGAATGTCTTTTCTCACAGGATACGACAAAAAAATGTCTCCAGATATTTTTGAGACTGACGATATCTGTCACCTCGTCAGGAAACAGAGTGGCAGCAAGGAAAAGTGGCACAATGAGCCAAAAAAAGAAAAAAGACAGAAATGTATTTTAATCTACATTTTGAAGTCAGCTTTATGGTAACTGTCCTATCATACACTGTGACACTGTACACCCCTTCTAGCAATTGGGTGCTAAGGCGAAATTAATAGTACTAATAGTGCTAAGTATTAGACCTACTAATGAATATTAATTAATACCATTAACTGGCTTACATGTATAATCAGCGATTTCAGTATAATTCCTCTAAAGTGGTTTTGAAAATTCGAACAAATACAGCATACACCCTGAAACATGCATGCAAGCTGCCTAGGCTAGAAAGCCTGTATGCTAGTGTAAGAGAGACTTGACATGGAGAATGTCTCCTTGTCCTGCTTGGTTGGATGTTTTTTGGACGTTTTTAATATTTTATTGCTGTAGGAGTTTCCAAAAATCACAGACTGCATCTTTAATGGCTTAGTGATGATACAGTTCGGTAGTGTTAAAATAGTTTATGATCTTGAGACCGGTAATGCTTCTTATTTCATTTCTGAAAGGGTGTTAAATGAAATGCACTCCTGGCAGAAAGAGGGGTCTTCTATTAAGTGCATCCACTGGCGAAGAAAGCAGTGCACCTGCAGCAGGAGAAACATGGCTTAAGGCAGTGTTAGCTCAGAGCCGGGGCGCACGTGCAGTGAGGCAGGTGCGATACAATCTATTCATTGTCTTGACATGGAGATGACCTTAAATCAGAGGAGCAGGGCCTTTTTCTTAAAGACTCAATCATCTAAAGCTGCTTGTGCTTACGTTAATGCTGGGCGATTTTCACAATTAATTCTATAAAAATGTTAATATGAATTAACGTTTTAATGCAATTTTATTTTTTTAAAAGTTCTAATCAAGATCACATGTTTAGATATACATATTTCAAATTTTAATTTAAAAAACAAGCTCGTAGAAAAGAAAGGTGGAAATATCACTCCAGAGATATGGAATTGGTACAGGTTTGAAAATTTAGATGAACAAGTTTATATAAAATATAATTGCTGCATTTGACTTCTCTCCTGAGTGGTAATTTGCTGGTCAGAATTACATCATATTCAAAGTCAAAGTCGTTTATTTTCATGTGTACAAGTACCGTATACAAAGTACAATGAAAAACTTTCTTGAATGGTACTCCACAGACTATAGACAAGACAGGAATACAGTAGATACATCACTGCTATGTACACAAGTGTACATGTGTGCAGAAATTACAAAAATGTACAAGAATTACAAAAATAATAATTGCTAGACAATAAGAGACAATACAATAAGACAATAAAGTGACAAGTTGCAAAGTGACATTATTGCTATTATAAAGTGCCCAATGTCATTATTGTTGTTACACATTAATGTGTGTTGAACAGTCTTATGGCATTGGGGTAGAAACTATTCCTGAATTACGTAGTGCGTGTTCGACTAGTCGTGAGCCGTAGTCGAGAGCAGAAAAGAGAAAAGTGCCTGTGCAGGGTGACTGTGATCGTTCATGATGTGCTATGTCTTTCTGAGGCAGTGTGTAGTGTACATGTCCTCAACTGCTGGTATCTGTGTGCCGATGAATTTCTGAGCTGTTTTAACAGTCCTTTGACAATAAGTGGGCTAGGGCTTTCCTTTCCAGTATGGAGCAACTGCCATACCAGGATGCAATACACCCTGTAAGGATAGACTCCACCACACTTCTCTAAAAAGTGGTGAGGACTGTAGTGGACATCCTGGCTTTCTTCAGACGCCTGAGGAAATGGAGGCGTTGGTGAGCTTTTTTGAGGATGGATGCTGTGTGCTCAGTCCAAGTGAGTTTAGAAATGAGGGTGACCCCTAGGAATCTGAAGCTGTTGACCCTCTACTTTATCCCCTCTAATGTAGATGGGTGTGTGTACCTTATCTTGTTTTCTAAAGTCGATCACCAGCTCTTTAGTTTTACTGACATTAAGAGACAGTTTGTTGCTCTGGCTCCATTGTCCCAAGAACCTCCCTTCCTCTCTGTAGGCCGTCTCGTCATCGTTGGTGAGCAGACCCACAGTGGTGGTATCGTCTGCAAACTTAATTATAGTGTTGGAGCTGTGAATGGCCACACAATCATATGTAAATAAGGAATACAGCACTGGGCTCAGAACACTTCCCTGTGGAATGCCAGTGTTGAGGGTCAGAGGGAAGGAGGTTTTACTGCCAATCTGCACGTGCTGGGGTCTGTTGCTGAAGAAATCCAGGATCCAATTGCACAATGTGGCACTCAGTCCCAGATCTAGCAGCTTGTGGATCAGCTTGGTTGGAATGACAGTATTAAATGCGGAGCTATAATCCACAAATAATAGCCTCACGTAGCAGTTTTTATTGTCCAGGTGGAGCGTGTGTAATATTGCATCCTCAGTGGATCTATTGTGGTGGTAGGCAAACTGCATTGGATCTGTGGTGTCTGGAATGATGTTCTTCATGTGTTGCAGCACCAGGCTCTCAAAGCATTTCATTACAGTGGGGGTTAATGCCACAGGGCGATAGTCATTAAGACAACTCACTTTGGTTTTCTCTGGTACAGGAATAATGGTGGTACTTTTGAAGCACGTTGGTACAGTTGAGCTTTTTAAGGAGGTGTTAAAAAATGTCCGTAAACACAGCAGACAGTTGCGCACTGTTTTTAAAACGCGTCCTGAGATTCCGTCCGGACCAGCAGCTTTGCAGGTGTTGACTCGGTTAAATGTTTTCCTCACGTCTGCCTCAGAGATGGTAAAACTGGAGTCCTGCAGCGCTGCGGGAGCTCACATTGGAGGTTCATTATTTGCGAGCTTGAAACGGGCATAGAACATGTTCAGTTCGTTTTTGCACATCTACATTTTCCAAAGTCCATTCTAATAAAGAGAAAAGTTTATAAAGAAGTTGTGCAGTTTTTCAGTTTCAGTATGTAAGAACAAAAAAAAATTTGAGAATTGTTCATAAATTTAAAAAAAAAAAAAAAAAATTTAATTTCCCCTTTTTTTCTTTTGTAATTTCGCCCAGCCCTGGTTTGCGTTTGTCCTTTTACAGGACTGGAAAAAAAAGTGAATAATTTGTGTGCGTGCAGGTGTGTGTGTGTGTGTGTGAGTTTTGGATTAGAGGGCAGGGTGGCCCATTGCACTGTTTGCTAATCTCCTCTGCTAACAGTAGCCATATTAAAACCTAATACAGTACTCTGGATAATTTAACAGCTATACTACGACTACCCTGTGTGTCTGGATTTGGGATCTATAAGGAAATTAAATTGTCATTCTCTAGCACTCAGTGTCCGGCCTGGACAAGGAAACTGTACATTATAACATGCTGTTGTGTTTTCCCAATGCTTGTAACCTCACATAATTTCTGTAATTTATAGATCTTTCAAAATAGACTGTTTTGTTCATGCCTTTTAGAGCTGTGAGAATGAATTTTATTGATCGAATCCTATTTGACCTTTTCTTAATATCTATTTATTTGAAAGCAAGTAAGCTCAGTTCTTGTTTTGTTCACCCACAGTTACTCTGCTATTGTTACTCAGAATGACCTTTCTGCTTTCCTCCTCAGGCTATGGTGGCGTGTTACCCTGGCAATGGCACGAAATACGTGCGTCACGTGGATAATCCAAACGGAGATGGACGCTGCATTACCTGCATCTACTATCTCAATAAGAACTGGGATGTGAAGGTGCAGTATGATGTTATGCTACCTTCCTTTATCTGCTGATCTCAAACCTGCTTGTTTTACTGAAAAAAAAAAAAAAAAAAACCATCAGGGAATATTTTATACATAGCCAACAGATAAACCAGCACACGTGTCATAAAGACGATTATAATCCTCTGGTGATTTCTGGGTCTTATCAGCATGTGTGATCTGTTTGTGTGTATTTGTCTGTTTGGTGTGCGTCTGTGTGTTCAGGTTCATGGTGGATTACTGCAGATCTTCCCCGAGGGCCGAAATGTTGTCGCTAGCATCGAGCCGTTCTTTGACCGCCTGCTCGTTTTCTGGTCAGACAGGCGAAACCCTCATGAAGTGAAGCCGGCCTACTCTACTCGGTGAGTTAGCTGTTGTGAATTTACTTTAGGGCTGTAACAGTAGGGAGCACCATCAGGGCTGCTTGACATCTCACACACATCACACATGTTTCTCACATGTTTCTTACTTCCTTGTGATCTGTGACTGGCTGCAGGTTTGTTCTGTGCTCACACGCACACACTTCCTCTTGACACAAGTCCTTCATAACCTCTTATGTAGCCAACCATAGCATGCTAATTTACACACATACTTTTACGTTTATTTTGTTCCAAATCTCCCCACTATGCTGTTAACTTTTCCAAAAAAAAAAAAAAAACACATAATGAAATGAGTTTTAAAAAGGTGTAGCAGGTCCTCCTCTAGAAGTGTTTCTCAGTTAAGAAGTCTAATTTTGTCATGTTAAATGTTTGGTCTTTCATTGAGCCAGAAAAATACCCTTTGTTTTGGTTACTTGAAAATGTAAAAGTGTAAATACAGCAGTTTGTGAGTGAATCAGTGTTGTTATAGTTTAGTTTTTTAAAATAAATGTGAGTTAATATATTGTCTTCTGTTTTCATTTGAAATAGTTTAGTTAATTTAGTTAACATTAGCTAGCTGGCTAGTGACCTTGGCTACTGGTTTGAATTATGTAACAGTTAGCATAATGTGAGCTGTTTGATTAGCAGTCTTGGCTATTGGTGTACACAGTATAATAGTTAGCCTAATGTAACACAGTAGTGCTTCGTTATTGGTTTGAAGTAGATGATGTAACACTTAGCCAAACATTTTCTAGCTTATTAGTGAACTTCGCTAGCAACTAAAGTCAAGTAGCTCCTGCTGTAGAAGTAATATTTGCTAAGCGAACATTAGCACAGTGCCATGTTTTTGTTAAAAAAATTTTTTTGTGGATTTTTTTTTTCCCGAAGTAGCTAAATTGTGTGGACAAAGCTGTTTTCACTTCACAGTTTGACTTTGTATTTAGATATGTTTATATATTTTATTTTCAGTTTTAAGAGTAATTTTAGTTTCAGATTGAATTAGTTATTTACTGAAAGTGTTATAAAGTGTTATGGAGCTTTTTTGTGTTTGCGTTTAGAGAGAAATGCAACAGTATGCTTTGCACATTGTTCAATATCCTTAGAGATGGACACAAATATTGTAAATTGATTCACTTCCATCGTTTTATTTTATTTATTTATTTTTTTCACAGGCATTATTTTTCTAGTTTTTATTTAATATGTAGTATATTATATTGTATATTATTTTATTTGAGCTGTGTAATAGTCTAAGTTTTAGTATTTGTTGACACAATAACAGTACAGTGAGGGGGCTGAAAATAAGATAGGTGTCTCGTGTGTATGAAACAGTGACAGCTGGGGGATGAGGCAGGGCACAGGAAGTATGCTTTTCCTGAGTGAGCAGCAGAGCTCATACAGCAGAGAGCGAGAGCGTGGAATAAACAAATGAGCCTGCTTCACAGCGTAGCCCTCTGTATGCAGATTTTGGCTAGCGTATGGTTTGCCTTAAACTCCTGTCTGCCTTTATCACACCGGACTGTTTACTACACAAGCAGTCTAGTTTACAGCCGGTTGCCCATCCCATGCAGAAAATATATACAAAGGCAGTGTAGCAAATACATTGTTGCAATATATGAAAAGAAGGTTTGTCAAACTACACTTTAAATTTATTCTGACATGTTTATGGTATTATCCAGCAGTGTGTAACATTTTGTGTGCACATTCACTCACTGGCAAGCAGGGTGTATTTAATTGCCGGACTCACCTCATTTGTTTGTTCATGTCACAGATATGCCATCACAGTTTGGTACTTTGATGCGAAAGAGCGAGCCAAAGCCAAGGAAAAGTACAGACTAGGTGAGTTCCAGAAAATTCCAGAAAAAAGACTGAAACTAAAACTAAGAACCTGTTTTTATACAGCATTTTATTTGTGGCTGTTTGGCAGTTCCACAGTTGTCCCTACTGTGTGAAAGGCCCTGTGTAGGATAAGCAGTATAGAAAATGGATAGAAGTATTGCTTATTATTAGTGGGGCACTGAAGGTTATTACCCTATTGTTATTCGACCTTCTTCTTCTTCTTCTTCTTCTTCTTCTTCTTCTTCTGCCAAGGGTGTCTATGGCAGCCCATAGAACAGTCTGGTAAAAAGTTGTGAAATTTGGCACACTCATTAGGGAGGGTCTAAGAAACATTCTGACCAAATTTGGGCCAAGTGCTGCCAACGCTATAGCGCCACCATAGGCCACATTTTGGCCTAATTTGGCAGTGCGTTTATGGTCATAACTTTTGAACCGTGTGTCCAAAATTTAAGTTCATTGTCAAGTTCAATGTCTATGATGTCAGTTATTAGATTTTATGTCATCTTGGATTTTGTGAAAGTATTTTTTCTCTATTCCTCCTACAAATTTTGTCCAATCAAAATTTCAGAATAAGCCTCACAAAAGAATTTTGAAAACTTCAAACAGTTTGCCAGTAATGGGCCAACGAATCTGACGGCGAAGACGCCAAACAGGAAGTGAAGCTGTATCTCAGCAATGACTTTGCGCGCTGACACACATCTTGGTATGCGTCTTATGGACCAAGACCTGAGGCTATGCAACAAATTCCGTGACAGCACCACCTACTGATCAAAAGTCACAATAACATGCTAAAAATGCTTACATCTAACTGTCATTTTTACTACTCCTCCTCCAAATGTTTCCAATCTTCACCAAATGTGGCTCACATCATCTTGAGACCTGTCTGAACAAAAGTTGTCAAAGGAATATTGATATTCAAATCCATTCTCCTGTAACGTGCTGGCAAATGTCAAAAGCGGGATGTGAGGGTGTATCTAAGCAGTGCATCTACGCATCATCATGAAACTTGATATGTATCTTCAGGACCATGCCCTAAATGTACCCAAGACGTTTGTGACTGCGCCACCTTGTGGTCAAGAACTTTAACAACTTAATTTTTTCCCCTTATATCATTTGAAGAATTTGTTAATTTTAACAAACGAAAAGTTAATTTTTCCTGTAATTCCCTGGAGTATGCTGAAGTGAACACATGCCAACATCTGGAATTCAAGTGTACTTACTGTTGATCAACTTGGATTTTGTTAAGACCTGTTTTTTCGCTTCTCTTCCTACAAATTATGTCCAATCAACACCAAATTTGGCGTACATCAAATTCAGACCAACCTGGACAAAAGCTATTAATGTTGATATTCCAAATGGTTTGCCTGTAATGTGCCAACAAATCTGTGAAACTACAAGTCACTGCTGAATTCCTTTGCCTAAAGTTATGGCTCTACTTTCCTGTGATTGCTTAGGCAACAATTGTAGCACATCTGTGAATGTGTGGCTCACCGAGTCTGGGTGCTTGGCCCCTGAAAATGCTGCTTGCAGCTTTAATTATTATTAAAGCTATTAATTATTAAAAACAATTATTATAGAATAGAATTATAGAAATAGAATTATAGAATAATAATAATTATTATTATTATTATTATAATAATAATAATAATAATAATTATTATTATTATTATTATTTTACATGTTTTAGCCTGTACTTGTAGTCATCCAGGAAGTGTGTAGATCCTATTCAGGAGTACTCAGGAACTCTTTACTTCCACTCAAAAGTTCCAGATCCTCAGTGGTTGTAACCAGTTTTTCTTTTTTGCTCTGCTAACCATATTCATGTCTCTTCTCTTTACAGCTACGGGACAGAAGGGGGTTGAAGTGCCGGTCAGTCGAGTGGATAGTAAATAAGTCTTCACCAGCTCAGGCATCCCAGTGTGTCCTTCCATGTATGTGCCTACCCATGCTGCTATCTGAACAACTGTTTTCATGGGAAGACACAAGGAGCAGGACAAGCAGTAAAGTCAATGCAGGCAAAAAAAATCCCTACTCCTGCTGGCCTGGGACTGACCAATCGGATACACTTTAGTGAGAATTTATGGCCGTTGGATGGGGAAGGGTTCATGCTGATTACACACAGAAGACGGCTACTGAATGGAGGAGCAGTGACTCTGTCAGTCAGATTCAGCTTGGCAACTACTGAAAAGCTCAAACTTGAGAACGTTATACGAACAAAATTGCCAAAATGTATTACAATATGATCACTACTGTACTTTTGCCCTTATCTGTAAGTACCATTTCTTTTGCATAGTAATAAATCAGATTTTCTTTGCTTTTTATATGAATTAGCACATCCTCTTGGAGAAGACACCCATTTCAGTAGTTAAGTTCAGACTCTTGGTTGGAAGGAGAAAAGGAAGTGACTGGCTGACTCAGTCCTGACCATATCATAAGCTGACGTTAAGCAGTGGTCATGTTGAGCAGTGTTATTGTACCCCAGTGAACTACACCCACTCCAACACCCAAATAACAATGTGAACTTTACACTCCAGACATTTTAGAGCGAACACAGAACCTTGTGACTGCTGGTTCCTCAGTATCGAGGATTAGATTTCACACTCAGACATGCCTTGTCTAATACACAGTGGTGTATAATCTGCAGAACATATTTAAGGCTGTACAGCACGAGGGTCAAAACAGGGTTCACTGACTGTGATTTTTACATGTACGTATGTGTTTTATAGTGAGAATGTTAGCTATGATTTCATGGCTATGCCTGTAATGTTTTTCTAAACTAAACGACCATGTCTTGTTAGAAAGCACAGACAGATTGAAGTGTGCTAGCATGTCTTCAAAAGGCCTATCTTTGTTTTAATGGCGAAGCACTTGACTGAGTCATCTTTAAAAAAAAAAAATAGGGAGCTGACAATCTTTTATTAAACAAATCAAGAAACAGCTACTTCAGACCACAGAGTACATTTTCATCTAGGATAGTCTGCCTGTTTTCTACTACATTTCCCAAAATGCAAAATAAACGGAATTACAGGCAAATTGTAATCATACTGAAACAGTACAATTATAATAAAGACATGTGAGGGTCTATCTATCTAACTGGAGATTTTTCCTACATAGCTGCTGGAGTCCAGGTGAGAAAATGACAGTACAAACTGAAACAGGTCCCACAATACAGTCTTGGTGACTTGATTTTAGCACCATAAGCTAAAAAAAAACCCCAAACAAACAGGGTCACATGATCAAACAGGTTTAGTCTTTAACCAGTAGTGCATACAGTGGGGGAAAAAAGTATTTGATCCCCTGCTGATTTTGTACGTTTGCCAACTGATAAAGAAATGATCAGTCTATAATTTTAATGGTAGGTGTATTTTAACAGTGAGAGACAGAATAACAACAAAAAAAAACAGAAAAACGCATTTCAAAAAAGTTATAAATTGATTTGCATTTTAATGAGGGAAATAAGTATTTGTTCCCCTATCAATCAGCAAGATTTCTGGCTCCAAGGTGTCTTTTACACAGGTAATGAGCTGAGATTAGGAGCACTCTCTTAAAGGGAGTGCTCCTAATCTCAGTTTGTTACCTGTAAAAAGACACCTGTCCACAGAAGCAATCAATCAATCAGATTCCAAACTCTCCACCATGGCCAAGACCAAAGAGCTGTCCAAGGATGTCAGGGATAAGATTGTAGACCTACACAAGGCTGGAATGGGCTACAAGACCATCGCCAAGCAGCTTGGTGAGAAGGTGACTGGGATTATTCGCAAATGGAAGAAACTGTCAGTCTCCCTCGGTCTGGGGCTCCATGCAAGATCTCACCTCGTGGAGTTTCAGTGATCATGAGAACGGTGAGGAATCAGCCCAGAACTACACGGGAGGATCTTGTTAATGATCTCAAGGCAGCTGGGACCATAGTCACCAAGAAAACATTTGGTAACACACTACGCCGTGAAGGACTGAAATCCTGCAGTGCCCGCAAGGTCCCCCTGCTCAAGAAAGCACATGTACAGGCCCGTCTGAAGTTTGCCTGAGTGATTCAGAGGAGAACTGGGTGAAAGTGTTGTGGTCAGATGTGGTCAGATCTCTTTGGCATCAACTCAACTCGCCGTGTTTGGAGGAGGCTAAGGGGACAGGACAACTGCACCGCATCAAAGGGACGATGGACGGGACCATGTACCGTCAAATCTTGGGTGAGAACCTCCTTCCCTCAGCCAGGGCACTGAAAATGACCTTAATGACTTGGAGAGTATCTGCAAAGAGGAGTGGGACAAAATCCCTCCTGAGATGTGTGCAAACCTGGTGGCCAACTAAAAGAAACGTCTGACCTCTGTGATTGCCAACAAGGGTTTTGCCATCAAGTACTAAGTCGAAGGGGTCAAATACTTATTTCCCTCATTAAAATGCAAATCAATTTATAACTTTTTTAAAATGCGTTCTTCTGGATTTTTTTGTTGTTATTCTGTCTCTCACTGTTAAAATACACCTACCATTAAAATTATAGACTGATCATTTCTTTGTCAGTGGGCAAACGTACAAAATCAGCAGGGGATCAAATACTTTTTTCCCCCACTGTATGTTATATCATTATCATGTCTTTTTAAAGACGTTCTCAGGTGAAGAAAATGAGAATGCCGTTAAGCAACAAAAAACTGTGTTTAAAATAACCTTATCCAGAAGGTTATTATCCAGAGGAATAAAGTGAATTCTTCTGAAATTCTTCTTATCTGAATTGGATAATATTGCAAAACTAGACTAATATTATGATGGAGTGGGCGAGGCTTTTCTGTGTTCATCAGATAATAGCAGAGGGTAAGAGAAGTCATTAACAAGCACTTTATTGTAGATAATGTCGTATTAAAATATGATTGCTGTTTAAAATGATCAGTAAAATGCAATATACAATTTTAAAACAATATACAAACAGAAGTATTTGCTTTTTTTTTTCTCAATTTGCAGTATTTAATTAAAACTTCTGATTTTGTACATTTTAACTTCTGTGCCTTATATTGTATGATGCTTTTTAAAACTGTCACAATGCTTAACAGTTTTTATTTCATTTAAACAGGTTTTTTTTGTAAATCATGAATGCATGTGTAAATAAGGAAATGGAGTTCACACATCTGTTTATTGTGTAAGTGCATGTTCATTTGCAAGAATTCTGAACGAGGAAACATTTCCATTGTTGATAATCTTTTTTTTTTTTTTTTTTTTTTTTTTTTTTTTTTTTTTTTTTTATCTCAAAGGTCAAAAAGTACTTAAACCTTACTGAAGATAAACTTTTATTTATCTTTAGAGAACTCAATTCTCCTAAACGTTCTCTTTATGAGAAATCCCTTTAGGAGAAAAGGTGCTTTAACCTGAGCATTTATTTTTAAAAAGACAAATGAGGAAAGTTTAACTTTATACTGAGAGATTGCTGAAAGTTTTCTGATGTGTTTCTTTTTACTGGCCTGTTTAAGACTTTGAGCAAAATAAGCTCATATTCAGACATAAGCAATTGAATGAATAATGTTCTAAGCAGCATAATGTACTAGCGAAATCTCAAAATTAGCCAGATGGGATGTTCTGATCCAAAAGTTGGACTACAACTTACAAAAAGAAGATAGCCACATAAATCATATTAATTTTTATTCTGTTAATGTTGGGTTAGATGAGCCAGTAAAATAGGAATGGAATCTGTTGGACTGTTTTGAATGTAGTGTTGTTTACCTTGTTTTTTCAGATGATAGACAGACGAGAAGAGATGAACTTGAGATAAACCTTAAAGGAATAAGAGCCTTAAGAGCTAGTGTTTTCATCAGAGTGAGACAATTCACTTATTGTTTTTCAGGAGCAAGAAATTGATAAAATCTCCTATTCCCATTGATAAAAAAGTAAACAATGTCAAATCCTGTCTAGGAGAACGAAATGGGGTTATGAAAAATTAAATTACAAGTAATTGGACTCGGTAAACAATATTTCTTTTTATCAGTGCTGGTGTTTAGAAATGTTTTACACATTTCTTATGGTTACCAGACAGTCTATAGGTAACTGAGCAATGACAGTATGTATCATTTGGCTCAGTACTAAAGCAGTTTTGATTAGAATTCTGATTAGCATAGAGAGGAATAAAATTCATAAATATGAAGTGCACAGTTAGTAAACCACTAGGTGCTTTGCTTGATGGAATCGAGAGAAGAGATTCCTCGTAGCCGTCATACTCAGGGTGACTGAGGTTTTGTAACTCTTATAATGATTAATCAGAGAGAGATAGGTCTAGATGAGTGAAATGTTGCTTGTCTTAGCCGTAGCGTGAAGCAGGAGGTTTGGCTTCTGGAATGTGTCTACAAACAGGAAGTGTTTTTCCTTATCCGCTCTGAGCACCGACAGTGAGTGGAAATTTCCTGGTCCTTCATCATGCTGACTCTCTGTGTGTCTGTGTGTTGGCCTTTGCCTGTTCACTCGAAGTACTTTCCTAAGTTTTAACTGGGATGTTATTCAACACTGCCCTCAAACATGTTGAATATGCATGAGAAGGACCAGGTGAAAACGTAGGCTGGATAAAAACAGCACTCTCTCAGCAAATCAACAGTGGCTTCAGTGACTGTATAACATTCAGAACATTCAAAATTACAATAATAGATGGTGTTGAATTAGTATAATGTCCATGCTGGTTTTTCCCTAATACACCAGCTATGTGTTGATCAAGTAAAAGGAGGTGCGTGTGCAGACACTGAGAAACTGGAGAGAAGTCTGAGAGATGGAGAGAAAGAGAGAGGAGCTAATGATGTTTTACAAGTGCAGTCACATAGTGTTCTTAAGATAAGATTAAACCCCACTTACAACACACACACACACACACATATACGTCCTTCAACTTCCGTCTCTTCCCTCCATACCATCCCTACTGCTCCATTATCCACATAAATAAAAGATTATAGGCTGAAATTACACACATCTACTGTCGTAAACATGATCATGGTTTTCTTTCAGCCTAGGTCACTCAGTCAGATAAGCATCAGCTTGGAGACTGGCCTTGTTAGTAGGGTGGCTCAGTGGCTCAAGACTACTGACAAACTGTCAACAAAACTGTTCGGCCATGAGCCCTTAACCCTACCTGCTGCAGGGCTGCTGTAGCATAACCGACCCCAGCTTCCTAACAAGCTGGGATATGCGAAGACAGGATTTCACCATAATGTATATGTGACAAATAAAAGCTTCTATTTGATTCTGATGATCTCAGACTCACATTTGACTCTTTAAATTTGCATGTAAGTGGTTGAGCAAAGCTGTCTGTGATTAAGCGAAAACGGTTGACTCTGGACTTTAGAAAATGAACAACAGTGATTGAATAATGCATGTTAAAAAATACACAAGCACAACCAGGGCCTTAATAAAAGCCTGAAAAGTCTTTTTTTTTATTCCTGGAATTGTTTGCATCAGCATAGTGACTCACAGAAAGAAGAGCGCAAACATTACACATTGTGTGCTCTGTGATTGGCCTGCACTATGGCGTGACAATGTGGAATAAGACTTGGGAGTTACACAGCTCTACACATCAAAGATGTGTATTCTTTTCCTTCACACACTTCTCATACACACACACACACACACACACACACACACGCACTTGCTGTTTTCCCATGACTCCCTGACTTCCTCCTTGTGCTCCTCACGCTAAAGGACCATCAGGTAGGACAGGAGTGGCAGCCAAAGAGAGCCAAGAAGCAGACAGAGACAAAGGGCTCCAGTACAGAGAAGCAGGCAGGAAGAAGCCGCACACTTAGCTAATTTATTTATTTATTTATTTATTTTACAAAAACACGAACATGCACAGAGTTACTTGCTCTCTCTCTCTCTCTCTCTCTCTCTCTCTCTCTCTCTCTCTCTCTCTCTCTGTCTCTCTCACACCTCTCTCTCTCTCTCTCTCTCTCTCTCTCACATACACATACACACACACATGGTTAGACAACACCATGTTTTTAAAGCATGCACAGATGCAGAGTCTTACAAACAGGTATAAAGGTTAACAGTAACACAAACATTCCCCATGCCTTTTGGTTTGACCTATACTCCAAAACAACAAAAGGTCCAAAAAGGGGTCAAAACCACAAGGCAAGACACCAGAGGTAAACAGTGTACTTTACTTTACTTTTATTTATTTATTTACTTAAGTTAACTACTGATATTCTTACAAATATTTTGTATTAAACAGTTTTGGGTTTTTTTGTTCCAAAAATGTACATGCTTCATATAATTAAATACACATACATTTGCATATTTAATACAACAACAACAAAAAAAGTCTTTTGATGTTAGAATTCAAATATCTATTTTACTATTAAGACACTTTCAATAGAATCATTTGTATGGAAAAATATGTAAAAATATCATTTCTTTATTGTTTAATCAAGACAATAGCATGCATAATCGACATATTAGGAAATTCCTGTGTAATATCATTCTAAATAGGGATACAGTCATGAAAAAATAAGTACATTTGTTGGTGTTTTTGACATATTTGGCCAGCAAACATTTGATCATCTTTGAAACAGTGCCTATTAATAAAGTTGATATACTCAAACAAAACCACAAGGAAAATTAGCTTTTTCAATCATTTATTCAACAGAAATATCAATAGATGTGATATTCTTCTGTGGAAAAAGTAAGTACGCCCTTGGCCTCAGAAGCTAGTATTGCCCCCTTTAGCAGAAATAACCTTTTGTAGGAATTTTGCAT
The DNA here is from genome assembly GCA_023630585.1 of Cranoglanis bouderius. Lineage (NCBI taxonomy): Eukaryota > Metazoa > Chordata > Actinopteri > Siluriformes > Cranoglanididae > Cranoglanis > Cranoglanis bouderius. Next base: position 13,115,346 of record CM042540.1, read on the forward strand.
AATTGTCCACCTGTCTCTGACATTGGCTTGCTGAAATTTCTGACCACTCTTCCATGCAATGTTCTTTCAGTTGCAAGATGTTTGAGGGTTTTCTTGCATGTACTGCCCGTTTAAATCCCTCCACAACATTTCAATGGGATTCAAATCCTGGCTTTGACTAGGCCATTCCATAACCCTCCATTTCTTCTTTTTGAGCCATTCCTTGGTGGATGTGTGCTTAGGATCATTATCCTGTTGAAAGGTTCACTTTCGGTTCAACTTTTGGACAGATGGCTGAAAATGATCTTCAAGCACTCTTTGATACGATGCAGAATTCATAGTTGAATCAATGAATGCAAGCTGTCCAGTCCCTGAGGCAGTGAAGCAACCCCAAACCATAACATTTCCACCACCATGCTTCACAGTTGGTATGAGGTGCTTCACCTGAAAAGCTGTCTTTGGTCTGCGCCAAACATGTCTGCTGTTACTGTGGCCAAACAACTCTATCTTTGAGTCATCTGTCCAGGTCACATTTTTCCAAAAGGCCTGGTCTTTGCCTATATGCTGGTCTTTGCCTATTGGCAAACTGTAGTCTTGCTTTAATGTTCTCTTTCCTGGCTTTTTCCTGGCACGCCTCCCATGCAGGTCAAATTTGTGCAATCTCTTTCTGATTGTAGAAGCATGCACAACCTTTTTTTCTGAAGGCCTTACAGAACTCTTTAGATCTTGGCATGATGAAACCACACACCTCAATAACAAAGGGAACAGCATGTTTGTTTGTCCAAATATGTCAAAAAAGCCTACAATTTCCAAGAGGTCTACTTATTTTTTCACATGACTGTGCATGTATGTGCAAACATGAAATTTCATGAATGCAGGTCATCTTAAAACAGATTTTTGGTTCTGAAAAAAAATATTAATTAAATTTACAACAGTTTTAAATTACCAATTAAAACAATGTGGTTTAATGCGTTTCCACTCTAATTAGTCAGGTTTATAAGGTTTATAAAGGAATTTGTGTATATTATAAATACGTGACTTGATATATAGGGAAACACGTTTTTCAAAGTGAGCAAGGCTAAAAATTTCTTCAGTGGTCATGAGTGGAAAAAACATTGTTAAATTAACATTTTTCTGTTGAGTTTTGATACTTTTATATGATTATTGCTACAGTTTAAAAGAAACCTTGTCTTCCAGTAGTGCTCTGTGGATTGTGGATGTTGTACACTTTTCTGGCTTCAAGCGTTCAGAATCTAAAATGTTGTCATCAAAGGAAAACAGACAGGAATGCCATAGTCTATAGACACAAAAGATTTTTCAAAGAAAGATATAGTCATTGGTCTAAAAAAAAAAAAAAAAAAAAGGTTTACAATAAATTTGTTTGAAGGGCTTTGTTTATTCATTTTGTTAGGTTTCATTTGATATATTATTATATCACCTCACACCTGGAACGACCAGGCTATCGGACGCCTGTTCGGATCCGCTGGCCACAGCATTCATTCCATTCCTTCCTTGCTCTCACCTTTCTTCTCCACGTAGCTCCAAACGCTTTTCGCAAATTGTTTTCCCATCTTAATGGAGGCCTTCCGGGAAGACGTCTCCGCTTGCGCGGGTACCACTTGGTAACTGCACGGGTCCACCTGTTGTCGGTGAACCGTGCGACGTGTCCGGCCCATCTGAGCTTCGCCTGGTGGTATTCTGCGACGACGTCCCTTACGCCTGTTCTCTTCCTTATCTCTTCGTGTCGGATGTGATCTCTCAAAGAGATTTGTGATGAGCTGATTTTCTTTTCTCTTCGTTATTGCCATATAACATTGCAGGTAGGACCGTGCTATTAAAGAGATTGGCGCGAGCGCTTCTGTCGAGGTTCGCCTTCAGTACATCCTTCACCGAGGTGAACGTCTTCCATCCTGCTCTTACCCTTCTTGATATTTCATCGTCAGATCTTGACCGAGATACACATAGTTGCTCACCTCCTTTATTTCATCATCTCTGACCATCAGCTGACCGACCGCTATGCCTTCCGATCTCATATACTTGGTCTTAGAACGATTGATCTTCAGGCCGACCGCCGAGCCCCTGGAGTCCAGGTCGTCAAGCATGGTCTGTAGCTGTCCGGTGCTTTCCGCTAATAACACAATGTCATCGGCGAATCTTAGATGAGTGAGCATCTCTCCATTAATCCGTACACCACCGTTCCAGTCTATGTCTCGCATGATCGTCTCGTGACAGGCCGTGAAGAGCTTTGGAGAGATGGTATCTCCTTGTTTAACGCCCTTCTCCACCGGAACATTAATGGGTGAGGACAAAAGAGCAACGTCGGTGGTGCACCTAGTATTCGCCTCCCTAAGGAGGTTGACGTACTGCGCCGCTACACCTTGCTTCTTGAGAGCCTGTAGTACTGTGTTGGTCTCGACGCTGTCGAAGGCCTTCTCATAGTCTATGAACGTAACGCACAGTAGCACCCGGTACTCTCTCGCTCGCTCTAACAACTGCGTCAGAGTGAATATATGATCCACGGTGCTGTATTTCTTCCTGAAACCTGCCTGTTCTCTTGGTTGCTGTTCATCCAGTTGTTGAGATAACCGCTCAACGATTATCTTTGTGAACAGCTTGTAAATATGAAACAGGAGGCAGATTGGATTCTTTATCGCCTTTCTTATACAGCAGAATCATATTCGACTCTTTCCATTGGGAAGGTATTGAGACTTCATCTAGGTAGCGGTTGAAACGTAGAGCGAGGATTTTCCACAGCTGTTCTCCACCGGCCTGCAGCGTTTCAGATGTTATGCCATCCTTGCCCGGTACTTTCCCTTTGTTCATCAACTTGAGGGCTCTCTCAACTTCACTGACTAGAACAGACAGTGTTTTCTCTTCTTCACTTTCCAACGACGGAGGGGCAAGCACAGCTCTCGACTTGAAGAGATTTGTGTAGAAGGCTTTACAAACCTCCTCCACTTCTTAACTGTCGGTCATTGTAATGCCGTCCTTGTTCTTCAACGTCGTTACTTGCGTCCTGTAAAGCACTGTCTCTCTCTCACATTTCTTGAGGCTTTTCCTTTCTTGCGCGGTTTTCAGGAGCTTTTCTTTTCTGTACCTCTCGAAGTCGTTCTCAAGATGTTGTCTTACTGCTTTTCAGAGAACAGAATACTCCACCGGATGTTCTCCATGTCTATTCATGTTTCTCCGCTTTTCCATCAGCTTCCTCGTTTCCTCCGAGATTCTCCCTCCAGACTCCCTCTGAACCGCAAACTTAGATTTCCTCAAGCATTTCTTCAACTTCTGGATCAGCATGTTGTAGTCCTCATCTATCCCTTCAAGTTGATGCCAGGATTCTTTCCCAAGAGCTTCTTTCAGCTGCACCTCGTCCACGACTTTCACAAGTTGTTCCATCGACGCTATCTTCAGTACCTTCTTCTCCCTTCTCTCATCCAACACAATCTTCGCCCGCACAAGGTGGTGATCACTTCCTTTATTAAACGGCGCAACCACAGAGACGTCATAGAGTATGCGTCTTTTGTCGACCAGGTTGTAGTCGATCTCATTTCGGTCCCTTGCATTCGGGGCGATCCAGGTCCATCTATTCCTAGATCTTTTCTTGAACAGGCTGTTTCCGATGTACAATCTTTTCGACTCTGCCATGGTTACTAAACGTTCTCCTCTCTCATTCCGTTCTCCAAGACCGAATCTTCCCACGTACTTTTCACCTTGTCGTCCTTTTCCGATCTTCGAGTTGAAGTCTCCCATCATGACAGTGTAAGTGAATCTGGTTGCTAGAGCTTGCTCTAGGCCACGATAGAATTCCTCCACTTCATTATCATCGCTGGTACTGGTGGGAGCATAAGTCTGGATGATTTTCAAGGTCGCTTTCCTTGAGACTTGGACGTTCAGCACACCTATTTTTGTGGAAACGAAATGGCATGAGATGACCTTTTCAGCCCATTCCTTGCTGACTATGAAACCTACGCCTCCGACTGCTCTGGGACCTTCAGCGCATCCCAGCCTCAAGACGCTTCCATCCTGCCACCTTGGTTCAAATCTTTTTTTTGACGTGTCTTGCAAAGCCCCATCACACTTGATCTTCTTTAACTCCTCCATCAGATGGTTCATTCTAGTCTCCCTTGCTAATGACCTGCAGTTGTAGGTACATATGGCAAGGTTAGTCCTTTTCCTTGGTGGCTTCCTGGAACCTGAGATTCTTAGCAGCCTCTCGTCGCTCGGATTGCGCCCCGCCGCCATGGGACGGTCCGATTGACGCACAAGGTACTGAGGCCCATTCTTCAATGCTGTTTTAGCCATTAATTGACGTCACCCCGCTGGCTAGGCTGGCAGATCATTATTATATAGTATCAGATAAAATGCTGAACATTGTTGGAGAAAGCAGACCCACCTAATAGTGACTGTTAATAATGTATAGTAGCATTAAATCAAAGACTGAGGAAATAGCTGCTCTGCTTATAATTAAATATCTGAATATCGTCATGACTTATATAGTCTCTCTGGTATGGATTTTGCCTACTTTCATATTCTAAAGTTTGGTTTATACTTGAAATTTGGCTAATAAACTCCAAGAGAGCTTTACATTTCAAGATTAGAAACAAAAAGACAAATTAAGTGTACATTTTGTCTGATCTTATTTTGATAAAAACCCTGTCTTGAGCCATCTAGACAAACATTTATTATACATACATGTATTAAACGTATTATTTGAATTCCATGATTCGTTTACTTAAAAGAAAATAGCAACATAAATCCACCCTTTCTAATAGACTGGCTAAGCCCCTGCGTGTGGTTTTACTGCTAAAGTAAATTTCTTTGCCAGTGCCTATTTTGTTTAGCTGGTAAACAGCGTCACCTTGCGGACGCATTGTTTAATTGCGACATTAAAGGAGTTTTGAAACTCCTTCAAGTTCTGTGTTCATTAGAATGGCATTATACACTCACCGTCCACTTTAATGGGAGCTCTAGAGACTGATCAGCAGTTTCTGAAATACTCAAACCATCGCATCTGGCACCAACAACCATGCCATTCTGATGTTTGAAGTGAACATTAATTGAAGCTCTTGAGTTGTAGCCATGATTTTATGCATTGTGCTGCTGCCACATGATTGCCTGATTGGATAACTGCATGGATGAACAGGTGTACATGTATTCCTATTAAAGTGGACGGGGAGTGTGTATGCTTTTTTAAAAAGTTGTTTTGAAAGATATAAAACCACTTGAGACTTCTTGTCCATCAGAATGGACATTTAACAGGCAGTCAAACGGCACCATGGCCTAACCTACTGAATTTAATGACTAAATCCAGCACGTTGAAATAAAGCATGGCAACTCTAACCAAAGAGGAAGACTTTTTAAAAAAAAAAAAAAAAAAAAAACTATATTTAGAACAATTTTAAATTGTGTATTGAAAAATCATGGTCCAATATCAATATCAGTATTGTTGTCCATTAGAGTGGACAGTAAGTCTTGGTGTACATTAAAAAAAAAAAATCTATTTATGTAACCAAAACGTTGAATGCAACAAATTATTAGCTATAAACCTAATGAATGGTCATTTGAATTGCAGGAGTTTAATGCAAAGCTCAAAACAAGTATAGAAAAAGTCACCATGTGTGCAGATAGGCTTTCCCCCCTTTGCTCAGAGCACAGTAAATCCTAACCTGCTTATATGTGGGTATATACAAAAACAGAAGAAATCAGGATGGGGCTAATACTTTTTCACAACACTGTATATATACAGTGGGGGAAAAAAGTATTTGATCCCCTGATGATTTTGTACGTTTGCCCACTGACAAAGAAATGACCAGTCTATAATTTTAATGGTAGGTGTATTTTAACAGTGAGAGACAGAATAACAACAACAACAACAAAAAAAAAATCCAGAAAAACGCATTTCAAAAAAGTTATAAATTGATTTGCATTTTAATGAGGGAAATAAGTATTTGATCCCCTATCAATCAACAAGATTTCTGGCTCCCAGGTGACTTTTATACAGGTAATGAGCTGAGATTAGGAGCACTCTTTTAAAGGGAGTTCTGCTAATCTCAGTTTGTTACCTGTAAAAAGACACCTGTCCACAGAAGCAATCAATCAATCAGATTCCAAACTCTCCACCATGGCCAAGACCAAAGAGCTGTCCAAGGATGTCAGGGATAAGATTGTAGACCTGCACAAGGCTGGAATGGGCTACAAGACCATCGCCAAGCAGCTGGGTGAGAAGGTGACAACAGTTGGTGCAATTATTCGCAAATGGAAGAAACTGTCAGTCTCCCTCGGTCTGGGGCTCCATGCAAGATCTCACCTCGTGGAGTTTCGATGATCATGAGAAAGGTGAGGAATCAGCCCAGAACTACACGGGAGGATCTTGTTAATGATCTCAAGGCAGCTGGGACCATAGTCACCAAGAAAACAATTGGTGACACACTATGCCGTGAAGGACTGAAATCCTGCAGCGCCCGCAAGGTCCCCCTGCTCAAGAAAGCACATGTACAGGCCTGTCTGAAGTTTGCCTGAATGATTCAGAGGAGAACTGGGTGAAAGTGTTGTGATCAGGTGTGCTCAGATCTCTTTGGCATCAACTCAATTCACCGTGTTTGGAGGAGGAGGAATGCTGCCTATGACCCCAAGTCATGACACCATCCCCACCATCAAACATGGAGGTGGGAACATTATGCTTTGAGGGTGTTTTTCTGCTAAGGGGACAGGACAACTGCACCGCATCAAAGGAATGATGGACGGGGCCATGTCCTGTCAAATCTTGGGTGAGAACCTCCTTCTCTCAGCCAGGGCATTGAAAATGACCTTAATGACTTGGAGAGGATCTGCAAAGAGGAGTGGGACAAAATCCCTCCTGAGATGTGTGCAAACCTGGTGGCCAACTATAACTATAACTATAATAATATTTCTTCTGTTTTTGTATATATCTCATACTAAATTGTTTAAGATATTAAAACAAAATCTAAGATAAAACAAAGGCAGCCTGAGTAAACACAAAATATAGTTTTTAAATGTTAATGTTATTTGTTGAAGCAAAAGTTATCCAATACCATCTGGGCCTGTGTGAAAATGTATTTGCCCCCGTAGTTACTAATTCCCCAAATCTATGAAACTGCATTCATAATGGGGTTCAGCTGGACTAGACGCAACCAGACCTGATTACTGCAAACCCTGTTCACTCAAATCAATACTTAAATAGAACTTTTTCAACTGCATGAAGGTGGTTAAAAGATCTTACCCAGTAACACACTATGCCAAAATTTAAAGAAATTCCAGAAATGATGTGGAAGAAGGTGATTGAAATACATCGGTCTGGGAAGAATTACAAAGCTATTTCAAAGGCTCTGGGACTCCAAAGGACCACAGTGAGAGCCATTATCTCCAAATGGAAAAACTCAGCACAGTAGTGAACCTTTCCAGAAGTGGCCGACCTTCCAAAATTAATCCAAGAGCACAGCAACAACTCATCCAGCAAGTCACAAAAGAGCCAAGGACAACATCAAAGGACCTACAGGCCTGTCTTGCATCAATAAAGGTCATGACTCCACTATCAGAAAGACACTGGGCAAAAATGGCATCCATGGAAGAGTGGCGAGGCGAAAACCACTGCTAACCCAGAAGAACTTATCTGAATTTTGCCGAAACACACTTTGATGATCCTCAAACTTTTAGGGAGAATGTTCTGTGTATTGATGAGTCGAAAGTGGAACTGTTTGGAAGACAGGGGTCCCGTTACATCTGGCATAAACCAAACACAAAATTCCACAAAAAGAACATCATATCTATGGTCAAGCATTGTGGTGGTGGTGTGATGGTGTGGGGATGCTTTGCTGCTTCAGGGCCTGGGCAACTTGCAATAATATGAATTCTGCTCTCTACCAGAAAATCTTAAAGGAGAATATCTTGTCTTCAGTCTGTAGGTTGAAACTCAAGTGCAACTGTATTATGCAGCAAGACACTGATTCAAAGCATAGGAGTAAATCCTAACCTTAGAAGCAACTTACATTTATCTCATTTATACAACTGAGCAGTTGAGGGCCTTGCCCAAAGGCCCAGCAGTAGCAGCACTGGGATTTGAATTCATGACCTTCCAATCAGTAGTCCAACATTTTAACCACTGAGCTACCACTGCATAGGATTGGGGTGTAACAGAATACATGTAATGGCGTTACATAATCAGGATACAAAAAAACTGTAATCTATTACAGTTATGTCAAAAAACAAAGTTATCAGATTACAGGTACATTTTGTAAAAAATGGGATTATTATCAGGATTACATTTTTTTTCATTTAAAACCAAAGAAATTAAACTTTTGCAGGGCTCCAGACTGCGCCTAAAACGGTCGAATTTGTGACCAAAAATATTAATTTGTGAATGATATTTTTGCTAAGATCTTAATAAAATTTAATAAAATGAGGCACTGCGCATGAAAGTTTCAGTGGGATTAGCCATTTCAAATTCATCCAGAGCGCCAAAATATGAAAGTTCCACTTTTTGAATTAAATTACGGAAAAAAAACTTTTCCCGATATCCTAATTTTTTTATTTTTATTTTTTTTAGACCTGTATAGTTCTCAAGTTGGAAAAGACATTCAGTTCCCATTTTAAGTGAACTTAAAAAAGATGAAAATTCTGACGCTGTAAAAGGAGGCCAGACGTACACACATGACAGGATAACTGAAAGTAAGTGTTTTAAAAACTTTAAATGTAAGTTCGTTCTTATGTGGCACTTAAAAAAATCATTTGGCGCCTGTTTTTTTTTCTTTTTTCTTTTTTCTTATAGGAGCCAATAGCTCCTTAATAGACTTTTGTTTTGTCTGGAGCCCTGCTTTTGACATAACACAATACAGACAGCTGCATGATTATAGTTCTGGTTCTCTCTTGCCAGTTGTGACTCACATGAGCAACAAATTTATTTATTTTATTAAAACAAATCCAAACATTGAAAGCTTTTAAGCTCTAAAAGAAGCTCTAAATACAAATATTTTAGATCATATTGCTTTTCTCTTGACTTTATTTACATATGTGACCTTGAAGTAATCCAAAAATAATCAGATTACATTACTTTCATATTGTGATATTTGGATTACGTTACTGATTTTTTTTTATGAATTAATTTGTAACGGAATACGTTTTTAAAGTAACCCTCCCAACCCTGCCACTGCACCAGTTCACTGTTCTTCAGTGGCCTTCCCTGTCATTGGATCTGAATCCAATAGAGCACCTTTGGGATGTGGTAGAACAGGAGAGTCGCACCTGAACAATCTTCATGACGCAGTCATGTCAACGGCTCACAAAGGACTGTGTCCAACATCTTGTGAAATTCATGCCTCGAACAATTGAGGCTGTATTGAGAGCAAAGCAAGGTCCTAACAAACTGCTCGGTAAATGTATACAGTATATACAGTATAATATAGAATATTTGTGTTTATATACAGTAATTCCTCATAAACACCGGGCCTGTAGATGGCGCTGTTGGGGTTTCTGGTGTGTTACACAGACAGACAGCGCGCCTCTTGAACGAAGTCGTTGGAAGGCGAAAAGGTCAGAGGTGGCAGATAGGTGGTGCTTTGCTCGGTTATGGCGTCTCTGAGGTGGTGGTCCTGTGTACGGTTGTATCGGCGTGTGTCTCCGCTGTGTAGCGGGATGATGAGGATCACCGGGCCGCGGTGTATGTTGACTCCCGGGCGGCGGATCCACCGAGCACCGAGCCGCTGGCTGACGGAGAAAGGAGCCTGGGGGAAAACACGACCACTGGAACAACAACACCTGACTGAACTAGACAAGGCGGATGCGCTGGTATATGCAGTTTTTTAAATGAACATATTGCATGAACATACCTTCAATTTCACATTTAACAGTTTTTATTTTTACTTCTTGCATCTGTAAGGTGAAAACAGGATGTAAAGTTCCGTATTTGCTCCTGGTTTTGACCGGCTAGAGGCGCTTGTTGACTAAGTTTCGGTTCTCAAACTGGGCTGCACACTACTGTACTAATTAGTGTGTCGAACAGCACAGTCCTTATGGTGTACCATTAACAGTACTGATGACGCCTACTATTTTTAAAATACTGTTTAGTAGAGTAGTATGTGCTAAGCTGTTGAACACACCTGCATGTTTAATAGTGTTTAATTGTGATTGCGCAGTTTGGCTTCTTCAATTAATTAAATAGAATCGTTTGTTTGTTTGTGCATTAATAATAATAATAATAATAATAATAAAAACCTCCCTGTTCATATGCACGCATAAACTTGGTTGTATACTATGGTGCCTTATTTGTGCATGTATTTACTTAGACTCTGGTTGCATTCATATTTAGCAACCATATAACTATGTAGCAATATTATGAATCGGTCATCTTCAGTAAGCACTTTATTCATGGTGGATCCATGGTGGAGCGGAACCTATCCGCTCGGCGTGAGGTGCGGACAAACACTTGATAGGACACCAGTCCATAACATATACACATGTTCACACTCTCATTCACACTTGAGGGCAATTTCCTGTAGCCAATCCACCTACTGGCATGTTTTTGGAAACCCACATGGACACTGGGAGAACTTGAGAAATTCCACACACACACAGTAACCTGAGGTTGGGATCAAAATGGGTAGCCTTGAGCTATGAGGTGGCTTAAGCTGTGACTCTTATTCAAATATGTTCCATTTGAGATTTGAGGGAATATAGGCTCAAAAAATTACAAAAAAATAACTACTCTGGAATAAAGCTGAGAGACAAATAGGGAAACATTAGTATTGTTCAGTCAGCGATGTTGCCTTGCATCTTTATTCTGTGGAGTGAAATTAGAAAGTTGCTAACATCATCCATCAAAACAGATGTAGTTAATGTTTCCATCATTACATGAATGAAGGAATAAAGGGGTAATTAAAAAAAAAAATCCATGTTCTTGTGGTAAGTAAGTCAACCATGCAGCACACAGCTCAAAGTTTTGAAGGCATACATTTTTCTGGGGAATTTATTTATTGATTACTGAAATGTATGCAACTTACTTAAGTTTTAAAAGTATTGTTACTATAAACATTGCTCCCAAAAGTACAGGTAAAAGGGGTAGTGTGTAAATACAGGTGAGTAAGTGTGTCATCTGTATTACATGGAGAATACAAGGGTGTACAGTAGTGAGGAACTTAAAAAAAAAAAAAAAAAAAGTAACCCTCTTCTTTTTCTTTGCTGTGAATTTTCACAGATGCTGAGGAAGTCACATGAAACAGGTGAGTGAATTTACCTGTCTAACATGAGCACTGGTCTGTCTCATAACCAGTGTGTAATTAACGGTACAGTTTGTAATGTTTAAAAGTGTCTATCAATAAACTAAAGATTCTTCATTTGCTGTTTTTTTTAATTCTAGTAGATACTTGGTTATGCACCGATCCTATCATATAAAGATTCCACCTTTGTCCCGGGAGGTTCCTGTCAGTTTTAACCCGCGTTTCCACTGACTGGCTCAGCAAGTTAGCTTGAGTTTGTGGAGCCAGTTTTTGGTGTTTTGCTTGGTGTTAGAAAACATCCCACAAGTTTTCTATACCTTGCGAAAAAATAGAGATTCTCAATATTGGCATGCTGTTGGATTGGATTTGGATAGTTTTTCTGTTACAGGCTTCCAGCCTGGAAATGTGCTTCATACCAAACCACAACATTTACATTTACAGCACGTTAAAACCGCAACAACAACAAGAAAATTGATTAGTGCTCATCTCAAATATGTTGGGCAGAATGCATCTTATTAAAGTATTTTTTTCAACTTTGATGGTTTATTATAATAATAATACTAATAATAATACTAACACCCTTTTATGGGACTGGTTTTCTAATTTGTAGTTAAACCCAGCCGTTTTGGCCTGCAGTTTTGTCTCACCTCAAAAAGTAGTCCTTGGAGTAGTGTGTAGTATCAAGGGCATTTTAAAAGTTAGTGTTTTATTTCAGGATTCCTGTCATGGTTCCGAAATGGTTTGCTTGCTACTGGGATCGGAGTTATTGCCTTTGTGCAGAGTGACGTAGGAAGAGAAGCAGGATATGGTATTACTTATTAGTTCCTCTTTTCCTCTTATTTCCTTTTCTATTCTACTACTGAAAATGTTCTCTCTCTCTCTTCAAGTTAATAAGACCGAAATAGATGCAGCTTGTCATGTTGTTGAAGCAACAAACTTATTGAGTGTAAGCGGAAAACTTACCGAGTGTTACAAAGTGCTGACTCTGGAGACACCTTCCATCAATGTTAAAAGATGTCTCCTTACAGAAAGCTTCACCATATCAGCAGTTATACATATTTCTTTGTTAAATCACACTGACACATGATTAATTTGAGTGTCTATCACACAAGCTGCTGTAAATATTTAAGATTTCAACACTAAAATACTAAAAAGATTCTCATTGTATTGTCATTATATTGCTTACAATTTTGTCTAAAGCTTTAAATAAGTACTAAAAATTCTGCAGATTTGTGTTACATACTTTTCATCCTTTTTTAAAAAATTTTTTTAAAGCTTTTTTCATCCTGGGTGGAGTGTGCGTGTCATTCGGCGGAGTCTCCTACGTAGCCAGTTTGCTGACGCTGAGGAGAATCATGCTGCTCTCTCTGCCCTCTGTGCTGCTCCACACAGCCGTGGTGTCCAGCGCTGCCCTCTTCTGGCTGTGTGCCGTCTCTCTCTACATCGGCCGCCTTGAAGTAGAAATTATCCACGAGGAGGACGAGGATGAGGAAGGTGCTGACGACGGAGGCGAGTGTGCAGAATGTAAGGCTCGGCAAGACAGACGCCACGGGAGCGAGAGAGGCCAAGAGAAGTAATGAAGAGACTCCTATGCTCTGGAGCTCTGCGCTTGGATCAGAATGCTGATCCTGTCCATAAAGACAAAACATAACTTCAGTGGCAATAGAGTTCTTTTCATGTTGGAGAGACTGGGGATGTTTGATGGTTATACTGTAAACTGGTCTTTGTCCTAGTCTGGGTGTACAAGGATCAAGGTCATGAGTACTCTTCACAATATAGATAAATCAGTGTGTATGTGTGGGTGTGTATAAATATTATAGGGTTTATTATATCTATGTGAAGCACTTAAAACTTATCAGGAAATATTCCACTTAAAGGAATATTCCATGATTTCATTGTGGTTCCAGTTTCTAAATCAGTTCTATAGTTATTGTTGCTGAATTGGTAAAAAAAAAAAAAAAAAAAAAGAAAGAAAAGAAAGGCCCTCTAGGCTTTCAGCAGGTTTTGGATGAGAGGTAGTCTAGAGCAGTTTGTAATTTGTAGAGCACTCTGTTCTCTGCATTAGGTATTGCAGTTGCAGTGAAAACAGTGACAAGACTTCCTGCTTCCCCCTGTCTGATCCCACTGATGTGTTCAAACAGTGTATACCTTGTGAGTTGCCTTTTAAGGAAAGGGTGCAGAGCTGATAGTGCCTCTGTCAGGAGGCGGAGCTAATATCCAGGCTGGAAAAATGTCGACCGAAGCCTGAAGTAAGGAAACTAACCAGATACATTGCATGTTGATGTGTATTCGAGCGCTTAAAATTACAGACAGCGCCTTTAAAAGAACTTCAGTTTCAAAACATGGCATGTCTTCTATTACTGTTGTTTTCAAGTCCATTTGTTTTGGTTTTAAAAGCTGCATCTTTGCTTCAGCAATATATATATATATATATATATATATATATAAAAAATTTGTGGGTATTTGGTGCAGTACTAGAATTAACACAAAAAGCGAAAGGTGTATTAGAATGACAAAGGATTTACTTATAAGAAGTAACCACTGGTGATTCTTTAATTTTATTATTTATTCTGTTGCACCATGTTAAGGGAAAAAAACGGTTAGATCTAGACTTCTTAAGGTTTTTTGCAGCTTGTTTGTCTGTGGAAACTCTTATGTTTTATATAGAAGCCTACAACAGATTGTTTCGCTTTCAGAGAGAGTTCTATGTAGAACATGTAACTGTCAAAAAACCTTTAGGGACAATTTTCTCCCTAAGAGTATAGTTGCAAAGTGGTTCTAATGGCTGCCTGCTTTAGTCTGTAGAGTTTCTATTCTATTCTAGTGCTCTAGGGCCTTGACTTATGGCTTTGAAATAAAACAATATCCCTTTCAGAGTAAACTATTTTCCAGCTATTTTCTGGAAAACAGACAAAAATGATAACAAATTGGCTTGGTTTTTCTGCTAGTAATATATTTTGACAGTGGTAGCTCAGTGGTTAAGGCATTGGTCTACTGCTCAGAAGATCATGAGTTCAAATCCCAGCACCAACAAGCTGCCACTGATGGGCTCTTGAGCAAGGCCCTTAATCCTCAACTGCTCAGCTGTATAAATGAGATAAATGTAAGTCGCTCTGGATAAGAGCGTCTGCCAAATGCCATAAATGTAAAACAATAAAATTTACCAAAATTATGTTTTTATTTAGGCTTCTTTATAAGCTTGCCTTGACTTTCTGTCTGCAAAGATCGTGTAAGGTAAGGAGCCTGTTTAACAAACTGGTGGCAAATGCAAAACAGTCAGTCTGCATAAAGAGCAAATAAAATATAAAACCTTGCTAGCTAAGTGTAATTTCTTGACAAAGTGAATAACACGATTTGATCAAGTTGTTGTAGAGCCACATGCCATAGTGAAATGGGCATGAGTCTAACCGTAGTCTTACACTGTATTCAGATACCGGCTGTCAAGATGTCAACGATGCTCCTGCATCAAAAGTGCAGAGGGCTTTCACATGAACACAGTAAGAAAAAATTTAATCTACACAACAGGACTGACTGGATTAATCAGTGATTATTTTCCCACCGATGTTAGCATGAGCAGAGGTCAGTCGAGTGTAGAGATGATGATGAGGCTCATGTATAAAATCACAATTGAATGATTTTTACCTCGGGTGATGAGTTGGAGACTGATGTGTAATCAAAATGAGAACTCGTTTCTTGTTGGAAACAATTCTTTACAGTGTGGAAGTAATCAGTCCCTCAAGGATTTTGCGATCGCAGAAATTAATGCAAAATCAAGCAGACCCTGCAATATTCAGAGGAGTTTGCGATTTTTCAAAATTGCTGCAGATTTTCTGCAGATGTGGACCAAGATGTGTCATGTGATATCACAACGCACGTTCTGCCAAAGCCCTCTTTGATTCATGTGCGTTGAACATGAGTACAGCTAAAAGGTCTCATTTCCCAACAAACATCACTGTGAAAGGCCGTGCAAAACAATTTCATGCAATTTTGCCAATTCAAGTAGTTTTCCGTTAAAAAAAAAAAAAAAAAAAAAACTCAAGTTGCATCACAAATTTTGAAAAAAGCCACAGCAAAATTAATCATTTCTGGCCGCCACAATCACAAAAAACAACAGCAGCGAAATCCTGTATGGACTGAGTAATGTTGTGTTTCCATCTGTAGATGAGGTTATGAATGCTGGGTCGTCTTTCGGGGGAATTGGAATTGAATCTTTTAAATATTATTTTCTCTCTTTTCAGGTAAAGCAAAGTATTTATAATGGGATATCCAAGTTAACACACTTTTACGTGTATACAGTGCCCTCCACTAATATTGGCACCCTTGGTAAATATGAGCAAAGAATGCTGTGAAAAAGTGTCTTTATTGTTTAACCTTTTAATCTTTTGTTACAAAAAATTCACAAAAATACTCGGGTTAGGGTTAAGGTTATCCCTGCTCTCAGGGATATCAAACAGTTGCCAAAAATCTTTGTTAAATATAGTTATGCAAAAATTATTGGCACCCCTATGAATTCATATGAGGAAAAATACATTTTAAGTATATTCACATTGATATTTTAAATCTTTTTAGTACACCTGGGTGACTAGGAACAGGAAATTGTTCAACCATGACTTCCTGTTTCACAGGGGTATAAATATGAGGTAACACATAGGCCAAATTCCCTTAGTCATTCATAACAATGGGTAAGACCAAGATATATAGCTGTGATGTGTGGCAAAAGGTTGTTGAGCTTCACAAAATGGGAAGTGGCTATAAGAAAATAGCACAAGCATTGAAAATGCCCATTTCCACCATCAGGCCAGTAAGAAGTTCCAGTCAACTGGAAATGTTATGAATCAACCTGGAAGAGGATGTGTGTCTATATTGTCTCAACGCACTGTGAAGAGGATGGATTGAGGGGCCAAAAGATCTCCAAGGATCACAGCTGGAGAATTGCAGAAGTTAATTACGTCTTGGGGACAGAAAGTCTCCAAAACTACAATCCGGAGTCACCTACATCACCACAAGTTGTTTGGAAGGGTTTCAAGAAAAAAGCCTCTACTCTCATCCAAAAACAAACTCAAGGGTTTTCAGTTTCCCAGACACTACTGGAACTTCAAATAGGATCGGGTTCTATGGAACCAAAATAGAGCTTTTTGGCAATAAACACCAGACGTGGTTTTGGCACCCACAGATAGGTGGCCCACAGGAAAAGTACCTCATGCCCACAGTTAAATATGGTGGTGCGTCTTTAATGTTTTGGGTCTGTTTTTCTGCCAGAGGACCTGGACATTTTGTTAGGCTAAATGACATCATGGACTCAATATCATGGACTGATGTCAAATATCAACAGATATTAAATGAAAACCTGACTGCCTCTGCCAGAAAGCTTAAAATGGGCCATGATTGGATCTTCCAGCAGGACAATGATCCAAAACATACATCAAAATCAACACAAAAATGATTTACTGACCACAAAATCAAGGTCCTGCCATGGCCATCCCAGTCCCCTGACTTGAAACCCATAGAAATCCTGTGGGGTGAA